>JACYFF010031957.1:93201469-93224445 GCA_017589665.1 Selenicereus undatus
AATAATAATAATAATAATAATAATAATAATAATAATAATAATAATAAAGAACAGTGTAATTCGTGATTAAAGGGAGTAATTTGTCAAAACAAACTTTCAAGTCACCAAATACCAAAGTGATCAAATTTTCAAATCTTGCCAGAACGTCGAATGAGGAGAGAGAAAAGAAGTACATACCTGAATGGTGAATCGGCTGATGCTGGTGGCCAACAAAATTCCAAGGATCAAACTAAATGTCGATCGTTCAATTCGCCATACTCGAAGGAATTGACAAGCGGGATTGATCACTGCATTGCTTCGCCTCTCCATTTAATGTCCTTGATCTACCCTAAAAATTTCGTAAGAAATGTATATTAGCTAGTATGTGTAAGTCGGAGAGGAACAGGATAAGCTAGGTGACGATTACCGATAGCTGATGATCAGGCACTCTAATTGAAATTTGTTTAGAAAAAATTAGGCTTTGCTCTTTTCACTTATAAGTTATAGATTGTAACAGATTGTATATAGTTATAACAAATTTATAGTAAAAACCTATGATAAGCTACAAATAGTTGGAAAAAATTATTTAAAATAGTCTTAATGAGATATAAAAAGCTTAAGAGAGCTATAAGCTTAAAGTTTAAAGATATTAAGAACTCAAAATAATAGATGTTCACAAACCATGGACTCAAATCGAATGCATATGCAAAGCTAATAAATATATATTTTGAGGGCGCATTTGTGGCACTTTCTTCAGAAAAGTCTTCACATCTATCAATCTATTTTCCCTCCAAGCATGGCTAACATCTAGTGTGGTATCTGCATAAGTTTAGCAGACCACTACAACCTAAACTGTGAGCTTGGTATTGAAAGATTGACAACTAGTTAGAAAACAAGTACAACCGAGCATTGTTGCATAATAATCCCTGTAAGGATAATCCAAGTAGGAGCCAGAGTCATTTTTTTGTCTATTGCTGTAAAGCAGAAGATGAAGCAGAGAACTGGTTGGGTGGGAGGTCGGAGAAAAGAATTCACAGTATTCGTTAGAAACATCCCCGAGAATTTAGATCAATATGGTCTGAAGGGGATTTTCCAGAAGGCAGGAAGAGTCATTGATTCATACATTCCATCAAGAAAATCTCAGAAAACCAGAACAAGATATGGCTTTGTTCGCTTTTGGAGGCAAGATGAAGCAGCAAGAAGTATCTTTACGCTAAATAATGCAACAATCAGAGGCTCCAGAATTAGTGTCTGCATGACCAAGTATGACAAGGGCAGAGGAGAAAGTAGAAAACACCATATCAAAGATAGGGTAGAAAACAACCACAAGCCTCAAAGAAGATATTGGAGAAAGAAGACATAGGTGCAAGCACACAACAATGAAGCCAAGAAAGTAAGGCTCAGTCAAGAAGGTCTTCAAGAATCCTACATCCTTAAAGGAGAAGTGAATTCAAATTTAATGGATTGGTTAAGTAGAAGTCTTGTGTGTACTTCAGAGGAACCTAGGGATCTAGGAGCATTAACCTCAGCTTTGATAAGTGGGTTTGGGGAATGTACCAAAATTTGCTCCTTAAGCAGTTTTCAATTCATCCTGACTTTTCCTACTCAAGATCGTTTGGAAGAAATATTAAGCAACCATGAAGAGCTTGATTTGTGGTTTGTCACTGTAAAGAAATGGGACAAGTATGATTACTGCGAAACGAGAAGAGTCTGGATTGAGATTTTTGGAGTTCCTCCCCATGGATGGACATGGGATAATTTCAAAAAGTTGCCAATATTTGGGGAAGAATTGTTTGTTTGGGCAAATCCATTGCAAGGACCGACTCCTTTGATTCAATGAAAGTTCTCATTGATACAGACAGATTCCACACAATAGAAGCAGATGTGATCCTTTCAATTGAAGATTCTGGATATAGACTCAAGATCAAAGAAGTGGGACCATCTGTCCAAGTGATTCAGCCAGCTCACATACCATGTTCATCTCCTCTAGCTGAAGCTATGGATTCCAACCATGGAGTGGTGGGCTTCGAGGATTTGGATGATGAGGTGGAGTGCAGTAATTGGAGAAGGAATGTCATCGTTAATGCTGAGCAGGTTGAGGAAGAAGTTAATGAGACTTCAAAAAGTCAAATCAATTCAAATACTGCAAGGGAAGATGAAAGGCTAGAGGACGACCCACTTGAAAGCATTCACACTAAATCAAGGACCAAAACATCCTGTTTTAGCCAAAATGGCTATTCAGAGGAAATCTTCAAAACCACTCAGCATTTATTCTCATTGGAAGCTAATGCAGAACATAAGGAGCCATAAATAAATGATAAGCAACCCCCAGGTTTTGAGAGAAGTGATAATGATAATCATGTGTTGGCTTTCTCCCCTAGTAACGAAATTAATATTCAACCGTTGGGGGAAGAGGAATTTCGAAGTAAGCAGAATGAAGATCCTGTGCTACAACCTCCAGGATTCGAATCCCAATTAAATCATGTACTTTTGCGACGCATCAAAGGGAAAAAGAAGAGATCCAGCAAACATCCCCAAGGCAACCATAAAACGAGTAGCAGACAACTTGTATCTCAGTCATCTAGTCAGACCTCATATAGCATTCAAAGAATTGCCAAGGAGTCTCTTCACATAGGAAAACTCTTGGGCTTGTCAGTAATTGGAAATAAGAAAGTAGCTGTAGCAAGAATTACTGGGAGTTTGAAACGGAACAAGAAATTGCTAGCATCAAAAGCAAAAGGGAATAATAACTCACAACATTGAGGTTTGCCTCAGCCATCACGAAAGTGACTGTTTGGAAGATTAGAGGAGCTAGCTCAGACATAAAGAGGAGGATAATTAGAACCGGGTCGACATGAAAAGAGAGCAGGAAGAAGTTGATCAGAACGAATAAGACATCTCACTCAAGCAGTGGTGCCTCAGATGGCTGTCATTCAGTCGCTAAAGCATCTATCCACATTGAAAAGTTTGCTAAGTCAACAGTGATGGGTGATGATGATCGAGACCCAACTTTGTGATGGATTTAATTCCATCCGAAACATGAATTCATTTGGCAGAACCAAAGCAAGGTTGAGACATTCTATGAGGATTTCTGTCGAGTAGGTGGCGGGTGCTGATTTGTGTGAGACATAGGTCAGCAAATCAAGGGACTAATTTGGTAGAAAAGAAGAAGACTAAAGGGATGAATATTGGAAGAAGACTTTGGTAGAAGTTTGGTCATATATAAAGACAAAAAGCTCAATTGCCATGGTGGAGTCTTGCACTTAGACTACTACTCTTTGCCTATACATGTTAGCTCTTTGAGGCTTGAGATATCATCATCAGATGGAGGAAGCAGGCACGTGTAAAGGCTGTGAATTAATATGCTTGTGCAGTTGTCTCGTCTTTGTTGGACCCTTGCACTTTTTGTCTACTCACTAGAGTTGTTGGTCTCCATTGGTGATAACATTTGCAGAATGGAACAGAGGTGGAGGGGTAGGAGTCTTCTAAGTTGATGATATTTAATTTAATTGTCAGTTTATTGTGTTTTTGTTTGTAGTTTTCTTATTCTTACTTGTACCCAATTGAGCCCTTTGGTTTGGAAATAATTGGGAAAAAAAAAACTGGTTAGAAAACATTAAACGATTTTTGTAACAAAGCCAATGCATGTTTATTTCGAATGCATATTTCTCGCACTACGAAGAAATCTTTAGAATCGACAGTGCATTTAGAATTGGAAATAGAATTCTTATCCATCTCTACAATGGACTATGGCCCTGTTCTTTTCAGTGGGAAATGAGAGGTGTGGAATGGGTGATTGTGGGAAAGGGGGGAAGGAGTGGGTGAGTGTGGTTTCCTTTTTTAAGTATGGGGAAAAGTGGGTGAGTATGAGTGAAAGTTGAATGTAGTTGAATGAAGTTGAAGTATTAGTTATTAATATTTTTTTGTTTTATAATGTAATAATTTTATTGTGATAGTAATTAATGAAGATGAATTTTTTTGGTTTTCGTTTATTCTGTTTTGTTCTGTTTTATTTTGTTTATTTTTTTTTATTTTGTTTATTTTGTTTATTTTGTTTATTTTTCATTTTTATTATTTTTTTGTTTTTAATTTTTTAATTTTTAATTTTTAATTTTTTAATTTTTAATTTTTAATTTTTTACTTTTTACTTTTTACTTTTTTATTTTTAATTCTTTTAATTTTTAATTTTTAATTTTTAATTTTTAATTTTTTGATTTTTTAATTTTATTAATTTTTTTAAATTTTTTTTAAATTTTTAATTTTTAATTTTTAATTTTTTAATTTTTGTTGTTTATTTATATATTTTTTTTTATTTTTTATTTTTTATTTTTTATTTTTTGTTTTTTATTTTTTATTTTTTATTTTTTGTTTTATTTTTGTTTTTCGTTTTTTTATTTTTTTATTTTTTTATTTATTTTTTCTTTTTTTCTTTTTTTCTTTTTTATTTTTTATTTTTATTTTTTATTTTTTATTTTTATTTTTATTTTTATTTTTTTAATTATTTTTTTATTTATTAATTTTTTATTTTTTTTATTTTTAGTTTTTAATTTTTATTTTTTTCAAATTTTTTAATTCTAATTTTTTAATTTTTTTAATTTTTTAAATTTTTATTTTCATTTTAATTTTCTTAAATTTTTTTTGTTTTAATTTTTATATTTTTTTGTATTTATTTTTTATTTTCTTATTTTTTATTTTTGTATAAATTTTTTTATTTTTTTTTTGGAATTTTCCGTTGGTTGTTTTTCTGAAATAAAAAAATAAAAAAAATACAAAAAAATAAAAAATACAAAAAAATAAAAAATACAAAAAAAAATTTATAATTTACATTTTTCTTATAAAAAATAAAAATAAATAGAAAAAAGTTAAAAAATTAAAAATTAAAAATTAAAAATTAAAAGTAAATACAAAAAAATTAAAAATTAAAAAATTAAAAAATTAAAAATAGAATCAAAAAATTAAAAAAATAAAAAAAATAAAAAATTAATGAAAAAGAAAAAAAATAAAACTGTTCCATAACATCCGAAAAATTAAAAATTAAAAAATTAAAAAATAAATACAAAAAAATTAAAAATTAAAAAATTAAAAAATAAAAAATAGAATTTAAAAATTAGAAAAAATTCAAAAATTCAAAAATTAATGAAAAAGAAAAAAACTAAACTGTTCCATAACATCCGAAAAATTAAAACTGCTCATAATTGCTATCAGATTATTCGTACACATAATTTCGTAAATTATAAAAAAATTTCAAATATGAGAAATGGTTGTTTTATGCAGATATGGGAAGGAGTTGGTGAATGTGGGAAAGAGTGGTATTTTTTTTTAAGTGTGGAAAAGAGTGGAAAGAGGGCGGAAGAAATGGATGGGTGTGGAGTGGGTCAATTTTCCAACGAAATGAACAGGGCCTATATCTGGTATGATGTCTCCTAATTAAACAGCTTCGACCAGAAACTGCACCTGCTTCGACTTAAAATGCCATTTCAGTTCAGATGAAATCATGTATAACTGCCTGGATGGATGATGCCATTCATCACCAGTCAGATCTCAAACTAACACAAGGGTAAAAGCATCCAAAAGATCTACTCTTCAAGGACGCTAATATTATTATACTTGAAAGAATGTGACCTCGAGAGAAGGTCAACTGAAAGCGCTAATGATACAAACCTCATTTAGAACTGAACTACCTAGTGCTAATATAGCATCTAATGAATGCAGTGCCGAATCAAAGCAAAAAGCTGAACTCTCTCTTTCCTCAAACCTTCTTGCTGAAAGTATTACAAATAAATTACCCAAGCCACTACCTAGGCCTTCGCCTTACTCTAGAGTGGCCTTGTGTGCCTGCCCACAGCTCTTCCACAGGTAAGAGCGTTCTTGGGAATTGGGTATTCGTCCCTCAGGGATGTTGAAGGAGTATAGACTCGGAGATAGAACTGTTGCCCCAAGTATTGCCTTGCCCAGAACTCTGACCTCACGTTCCACATGCCCACGTTGTCTAGTGCCACATAAATTGCAGTCCAGGAGTATGGGTACACCTGTTATGTTTTTTTTTTTTTTTAGTCATCCAGTAACACCAAAACATGAGTTTTCCGATTTCGTTAAATTTCTGCTTGATGTAAGTAGAATAGGAATTAGACGATTTCTCCTCACCTGTGTGGTACAACGGAAAACAGCATCGTGGAGATTGTACTGATTTCTGCTGGCTGATAACCATTTTCCTCCATCCATTCTATGTTCAGGGACAAATTAAGGTAAGCCGAGTATCCATTACTGATCCAACCATAAGACCCTAGGGAGGAAAAATGCCAATAGATGCTTACCCAACAACGAAGAAAGCATAACCATCCATATGCCATGTTTGAATAATATTTTCAGTGTTCTCAAAGACAATCTCAATAAATGCTCTGTAGTCAGCACCCATGACAGAAGCATCAAGGTGGATTGGTGCACCAGTTGGCTGGTCAGGGATGCTTCCAACAGAGAAAACACCACCAATCTTGAAGTAGTCAGCAAGCTTGAGGGGAGTGTCAGCAGGGATGAATGACACACTGTTGACAGCATATCTCTGCTTCCCATTCACTTGTCCTGCAGTATTTTGCAGCCTGATAGTCCTGGTTGTGTTAATCAGACCATAATGATAAGACCCTTGAGGGTTCGGCCTAGGCCCACTTGCAGTCAGATTTGTTCTGATAGCACGGGCCTGGTTGAGGGACCAGTCAATTTGGATGGTAGGCCCACCAGGGATTGGACCAGAGGCTGGGCCTGCAGAGTTGGCATAGCGGAGGATACCAGTAGTTGTCAGCACCGTAGAGGTGAAACGGGATGAAACAACAACGTAGTACTCCTTAGCGGGCTGATCAGCTGTCACAAGCACCGAGTAGGACTGACCCACATGGACATCAAGCGAGGAGAATGTGGTCTGGAGGGTGTGGGTCCCCTCGACTTCCACCAGCTTCATCTTGTGACCTTGGATGCGGAAATTGAGGGAGTTTTGCAGGCCAACATTAGAGATCCTGAGCCGGTGTGTCTTTCCTATCAATAGACACTTTCACGTTATGAATACAGTGAGCTACATCATTCTCTATTTCTCTTCCGTATAAATTTCTGTCTCATTCAATATCGAGACATGTTGTAATATCCTGATACAGAGATAGATGATCCTGACCTTGTTGGACATTAAAAGTGGCTCCACTTCCACGGCCATTAATTAGAATTCCATCTGGGAAAGGAAGCTTGTGTCCTCTGTCAAGGATGCGCAGTAAATCCTGCGAACCACAAACAAATTCATTTTCAGTCACACCCACATTGGAGAATGGAGCATCGGACACATATTTAGATCCGGGTTTAGCCATTTTTAAGAACTTTGTCTTCTTTGGGCTAAATGAACAATCAACTATAAGTATTCCCAATGATAAGTGAAGTACCTAATACGGGGACTTAGTAGGAAATCAAGGTCCAAGATAAGACATCTTGCACATTTAGGGTCTCATCAGCCCATACACGTCTTAACACAGCATCGAAGTTACAACTTACGACGACAGAGATGGATAATTACCGTGTGATTGGACTTGTACCAATCTCCAATGAGAACGGTGTAGTCCTCAGCCGGGTCAGGGAAAGGTACTGGGATTCCGGGCCTGCTGAGGATCCTGATCCCTCCAAAACCTCCAGCAGCCTTATGGAATCCAAGGGACGGGAAGTAGTAAAAGCTACCAATTTGGTCTTTGACTTGGAGAATGTAAGTGAAGTTCTTTCCTGGGGGAATTGGGCAGGTTGTTCCATACACACCATCTTCAAAGGAATTCCTTCTGTTTTGGATACCATTCCTGACATAGGGCACCGAAACAAATCATAACTTTTAGTTAGGAAACATTCTTATCCAAATCCTTCATCCATACATAATTCACACTTATCTTATGATAGAAATCAGTGGATCCCATGCCCCTCTGAATCAATGCCGCCACCCCAACCTCCCACAGGACAAAGAAAAAGAAAAGGTCAAAATGACCATTTATTGTACCGAGAAATCTAACTGTAAAATAAATGAGGGGGCAAGGGGCATTATTCAGGCCCCATCCCTAACAGCTTAGCTGCCTTAGCATGCACCAGATCACCAATTTGATTCATTGCTGACGTTAAAGTTATGCAAAAATAACGCAACCAAATTAGATCAGAGGAAGCATAACCACTCCATCCCACTTTTAAACCTGTAGGCCTACTCTGAAGAGACCATTTCCAACAAAGAAAAGGCAGCAAACTTGCTAGCCTGTCTGTACGTTTATGTAAAAGACTCGATTGCTAAGGAAATGCTCTTCACATGGGAGTAGTTCTAAATTTTTAATAAAAGCTAGCTACCTTTTATTTACTCCTACCAAATTACTCTTTCCACCTCCAACTGAAAGTCTAAATTTTTGTATACAAACATTTAGAAAAGCTGAATAGAAGCAAGTAATGCATCTACGGAACTGTACTTCAATGCACAGTTATACCCTCACTTGGTTAATAAATTCAAACCAGCCAAAAATAAAAAGTAAGACAATCACTTATAATCAAATGATTTTTATTTTTATCTTTTTTGGTTCTTAGCTTCTGCTACAGATAGTACGACAAGATTTCAGCCCAAACCTTTAAACCAACCCACAGAAACTAATCACCAACTAAAGTTTAGATCATAATGTGCTCAAGGAAATTTAGTTTGACTTTTGCGAGGTTAAGAATGACATTTAACATTAGAGATCTACTACTAAGTATTTATCATAGATACATAATTATCTCCTTCCCCTTTTTGCACAGACTAATTATGCATCGAACTTGTTCACGAAGAGTCCAAAATCATCCCCATACCACCATTGCACTCATAATCATTGTCTATGCCGTGTACTTTACAATTGTTTTCTGAAAGTAGATCTGCTGCTGTGAGAGAATCGAATTAAAGTTCCGTTGATTACGTTATATTTTTGGGGGAAAATAAAATAAATTAAATAAAAAATAAGAAAACAGAGATTCAGTTAATGGAGACATTTTAAAAAGGAAGTGAGAGAATCTGCTGACAAAAAGCAGAAAGTTGTCATGTGATGGTTGGCACTTGACACAGAAAAAGCTCTCACAAAAAGGGTGTGGATCCGAAAAAAACGAGATCCGAACCACACATGCCCAGATCTAAGAACAAAAATACGCCCATTAATCTCATCACCACGGCACCACCCAACGCAACCAAACCCGAATCACGTGCCAAGTTTTCAACATCAAAGTGCGAAACAGCCAATTGAAATTGCCCAAAAAAATTAAATCATCATTTTTCTAGAGCGAGCAAAATTTCTTACTGAGACATTATTCTTACTAAGACAAAATCCCATTCCAAGTCAAAGATTAACGGCGCCAATAACGCATAAACAGAGGCAAACAGAGGCCAACACTCAAACAAACGAAAATGCCCACAAAAAGAATCAAGAAATCAAGTGACAAGATCACTGCATTCTGTATTAAGAGTTTTGATTCAGAAAATGAGAGAAATCAGTCAATGTCAAATCACCAGGAGAGAAGAAAAGGAACATCAAGACTGTTGAAAACGTTGATGATGAGATTGTCGTTGGTGACTGAGTGAATGTCTGGCCCTGGGAATTGCCCATTTATCAATATCCCCTGCAAATCAACAGTTCAAACCCGAAGATTTGTTGATTTTGATGAAAAGAAACTTAATGTTAATGAAGAACTGATGCAAAGAAATAATTAAGGTACCTGTTGGCGAACGCCAAGAGGGTAGATATCGCCATAAGTGACATTCCAGTTGAAAAATCTGTAAGGATCATCAGCAACAACAATGGGGACGAAGAGGGTGGAAAACCAAAGAAGAGCGCGCAATGCTGCGTCTCTTCTCATCTTTTTCTTTCTTTTTGGTGACTCCTATCGGTGTTATGTTGCAGTGTTGATGAAGTGCAAATTTGAAGGCTCAAAAGTGGAGAGAGAAAGTGCAGTACAGGGAGGGAGAAGAGAGAGAGGAGCCGTAAAGGCAGTGAGAGAGACTGGAGTGAGAGAAACGGAGGGAAAAACCAGACGGGTTTTATTACTGAATTTTCAAGGGAGGGAAAAATCAATTGAAAAAGGAAAAAGACAAATGGGTGTCGGTGAAGTTGAATAATGGGACCCAGCGATGAAAAAAGATGAAGGGGTGGGCTTGGAGGGTGGTTGGTTGCTTATCCCACATGTGGGTGTCTGGGAGGGCGTGAGAGAATGGCGGGAGGGATTGCTCCACAGTTTCGTCGATTTGTGGCGGTATTCGGTCAATGTCTTTGTTTAAACAATCATTTTGACCTCTGCATGTTTCTTCGCTTCCAAGTTCTGTTTCAGGCTTTTGAATTGAAATGTAGGTGCGGGATATAAATGCTACAACTCAGCGTGACTCAGTCCGCAGAGGCCACGACTGAGCCCAAGCCATAACAATTAGAAATAAAGTCAATTTTATGCTTGATGCCATATGTTTTGAGAAGTTAATAGAGTAATAAATGTAGTACAATAAAAATAAGGATTGTCCTTGTATTTTACTTTTAAGCAATATTAAGTTTCAATAAAAGTTTTTAACTTTTTTTTTACATATTTTTATAGTTTTTTATAATTTTGATAGTTTCTTACAATTTCTTACAGTCTCTTATAACTTTCCTACAATTATCTTATAGCTATCTAATAAATACTTATAGTTTCTCACAATTTTTCTTAAAATTCTTATAACTCTTTACAGGTTGCTACAACTTATTGCAAATTCTTATAAATTTGTAATTTTAAAAAGACCATACAAATTAACAGAACTTAAGGCTTGTTCTTTTTGTGGGTAAATTAGGATGGATAAAAAGTTGAAATAAGTTGGAGTGGGTTGAATTAGGTTGAAGCGAGTTGAATTTTTTTATGTGATAAATTAAACTTGGCTAAAATAGTGGAAGTGAATTGAAGTAGGTTGAAGTGGGTTGAAGTAGGTTAAAGTGGATTGAAGTTGATATTTTGAAATTTACCCATGAAAATAGCAAACCTTTGATACCACTATTAGCCTGTCTACTAAATAAATAATATAACTCAGTCCCACTAGTTCAAAATCATGAATCTATCAGTTCCCACTTTCCGATAAGGGTGGGTTGCTTTTCTACTAAAAAAAATGTAGGGCATATGAAATTATGTGTGATAATTTATAAAGTTATTATAATTTTTAGTATATTTTTTCGTTGAATGGTAATTTCACAATTTTGTAACTATTTTTCTAAAAGTTGGATGCCGGTACAACTTATTAATTATTTTTAACGATTTAGGTTATAAAATTTAATGATGACAACTTTTTATATACGTGCCCTTTTTTTCATGGGTAAATTTGAAAATACCAACCTAAACTCACTCCAACCTACTTCAACTCACTTTCACTATCAACTAAAGTTCAATTTATGACATTAAAAAAACTCAACCTACTTTAACTCACTTTCACTATCAACTAAAGTTCTATTTATGACATTAAAAAAACTCAACCTACTTCAACTGACCTCAACCTACTTTAACTCACCTCACCCTTTTACCCACCCCAATTTACTGACGATAATAACAGAACCGTATTTGAAAAATTCATATGTAAGAAAAGAAAATAGTATTATAGTAAGTGTTATAAAATATATCAGCAATATAGATTTGTTGTTAATTTTTAAATGTAGGAGTTGGTTGAAAATATAACATTAGCTTTTTTCTAATTTTATAAAATACGAAAAATTGGGTTGTGGAAAATAATAAAAATATGATGTAATTTGAAAAGCGTGTGACAGCAAAATATGATGATGATAATTTGAAAATTAAAATAGAAACGTATCTAATCAATACTGCGTGATGCTCATGATAATCAATAAAATGAAATCGTATCTAGTCAATTCAAAAATACCAACCTCAACCCACTTCAAGCTCCTTTCATTTGTTTAACCAAGTTTAATTTATCACATCAACAAAATTCAACCCACATCAACCTACTTCAATCTACTTCACCTTTTTACCTACCCCAAGTTACTTATAAATTTCCACCATTTTCAAATCATACTACTTTGCAAAAATAATTAAATCTCACATTACACTTTACAAATTATTAAATTTATGAAGGGGTGAGTTGAAATTGGTTGAAGTGGGTTGAGGTTGGTTGAAGTTGGTTAAAATGGATTGAGGTCGATATTTTTTTCAGGTGCGTTGAGGTTGATTGAAGTGGATAGAAGTAAGTTAAAGTGGGTTGAGGTTGATAAATCTAAAATAACGTATGAAAAGAACAGGGCCTTAGTGATAGGAATTTCTATCAAATGAATATTTTTTTCACTGTGTGGGTGACTGATGCAAAAGGGATTGGCATACAGCTCATAAACTGCGTTCTCAATTTTGAAATGATTTAGATAAGAGCATCTGCAGCAGTTGACACGCGAGGCGTAGGTGGGGCCCGCGTGTCGCACGCGTGTCAGGGGGACGCTGGCAGTAGGGGAAACGGGGCACCAGCACGCGTGTCAGACCGGGCAGCCGTGTGCCCCGCGTTTCCTTTTTTTTGGCGTTTTCTGCCTCAAAACGCGTCGTTTGGTGCGTTATTTGTGAGGGGGACACTGCGTTTTGGGGGCGGGTGGTCGAAAAAAAAGAAAAATCGTGAACAGTGCATGTGCGTGGGTAGCTGGGCCAAATTTGGCCGTTGGGGGTCAATTTTTGAGCCCAACAGCTCTTTGTTTTTTTTTTTTTTGTGAAAATATTTTCTATAAAATGGCTGAATTTTGGGGCCAAAATTGTGACAAATTAATCAAATTTTCTCACTTTCTCTCTCAAAGCTTATATTATACTTGTGTTAGTGATTTTGAGCTTGATTAAATTTGGAAGAAAATCAAGTTTGGGTAAGTTAATATTTGTTATGTAATTCATTATAATTTTGTTTAAATAATTGTTGTTTTATATTTTAACTAATTTTTTTTGGGGGGGGGGGTTGTGTAGACATATATTGGAGGTCTCCATTAACACAATAGTGAAGTGAAGTCAATTTTAAGTAATTCAAAGTTTTCGTTAATGTTGTGTTCAAATTGTTTGGAAATTTATTAGTTGTATGTAAGAATATGTTATGAATAAAATTTGTATTAGTTACAATTGAATTGCATGGTTATAAGTGTAATTTATTTTGTTAGAAACTTAATATTTTTTTTAAGGAATTAATGTTGTTGCTATTGTTACGATATGAAATTTATAGGAGGTACAAATAGAAATTTGTATTAGTGACAAAATGTTTGAAATTTATTTTCGTTGTCGTTAGAAAATGAATGCGTAAATGGATTTGTTTTAGTGAAGGTAGGGTAATAATACGTAACATTAGTATTAGAATATTGACATTCACCCCCAATTTTTGTCCGTTACTATTTATTAATTGGTTGAATATAGAAAATAAATTTGATGTTGTTAGAAATTGAATAATGGTTGGGCAATTACTGTATGAATTGTATGTTTTCTTGTGAATAAGTAATGGTAGGGTAATAATTGAAAAATTTGTTCCTTAGAACTTAGTAAATGATTGATTTGAGAAATTAATTTCATTGTTGTGAACCTCATGTTAGAAGTAGAATGTGATAATGTCATAAATTAATATGGTTGTCATCATTAGAATTTGCAATTTACGAAATGGTTCATGATAATTTTGGGAGATATTTGTTAGAATTAATGTTGTTGTTAGAAATTGAATGTTTGAATGTATTTTTGGTAAGAAAATACAATTTTCAACGTTGTTCACAAAGAAGAAGAAAGAATTGCTTGCGTAAGCATGTTAATTATTTTTTGTTATTGTTGGGAAAAAATAATGGTCGCGCAATTAGTGTATGAATTCAATGTTTTCTTGTGCATAAATAATGGTAGGGTAATAATTGAAATATTCGTTCCTTACAACTTAGTAAATGATTGATTTCAGAAATTTTTTTCGTTGTCGTCAACCTCATGTTAGAAGTACAATATGTGAACGTGGATCAATATTTGTTGTTAGAAATTTATGTTGTTCTTGTTGTGACAATATGAAATTGGTATTAATTACAATTAAAAATTTGTATTACTAAGAATACGTTAGAAATTAATTTTGTTGTTATTAGAAAATGAATGCATGAATGTATTTGTCAGAAAATTACTAAGAATACGTAACATTAGTATTGAAAAGTTGACATTGAGTTGAATTCTTTGAGGGTCACTATTTATTAATTGCTTGAATTTAGGAAATAAATTTGTTGTTGTTAGAAATTGAATGTCGGAATGTATTTTTAATAAGAAAGAAACAAAAAGTGGTTTCGTAACCATGAATAGAATAAGTGCAGATGTTTAGAATTTAGAGTTGAAATTTTTAGAAAATAGAAATTTGGTATTTTTTTTGGTTACATTTTTAAGTAGTTGATTGTGAAGAGTTGAAATGTTAACATTAGAATTTACAACTTACTAAATAGTTGATTATAATTTTTGATTATATTTGTTACTTACAATTTACAAAATGCTTGATTCAAATGTTAACTTCATAATATGGTTTGTGAGTTTTGAAAATGTGTATGTAATTTTGTTGCCCATTAGAAATGTAATAAAGTTAGCATGTTTAGATATTGTATGGAAAATTGGAATGGAAAATATTGTATGTTGTTTCGTGAAATATGTGAGATATTAAATGTGTGAATGTAATTTTTTTTTTATCCAAATTGGTAGGTGTTCACTATCAAATGGATCTCAATCACCCACAATCTTTCATGAACTTACTAACTGGAGATAACTCACAACGGGATGTCCCAAACAACATGAATATTGTTCCAAACCCTCCTCATTGGCAATACCATCCACAATACCCTCAACAATACCCACATATTCAATATCCTCAACTACCACCGAACTTTCTCGGCCAAGGCCAGAATGTCTCCCCCATTCCGAGTTTCAACTATGGTTCTTTGCCCCCTCCTTATCAGCTACCCCCACCAACTAATACGACCTCGCCAACACCCCGTCCTCCACCCAACCCTACCCAGAGTGAGAGTGGCAGCGTGACTTCCAAGTGGACATTGAAAGAAGATCGACATTTGGTCAGATTGTGGATCAACGTGAGCACCAACCTCCTTGTTGGGGCTGACCAGAAGAAGACGAGGTTCTGGACGAAGATTGCAAGCGCGTACAACCAGCATGCTCCCGATGGAGCTGCGAAGCGAGGAGCGAAAGTCTGCAACGCCCGTTGGAACCGGGCAACTCCACTGGTGTCCAAGTGGACCGCTTGTATGGGGCAGGCTTATCGGGCAAACCCAAATGGGGCGAATGAGGACGATATTACGCAGAAAGTCCAAGATCTATACGTTGATATGGTGGGCAAACCGTTCAACTTGATGCATTGGTGGGTGCTACTGAAGGACCAACCGAAATGGGAGGTCAATTGCGATCAATCTGTGGATGTGGCCACTAAACGCCTAAGGATCAACGAGGTGGCGGGTACTCTGAGAGTGAGACATCCGGCTCAGCCAGCACCCCTGAGACACCAACAACGGATGCTAGTGAAGATACAGCAACAGAGCAAGTTGGTAGACTTACCCGCCCAATTGGAAGAAAAGCCGCCAAAAGAAAGGCGAAAGAGAGAGCGCATGACTCAGTCCTTGATGTTGTGACCAAGGAGCTATCCACCTTGGGGACAACAAATGTGAAGAATAGCACCATGTTCGAAAGATATGTCATCGCCCAAGAGAAGAAGGCAGAGGCGGCTAGGGTGAAGGCGGAGGCCGCTAAGAGAGCGGTTGAACTAATAGACTCCCATCAACAGTTCCAATGGATGAAGTACGAGGACAAGATCTTGAGAATGGACATTGGTAAGATGTGTCCGGAGGATCAAGCACGATATAGTCCACTTCAGGAAGAAATTAGGAGCCGATATCGCCGAACATCGTCTTCGTCCAATGCTAGTCCTTCTCTAGATTGAGACTCATGTCTTGGGAATAACATGCTGTTTACCTTATGCTTTTGTTGTTCTTTCTTTTCCCAATAGTTTGTTGTATTTGAATTCCTTCATGTTGTGGAATGAAATGTGTACTTGTGTTTGAATTAGTCCCATTTTAATATCACATCACAGTGAGTGAAGATGTAATATATGTTGTATTCTAGCTAAGATGTTCAATTTCATTTCATCCAATGCAATTGTAATATTTCACTTATAACTACGATGCTATCTTAATTTGATTGCTGAATTCGACAAAATTTTCGCTGACATTTGCATACTTTTCTCACAGGTACAACAAAATGAGTGACTCATCCTCTTCTAGCGATGACTCAGGCACAGAATTAATAAATCATCTCAGATTCGTACTGGAGTCATCATCTTCTAGTGATGACTCAGAGATTCTTGAGACCGTATTGAACAATCAATCTCGCGTGGAGTCATTTCAGTTAGCTATAAAACATGGACAAGGGGGACGACCTTCATCATCCCGACGACCAAGAAAGAAGAAAAAAGTCGTTCGGAGGAATCGAGAAGCTGCAGACGATCGCCTCCATAGAGACTATTTTGCAGATAATTCCATCTACAACGAAACCCACTTTCGCCGTAGATTTCGGATGCGGAAGCACCTGTTCCTCCGCATTGTAGACGCCCTCAGCAGTCAATTTGAGTACTTCCAGTTGAGGCACGATTGCACTGGTCGGCGTGGGTTGTCGCCGCTCACCAAGTGCACCGCAGTGATGCGTATGCTCGCCTATGGGGTATCGGCTGATTGTGTTGACGAGTACCTGAAGATTGGAGAAAACACGGCTTTGGAGTGTATGAAAAACTTTGCAGCCGGTGTACTCCAAGTGCTTAGGGACGAGTATTTGAGAAAACCAACATAAGCTGATATTGATCGACTGTTGCAAGTTGCTGAGGCACGTGATTTTCCCGGCATGTTAGGGAGTATAGATTGTATGCATTGGGAATGGAAGAACTGTCCATTGGCATGGAAAGGGATGTTCGCAAAAGGGCTTTACAGAGTCCCCACCTTGATTCTTGAAATCGTTGCTTCATATGACCTTTGGATATGGCATGCCTTCTTTGGGTGCCCGGGAAGCCTGAATGACTTAAATGTTCTTCACCGGTCAGATGTTTTCGAAGAGTTGTATGAGAGTCTGGCTCCGAAATGTGAGTACGTCATCAACGGTCGCCAATACAATATGGGGTACTTTTTGTCCGACGGTATTTATTAGAGCTGGGAAAAGCTGACCCGACACGATTACCGACCCGAACCCGACACGAAGTTAAGTGGGTTTGGGTATAAATTTTTGACCCGTTTAATTAAATGGGTTGACACGTTCAACCCGTTTAATTAAATGGGTTAGGTTCAGGTCGAGATTCTCGACACGAAAAAGTACCTATTTAACCCGTTTAATTAAATGAGTTAAATAAGTCAACTTATTTTTTTATTTTTTATCTAGCCATTTCCTTTTTATTAAATAATTAAGAATATAAAAATTTTTAGAAACTATGAATTATGATGAATATGGGGAATTTCAAAGAGAAATTATTTAATGTGATATGTAAACTTAATTTTTAACACTGTAATTACGTATTAGTTGAAAATATTAAATGCGTAAATAGTCAATTAAGCGACTCAACTTGACCTGTTTATCTTAAACGGGTTAAGCGGGTCAACCCGTTTAAAAATTAAATGGGTACAGGTCAATATTTTTCAACCCGTTTAATAAACAGGTTAGGTTCAGGTTGAGGAATTCTCAACCCGTTTAAGTTCGACACGAACACGAACCCGACCCGACACGACCTATTACCCAGCTCTAGTATTTATCCAAGATGGGCAACATTCGTGAAAACTATCTCCCTCCCCCAAGGACCCAAGGCAAGATTGTTCGCCGAACGTCAAGAGTCGGTTAGGAAGGACGTGGAAAGAGCATTTGGGGTTCTACAAGCCCGGTTTGCTATAATTCGCGGTCCAGGCCGAAACATGGACAAAGGTGAGTTAGGTATGATAATGAAGGCATGCGTTATACTCCATAACATGATCGTCGAGGACGAACGAGATTCGTATGACCTCGCTTTCGACTACGATGATGTCGACGGCAACACCCCGCAACCAAATGTCCAACACGGCCATCATCCGTGCTATACTGCCTACCTTCGTAGAGTAGCAGAGATCCATGACCCCGCTCTACATGCACGTCTCCAATCAGACCTGGTCGAGGAAATATGGAATCGACATACGGAGCGACAAAGCTCACAACCATAGATGGGAAGGGTCATCCATCGTTTACTTGTATTGTATATTTTCCTATTGTATTGTATTTTTTTATTTTGTACTGTATTGTATTGTACTGTATTTTCTTTGTATTATATTGTACAATATTTTTCCCCGTCATCCAAATTAGTATTTTCAATATCGTACACTTGGGTTGTAATTTTCTTCAATGTCAATCCTTATATTTGCATTTGTATTAATTGCATTGTACGTCCTACTCCGTATGCTTTCAATCGTTCAACCAATAAAACTTAACTCATCATTTTTTACATACTACAAAATAAATTAATACATTCTTCGGAAATATAAATTACATATTCTTTTATCCAGAAAATAAAATTATTTTCCAACTTAGACAAACCCCAATATGTAAAAATAAATTGTCCAACATAAAACAAAGGAAATATGTTTACTGGTGGGCTCCACCAACAGATATTAAATCATTTGTGCTGAAATGAGTTCCATTTGCTGGGAAAATGAAGGAATGCAAGTTCCAGAACTGTGGAACTTTCGCTGACGTGGCATGCTGGAGTTCCAAAAACTGGAATGCCATTGGGAATGCTCTAATGGTAAGACCACATGCACCGAACAGCTTACGCGCTTCAGGAGCTTGGTCGAGCGGCCCGTGACAATTACAGCGTTTGAGCCCGCAAGCTGACTCACAACCCTTTCCTTTTTGCTTTTCTTTTGGTTTTTTTTGTTTTAATTAGTTTTTTCTCTTTTTTGGCTTTAAAAAGAAAGTTGTGTATTATGGAGTGTTTATATGAGTATCATTTTATTCTGTGATGCAAAGTTTTGATTATTGAATTAAGTAAAATTTACGAGTTAAAAAATTAACTTATAAGTTGATATGAAAGAGTTGGACCCTTTATTTGTGAATCAAAATTGTGACTCATCACTGTATATACTTTAATAAACATCCAAGTGAATAACGAATGCACATGCATTAAAGAAAATTTGAATTTATATCAATCAAATCAACTTGCTATTCATTTCCGCCAAAATCAAATCAACTTGTGAATCGAACCAACTTTGTCTGAAAAATAGAGGAGATAGCTAATTAATTTGTCTAAAACTGAGGGAGATGGGATTGTCAATGCAGTGATGCAGGGTGACTGTGGGAATTTAGAATAGGATCTAGCACGTGCCAACGATAGCACGGGTTAATTATTTATTAACTTTAACTCATTTTTTTTACTATAATTAATTTTTTTAGGTCTGTTTTTTTTATGTCATTTTAAATTTATTAATCTCAACCCACTTCAACCCATTTCAATCAATTTTAACTCATCAGAAAAAAAAATACAAACCTCAACTCACTTTAACCCACTTCAACCAACTTCAACCTACCTTAAACCACTTCAACCAACTTTAACCCATCCCTTCATAAATTTAATAATTTGTAACCCAAATCGTTAAAAATAATTGACAAATTGTACCGGCCTCTAATTTTCAGAAAAATAGTTATAAAATTATGAATTTATCATTCAGCGAAAAAATGCACTAAAAATTACAATAAGTTAATAAATTATCACACATTCTTATTATTTTAACCCACTTCAACCAACCACAAAAAAATATACCAACTTTAACCCACCTAAAAAAAAAATACCAACTTCAACTCACCCCAATCCACCTCAACCAACTTCAATATACTTCAACTTTTTACCCATCCTTATTTATCCACAAAAAGAACAGGCCCTTAGTCAATGAAAACTGAACTATTGTTCCCGCGTACTCCCCAAATTGCAATGATATTAACAATATAATAGTACTAATATGTTGCGATAAAAAAAAATAATAGTAATAATATTGCAATATTGGAATTTCGGATTTTGATTTAAAAGTACTTGAGTTCTTGGCTCATTTTACCATTATGTTTTGTGATTTTTTCCATAATATCATTATATATTTTTTTTACTAATATGCCACTGGATTGTAAATTTTTTTTTTCTCAATACCACCTTATAACCTGCAAACCTGCTACAGCAGGTTACTTTAAAAAATTTATTTTTTCCACTTAATTGAACATAAAATAAAAGTATATACACTATGAAAACTTCGTAAAATAATTCAAAATTTTAAATTAATTTTAAAATTAATGTAAAATATCAAAAATTAAAAATTAAAGATATTGTAAGTGACAATTAAAAATTTAGAAAAAACTTGCATGGAAGTTAAAGATACAAAACAATCTAGGTTATCATAAAATAATTTAGAGAATTTACAAAACCTAAAATACAGTCTAAACAACTTACTGAATTTATAGAAGATAAGACAGAGAATTATATAGATATGAAGAAAAAGTACCAAATATATGAAGAAAATCATATAAATTATGAAAATAAATAATATCACAAAAAATAATAAGGTGAACAAAAATTGAAAATTTCACTCACCCGCTCAATACAACTCAACTATTTATCTCAACCACTGCCCAATCCGTCGTGAGTTCGTGACCATGCGGTGCTCCGGCAACAAGAGTGCCAATTGGCCGCGGGCGACGCCCAACCTCCACCTTGCTTCTCCCCAAAATCCAATTAGCCCATACCCTATCTCTAACCCCACTGCGTCCCTTGGCTTTTGGCAGATTCGAAGGATGTGAATGGGCGACCTCCATGATGCCGGCGAGTGATGATGACAATTGAGAGCCCCATGATGGCGTTGGAGGGACCTGTAGGCAACCAGTGGATTCGGTCTGGGTGCTTTGAGAGCATCTGCAATGCAAGGCTCGTGAGCCAAAAATTTGGCTCACGGTCCAAGCAATACCATACATCAGTGATCCGCTTCGCTCGCCCTAGGGTCCAGCTCATGGCCATGATCCACCCCCCACACATTCTCTCTCTCTTTTTTTTTGCCAACTAAGCATTTAAAAGTCTAAAACCCAATAATATGGTAGTAGTGGGGTCTATAAAATATTATTTTATTTGATGATCCAAGTTGGTGATCCATAGGATGTAGAGAAGAAAAAAAAAGTTGACTTGTGAAATGATGTGGAGGTTGTGGGCCCCCACTTGTGATCCAAACTTTTGGATCACCAATGCGGATGCTCTGAGAGATTTAGGCCGCGAAAGGGTCATTGGGAAGCCACCATTGGAATTGCTGGTGGCTGATGAAAAATGCATGGGTTCGGCGACTACTAACAGGCCCTCGGGTGGTCTCCAGTGGAAGGCATCGGCAACGTCTGAGATGGTGGCGGTTGGCAGAGTAATAGATGGAGCCACCTTGGAAGGGCTGAACGGCAATTTTTCACCCATGGTCCCATGTTCACCAAAATTAATTATTTACTAGTGGATGGTGGTTCAAGAAATGAATCATTATTCAAATTGTGGTTAGCGGTTTTAATTCAACTATTAACAAATTGTTATTTAGATGAGCAGTTGAAGTAAATATTTTTTTACAAATTTAGGTGTTAGGTTAGCTAATTAATATAGATTGACATAAAGGATATAATAATTTTCAAAGATAAATTTTTCAAAGGGTATTTTTTGGTCAAAAAAAAATAAAACATTACCTTTGAATGTCAAAACCTAATATTATTAGCTTTTCAGAAATGCTACAAAAAATGTTAAATGCTATTTGAAATGTTAGTCAAAACGCTAGTCATCGAATACTAAAAATTAATTAATTAGTGTATTGATTTAGCCAAAACCTATATACTACTCAAAACGTTATTGCTGAGCACGATCTTCATATTTTTTTTTTCATGCAATTTTTATAATTTTCTATTCGAATTTAATAAAACTCTCTTCGGTATACTTTTCAATTTTGTTTTGTAAAATAAAAATTCAGGATTACCTCTTATAGTAGGTTAACAACTCATACAATGCTATTCAGCAACAAAGTATAACTAAGGGGTCTGTTCTATTTCGCGTTTTAGATAGATAGATAGATACAAGGAGATGTAAGGAGCTATAAGAAGATATAAGAAGCTGCAAGGAGATGTAAGGAGCTGTAAGAAGATGTAAGAAGTTGTAAGAAGATGTAAGAAGCTGTAAGGAGATGTAAGGAGGTGTAAGGAGATGTAAGAAGCTGTAAGGAGCTGTAAGAAGCTGTAAGGAGCTGTAAGAATAGATATAAGGAATTGTTGAATTGTAATGCCCTGTTCTATTTCTCGTTTTTTAGGATTTTGCTAAGAGCTTACATCTCCTTACAGCTTTTTACATCTCCATACATCTTCTTACATCTCCTTAAATCCTCTTACATCTCCTTACATCTCCTTATATCTTCTTACATCTTCTTACATCTCCTTACATCTCCTTACATCTTCATTTTATTTATTTTGTATTTATTTTGTATTTTGTATTTTTGTATTTTTGTATTTTTGTATTTTTAATTGTTAATTTTAAATTTTAAATTTTAAATTTTTTCGTTTTTATTTTTCATTTTTTTTATTTTTTTTATTTTTTTATTTTTTTATTTTTTTTATTTTTCATTTTTTTTATTTTATTTTTAATTTTTTCATTTTTTTAATTTTTAAATTTTTATTTTGTAATTTTTATCTCCTTACATCTCCTTACAGCTCCTTACCTCTCCTTGTATCTATCTATTTATCTAAAACGCGAAATAGAACAAACTCTAAAAGAGTTGTATAGTATAATTTATTTTAGATACAAAATAATAATATTAAAATAATATACTTAAGAAGCTGTATTTTGTATTTTTATTTTGTTATTATTATTATTATTATTATTATTATTATTATTATTCATTTTTATTTTTACTTTTTTTATTTCTTGTATTTTTTGTAATTTTGTA
>JACYFF010031957.1:93239445-93255090 GCA_017589665.1 Selenicereus undatus
GTGTGTGTATATATATATATATATATATATATATATATATATATTTGTGCTAATTCTGTTTAGTGCTTACTTGAATGTCATGCGTCTAATATTTAGATGCCTGCTACCCGTACACGTGAGTGCGCTGATGGGAGTCAAGAAAGGGACTCAGCTGCGATCGAATATGCAAACAGTCAGTTGCTATCCATAGTGCCTCTTACTCCGGAAGGGTTGTGGTATTAACTTAATCATGCTATATGTGTTGATGTCACATGTTACATTCATACAATACTTATGTTTTTTTTCCAAATGATGAAGGTTTGACGATGTTAATGTGGTCCAAAGTATTGCCAAAGATATCAGAAGCCATTACTTGGAACCCTGCACTTGTTGGAGGAATGCACTTGCTGAACACAGAGAATTTTGGTGGAGAGCTTTCAAGGTAATGGGTTTCTTTTATTTCAAGTTATAAATCATTTATATTTTATTGCTTTTTGTTGCTTGTTGCCGCTGGCTTGCTGCTCAGTGTTGATTGCACTGTCTGAACATAACCGACAACATCTGATTAGCTATTTTTGTTGTAGTTTATGCTACTGATTGTGTGCTTTAAAGGTAGCTACTGATTATGTGTTTTTTCATATTTTATCTGTTGTTTACAGTCTAGCTATACTTGGGCTGAGCATCTAAACCACAGGGTATATACGGAGTGGAAGTCCACAACAGCTAAGCGCCTTAGGGACATGGTTTGGAAGGCAATGGATGAAGAGATAACTGAATGGATTCCAGCTGAACTGAAAAAACGAGTGCAAGCCTTAAGGGAAACCGATGCTTTCAAGAAGAGGTCTAAACAAAACAGGAAAAATAAGACCACTGGGCCTAAAGCTGGGACTCTCCACACATCCGGATCAATCTCAACTTCTCAATGGGCAAGGCGACTGGTAGTATCATTTAATAACTACTTTGTACAAAATAATTTTCTACGAATACCGCACGTCTTATATGTAGGTAATTGACATTTAATTTCATATTGTTTTCATTAGACAAAAAAAAAAATCAAGGGAAAGACCAACTGCATCTCAGATCTTCAAGCAACTGCATACTAGGAAAGATGGAGCCGATAAGGTTTTTTGTGACAACCATTCTAAGATTGTGTGGGTAAGAGCTACTCTATCTTCTTTCTCTTCTTATTCAAGTGTTTTTATTTTATATTCTCTCTTCCCTTGTTTGTTTACTATAGTTGACAAAGTCAGACAAGTGTTATTTTTGCTAGAAGACTGATGATTCATGCAGCCTAGTACTATGGAGCTTTTTGTTTTCTGACTTAGTGACTTCTATTTTCATTTTCTTTTTTTTGTGATTAGATTGAAGTTTAGACATGACCTTTGATATCCCAGAGGTAATTTAGCTGTGTTAGTTACATTTCATTTTAGTTGGTTTAGAGAATAATGCAACTTTCCTAGTCCTTTTTAGCGGCCTAATTGAACTCTTTTTCAACTGCTTTCCTCCCACATTATTGTGTTTTATTGTTGTTGAACTCCGAGCGTGTGGCCCGTAGAGTTGTAGTCTCCGGCGTGTAGCCGTCGAGTGATGAATATACATTGTGCGACTGTTGAATGTAGGAACCTCATTATTGTAAGGCTTTACGCCTGGATTTTGCTCAATTTTAGGCGAAACTCTGTCCGTTTCACTCCAGAATTGCAGTCTTTTTATGTTCATTTATCCCTCTCTTTTTTTTGGTGATTAATTCTAAATTGGTGATTTGAATAAGCAATGATTTGAATAAGTAACTTAGACTGACTTGAGCCTTTCTCTTCATTTCTTCCTATTAGTCTAATACAAACTACTCCTAGTTAACCCAAAATAAAGCAAATGTTCATCTTTCAAAGGTTCGCCCTTATTGCTGGTCTTTTATTCAAGCAGATTTCTACTTCACTTGAAAACGCAGTATATTCACTTGAAAACAAACTGTAAATCAATAAAGTAGGAGGGAAAGTCTTGCACCATTTTATTCACTGCTTTCGAAGAGTACTTTGAAGAAAGTGACTGTAATTTATCTTATTGCTTTTTCATGAAAATTTATCTGGCATTTTGGTTGTGAACTATTTTATATCATTTAAGTCAAGTAGGTTTGGGGTTCGTGTTCATATGGAGGATGAAGGCCAGGGGGTTCAGCATTCCCATTGGCCCTTGCTAAGACATTCACGAAGGGTCAGAGTAAAAAACAGGCACTCTGGGGCATGAAGGCAGAACACTATTGCTTAAAGGGTTGTTTTCATTGCTAGGTTGGGATTTTATTTGGGGGTTGTTACTCTTTTTCTCCCATATTATTGTACTTTGATCTGCGTTGAGTTCTATGTACTATTGAATGCAGGAACCTTAGCAAGGAGCATTCGATATCACATCTTTTTCAACTCTTTTTCTCCCATATTATTGTGTTTTATTGTTGTTGAACTCCGGGCGTATGACCCGTAGAGTTGTAGTCTCCGGCGTGTAGCCGTCGAGTGATGAATATACATTATACGACTCTTGAATGTAGGAACCTTATTATTGTAAGGCTTAATGCCTGAATTTTGCTCAATTTTAGGCAGAACTCTGTCCGTTTCGCCCCAGAATTGTATTCTTTTTATTTATGTTCATTTACCTCTCATTTGTTTTTGCACCTATCCTATTGCAGGAGGAGTTTGAGCGTCTCAAGGCACAAACTTCTCAAGTAAGAACTGAAGTAGATGACGATGAGCTTTTTCTACAAGCTGTTGGAGGCAAGAACAAGAAAGGAACTGTTTACGGACTTGGAACGGAGTTAGAGGATTACTACCCAAGGTCCGGTCGTCGCTCCGGCCCATCATCATCATACACACCCTCAGTTGTTTCTCAAATGGAAACTCGCTTGCAAAAATCCGAGGAGGAACTTCAAACTATGAGGGAAGAACTTAGAGCCACTAGGGAGGAACAAAGACAACAAAGAGAATTGATTGCTAGCCTACTTACTCGGCTTGAGGGCCCATCCTCTTCCCATTCGCTCCCACCCCCTAGCTAGCTCTTAGTTTATGTTTGTATAGTCTAATGTAGGTTACAGATTGCCTTTTTGGATGAGGACTCAATTATTTGTTTGAATTGAGACTCATTAGCACTGGGTTTAGTTAGTATCTAATAACTACAATTAGTTGTAGTTTGGCACGTTTATATATTTTGGGGCACTTAGAAATAGGGGGGATCGACATACCAAATAACTACAATTAGTTGTAGTTTGGTACATTTACAGTATATATTTTGCGGACTTAGAAATAGGGGTGATCGAAGATATGCCGGATGACGACACTCAGCACTTTTTGATCATATACTTTGATTTGTGCCTACTTATGGTTGTTGTCGCTGATTATATATTCTTCTTTCAGTTTATATATTTGTTTACATGAAATTGTTAACAACGGCGCATAGCAATATCATTCGACATAGCTACAAAACATAGCGTTCAACATGCTACAGAATAACTTGTCCGCATCTGTGATGGAAATTAGTCAAATCGATACAAAAACATTGTTGCTGTGTTAGAGATGAAACACCTTTTCATAACGAAATGGTAACAAAAAATTCGTCTCTAATAGAGATGAAAAATCTTTTCGTGGCAAGTTTTCATCTCTAATAGAGACGAAAAAGTTAATAAGGAAACGAAATATATTCGTCTCTATTAGAGATGAAAAATACATGGTCTCTATTTTCGTCTCTAACAGAGACGAATTTTTATGGAGCAGCTACCAGAAATATATTCGTCTCTATTAGAGATGAAAACTTATAGTCTTTATTTTCGTCTCTAATAGAGACGAATTTTCATGGAACAACTACCAGCAATATATTCGTCTCTATTAGAGATGAAAAAATTATGGTCTCTATTTTCGTCGCTAACTGAGACGAAAAGTAAAATTCATCTCTAATTTCATCTGCGACGGTGGGTTTTGAAACGAACGATTTTTCGTCTTTGTTTCATCGCTAAATAATTTAGCGACGAAAAAATAAAAGTTAGCGATGAAAATTTTTCATCGCTAACTGCGTGCTTTTCTGTAGTGAGATGTCAAACCTCTTGTACCACTGTCTAGGTGACTGCTTTAGTCCATACAAGGACTTCTTCAGATGACAGACATATTCTTCTTTCCCAAGGACTTGGAAACCATCTGGCTGAGCCATGTATATATCTTCTTCCAGCTCTCCATGTAAGAAAGATGTCTAAACATCTAATTGCTCAAGCTCAAGATCCTGATGTGCCACCATTGCTAGGAGTACTCTGATGGAAGTATGTCTGACCATTGGTGAGAAGATCTCAGTGTAGTCTACTCCCTTCTCCTGACTGAACCCTCTTGCAACTGCTCAAGCTTTGTATTTGATACCCTCAGTAGGTGATATCCCTTCCTTCTTCTTAAAGACCCATTTGTAGGTGATGATTTTTCTGTCTAACGGTCGTTTCGCTAGTTTCCAAGTCTTATTCTTTTGAAGTGACTCCATCTCATCTCCCATTGCTGTAATCCATTGGGTAGACTCGGAACATGTGACCGCTTCTTTAAAGGTGGACGGATCGTGAGGATCCACCTCTTCAACAACCTGTAGTGCGTACGCCACCATATCCTCGAAACCATATTTTGTAGGGGGCTTCCCGAAATTAGCCCTCCGAGAGCGACCAAGAGCTAAGCTATGTTGATTAGCTAGCGGTGAGGGCTCGGTTTCTGCACAAGAATGTTGAGCTTCTTCCTGTTGTGGTCCACTCTCATCATGAGTGACTTGGTGCTCCACCTGTTTCCTAACATTGCCAATTTATGACACAATAACAGACTTCACAATAGGGTTAACATTGAATTTTCATCAAATGCCACATTTATACTAATAATGACCCTATTTTTTGATGGAGACCAGATTCAATAACCTTTCACTCCATTCCTGTAGCCCAAAAATACTCCCTTCCTGGCTCGAGGTTCTAATTTACCCCCATTTATATGATAATAAACAAGACAACCAAAAACTTTCAGATTTGAGTAATCTGCAGGCTTACCAGACCACATCTCACATGGGGTTTTGAGATGTATACTTGTGTGAGGTCAACAATTGATCAAATAGCGCGTTGTATTAACCGCTTCTGCCCAAAACCTTCTAGCCAACCCAGCATTAGAGAGCATGCACCTAGCTCTCTCCAGATGTGTTTGATTAAGACGTTCTACGACACCATTATGTTGTGGTGTATCCTTGACCGTGCGATGTCTAGCAATCCCTTCACTATGACAGAACTCATCAAACTCATATGAACAGAATTCTAGCCCATTGTCAGTGCGCAACCGCTTGATCTTCTTCCTAGTTTGATTTTCCACTAATGTCTTCCACTGCTTGAAGTTGTTGAAAGCTTCACTTTTGTGTTTCATCATAAACACCCAAGACATTATGGAATAATCATTAATAGTTGACAGAAAGTACCTATGACCCCCCAAAGATTCAACACGAGAAGGGCCCCAGCAATCCGAATGGATATAATTAAGTGTACCTTTTGTTCTGTGAACTGCTTTCGGAAACTTAGTACGATGTAGTTTTCCAAAAACACAATGCTCATAGAACCCAAGATCCGTTACCACCTTGTGACCATAGAGGAGGTTACTCTTTGCCAAAATTTGCATCCCTCTTTCACTCATATGGCCAAGTCTCATGTGCCACAACTTGGTCATATCATCCTTGTGAACTTCTGAACATGCAACAGCAGCTGAAGCAGATAACGTAGTACCTTGCAGTATATACAAAGTTCCTCGCTTGACACCCTTTAGAACCCTATCTGAACCCTTGCAGACGTACAGAACTCCTCCTTCACCTTGAAAACTGAATCCTTTCGTGTCCAACAGACTCAATGATATTAGATTCTTTGTCATATGTGGAACATGCTTGACATTGTTCAACGTACAGAATCTACCATTATGTGTCCGTATCTGTATAGAACCAATTCCAGCTACTCTGCAAACATCACTGTTAGCCATAGAAATATTACCTCCAGTCACCTGCTCGTAAGTGATAAACCATTCTCTACGCGGACATATATGGTAAGATTCCCCTGAATCTAGGATCCACACATCAGTGTGATGCATAGGTTCATTGGCGACTAGGGCTATATCTTCCTCGGACCTACTGTCACTTTCTGCGACAGCAGCAATACCTGCTTGTTTCTCTTGTTGTTGTTGTTCCTGCCTCTTCTTTTTTGGACACTGATTTTTCCAATGTCCCGTCTCCTTACAGTAGTTACAATATCACCAGGTTTAGGACCCTTAGAACCCGACGGCTTTGATTTCTTCTTCCCCGAATTCCCAGGTCTTTTAGCCCCACTGGTTATCAACCCAACAGCCTCGGTACCAGCACCACCTGTACCATCCGCCTTATGACGCAACTCTCTGCTATGAAGAGATGATCTAACGTCTTCTAGGGACACAATATCTTTCCCAACAATAAAAGATTGCACGAAATTTTCATATGAGGGTGGGAGAGAGACTAACAGAATTAGGGCAGCATCCTCATCTTCAATTTTGACCTCAATATTACGCAAGTCTAACAGGATTGTGTTTAATTGATCTAAGTGATATCTTAGAGACATACCTTTCTGCATTCGCAGACCAAACAGACGTTGCTTCGAGAGCAACTTGTTGGTTAAAGACTTCGTCATGTATAGACTCTCAAGTTTTAACCACAACCCAGCCGCAGTATCATGGTCTGCGATCTCAGTGATGATATCATCTGCAAGACACAACATGATCGTCCTGTGTGCCTTCTCCTCCAGACTGGCCATCTCAGCGGTGTCGGCGCTTGGATATTTCTTTGCCAGCAGCGCCTATAACCCTTGTTGCTTTAACAGGGCTTGCATCTTGATCTGTCATAGACTAAAACTGTTCCTCCCCGTAAATTTATCAATTTTCATGTTCAAAGCGGACATCTTTCTCACCAGAATTCGGAAAAACCCTAAGGCTCTGATACCAGTTTGTTATAACGGATGCAAGAAAGTATGAACAAACTGAGAATTACACACAGATTTAACGTGGTTCACTAACAATGTGTTAGCTACGTCCACAAGCAGAAGAGAGGAATAGTTTTATTGATGATGAAGGTATACAGAAAATACAACAAGACCACCGTGCTAGGTTTGCAAAGGGGGTTACAGAAAACAGATTCAAGGCATTCTAACACTCTTCATCCTCTTTTCCCTCTTTTTGTTCTTTTCTTTTAAACCATCCAATATAAGAATTGATCTCTTATCATGCTCAAAACATAGTTGCCAATAAAAATAATATGTCAAAAATAAAATAGTTTATATAGATATTTTCCAGTACCAATTAGTAAAATATATTAGTGCTTCTGATTATAATTAATGATAAGACCACAAACTCTTTAAAGAAAGATGATACAATTATAAAATTTTAACATGTGCCTATGCGAAGCACATTAGTATATTATTAAAAATGAAGATTACACAGAAATGAGTATGCCAGCAAACAATTTTTTTTCCTTTAATGGAAATGCCAACAACAACTTTGCTGAAAAGGAATAGCAGCTAAATATAGGAAAAAACCTTAGAAACAGTAAAGGGTTTCTTAGAAAATTCTATCCATGAAGAAAATATAGTAATATTTATAGTCTTTTTAAAAGATGTTATTTAGGTTATTACAAAAATTAGTACATTAAACTTACATGTTTCTTTGCATTTCAACAAACTCCCATATATTTTAAAAGTTCATGTTATCTTCCACACACTGTATAGGCTTTGCACTCTTTCCAACCTTTTTCCCCTCAATTTCTACCACTGTATTGCAATTTCTTGATATTCTTTTTCTAATTTGTTAAACTAAACTACATTTGAATTGTCCTAGAAAATATGCCCTAAATGGGGAGGAGGAGGTTAAAAACTACCCATTGAGACCCCATATGTACAGGGTAGCTTCTAAACTTTTAAGTCATGACGGAGGAATGATCGGAGAGTAAAGGGGTTGTGAAGGGCACATAAGTTGGAAGAGAGATGAGGTTGGAGAGAGGGGAACATTAATAAGCATCACTTCAGGAAGAGCATGCAAGTGTCGACTTTGGCCGCAAAAGAGGCTTTTTTTTTTTTTTTTTCCAATCACCAAAATCACACCCTAAGGATAAAGAGAAGCAGTTTTTTTTTTAAAAAAAAAAAAAATTCTTCTTTCATATGTGAGAGAGGAAGAGACAAGTAAATATTTGCAAATGGTATAGTGAACTCCAAACCTTTTTCACAAAATTATTTTTGTGGGTCTTTTGGAATCAACCTCTCTATGGGTAGGAATACCGGTAGAGGTAAGGTTGCCTACAGCTGGATCTCCCAAGACCCCGTGAAAGCGGGACCCACATTGAGAGTTTGTTGTTGTTGTTGTTGGTACAGTGAACTCCAAATATTTAATTCTAAAAGTGAATACTCCACAACTTGTCAAGGATGTTTCCTTAAGGAAAAGCAAATTGACCCATTTGCATTTAATGTTAACTAGAATAAAAGGTTTTAATTAATTTTTTTTCATGGTATTCAAGAGTGTCAACTCTTTAAAATGTTGAAACTATTACCTAATTTTTATGGATACCTATTTTAAAATTTTTAATGGTATAATACCGTTTAGTGATACTTAGGTTCGCCCCAAATAAGTACACACAAATACAAATCTTAGAGAAATAAATAGTACACTCCCTAGGACCATGTGTATTTTTTACACACGTAGATTATTCCTCTAAGATTTTTATCCAATTACATTTACATAACTCTTGGTGGTAATTGTAGAGTGCCATACATATACAGATATGCGCAAAATTAAAAACATGTATGACTATAAGAATATGTACTATTAGAATATATTTTAAAAATTATGTGAGAGGATGTAAGACGATAGATCTACATTTATGAAGGTATAAGAGGGAGGGAATGACCAAAGAATAGTTTGGACAAAGTGATTAGAGAGGACTTGAAAGTTGTAGGGTTGACGAAGAACATGACTCAAGAGAGGAGAGTATGACGGGATAGGATTAAGTCCTTAGGTTACAAAGAGCTAGCCTCGTAACTGTCTTTCGGTTGCAGTAGGGTAGGTTTGGTTGTGGTTTTTTTTCGTATGCCATGTTTGTATGCAAGTATCACATGCATTTGGAAAGAGACATTGTTATCTACCTCTATTTGTTGAGGCAAAGTACCTTCCTATGCAATATTTTCAAGCTTTGCTAGCTCTTTGAGCAAAATATGTTTGCATGGTTTTTTTTAATTTATTTTTTCATTTGTGTGTCTCCAATTTGTTTTAACTTTTAACTTAATGCTTTTCACTTCTCTTTTTTTTCCCCCTTCATTAAAGGTATATAATTTTTCTTTATAAGTTTTACTAAATCTTGTTTGCTAGTTTTTTTTTTTTTTTATTACTGTCTTTCCTTAGTTAGGTAAGCCATTTTCCAATTAAAAGAATAACTTTAACAAGTATTTTTTTTCACCTCATCGTTTTCCACCCTCTAAATGTATCTTGCCAGCTTACTCTTGTACTATTCTTGCTCATATACTTCCCTCATTTGCAATCTTCTTTAGCTAAATTATGGTGAATTAATAAAATTAGTGTAAAACATCAAAATATCAAAAATATTAAAACTGTTGTTAGTAAGAAACCTTCCCATGTTCTATACAATTTTACAAACTCTCTCATTTAGCATTCTTTTCATTTTACCATAATACCGTAAATAAAGAACTCCCCTATTTTTTATAAACCATAATATCAATAGAAAAAAAAAGGCAAATTTGCAACATTCAACATTTATTTGGCGTGAAAGTAATTTGCTATCTTGTTAAGATATAAAAGATAAAAATTATAAAAATTATCATATATCATTGTGAATTGCATAAGCTATAAACGTAGTACAGCTTATACAAATATTTTATACACATCCAACATTAATGTTACAGGATCACAATAATTTAAACTTGGCTATAATTTTATTTGGATTATTTATATACTTTTTTGTTAGACTTTGTGTAGAGAGTAATTCAATAATTTCATCATATAGGATACACTGCATTCAATGAGAAATTATACTTTCATTGTTTATTGTATTATTTTTTGTTTTTAACTATTTTGTGTCTTTATAAGTGATTGTCTATTCTATTTTTAAGACAAGAAAATGGAGGAGGGTAATGGGAGCAAACACACTGTTAAGATTTTTATGATATTTAAACTTTCTAATATATATATTTTTTATTATTATTGTAGAATCCTAGATATATATAGCACGGATGATTCACAAATTTCTTTTTTACGAAGAAAACGATCTTGATGTTCATGAGTAACTAATCAATGTTTCTTATCGACTTTTCTGCTCACGTAAGAGGCTTAACTTGCTAGTGTGCAACACGCGTGATGTTTATGCCTATTATTAGACCTATCAATTCGGGGGGCGGGTAGAATATAGGTTGGGCATATTTCGGTTTGAGGTAAATACGAGTTAGGTGTATTTTAGGTTCAGGTAAAATACAATTGGATTTATTTCGATTTTACGGGTTTCGGATCAACCCAGCGAGTCGAGAATGCCATCTTTTCTTGCTTGCTTAAACACAAAAAAATTGACTAGTATACAAATTACTCATGTTTTTCAAGTATACTACAATCTTTTTTATGATGATAACATTATATATGTATTTACAATTTAAAATGAACCTTTATCTTTATATAACTTTATGTATATACTAGGTTTTTAAATCCGTGGTGTATATGAACTCTTAAGAGTGTAATTATTTCTGAAAAATGTAAAATATTTACAACAAAATATAATAATCTTTCTTTTTTCTCCTATTTTCTTTCTTTCTTAAAGGAATAGTATTCTGTCTTTTCTCAAAAATGTCTTAATTAATACTCCTATACACATAAAGAGAGATCATGGTACTCCAATATATGTTACTGTCGGCTTTATTTTCTTTGGGCATGTAGATGGTGTTCCTTTTTAACAATTGTTAATTCAAGAAGGAAGATTAAAAGTCATCCCAAATTATATCATGTCACCATTAAACTGAAATACTAAGGACATGCATTAACTCTCTATCACCAACCACATGTTAAAAATATTTGTCCAAAGCACAAAATATATACGCACTATATAATTTAAAACTTATATAAATAAACAAAAATGCACTGCAAGGTATATATATATATATATATATATATATATATATATATATATATATATGTATGTATGTATGTATGTATATATGTATGTATGTATGTATGTATGTATGTATGTATGTATATGTGAGGGATTACTTTTGCATTTGATGAAAATTTTGCAATATTGTTTTAATTTCTATTTAACCTTATATAACTGCAATTTCAAAATGGATTAGCTTTAGAATACAAATCATTTGACAAACTTAAAATACATGGACACCAACATACACCAAGATATTACCCAATAGTCAGAACTTAGAGCCAACAAAGAATCACTCGAGATTATGCGAAGCTCTGGATTGATTGATTGAATGGTAAAATAAAATCCAACTTTGAAGGATCATTTCCAGCCAAGAAGAGTCAAAAGAAGATAGGTACGAAGCTATGCTGCCTGTACATCGTTTTCACAGAGGAAGAGAGTGAACAAGTAAAAAAGACCAAAAAGAACCCAAGATGGAAGATATCATGAGCAACACGACAGATTCACTCATAAAACCCTACCTTTGAGGAATGAAAGCACCTAGAAAAAGAAATTCACAACACCAAAATTGGCTTCTTTCCAACAATTAGGTACACCAGTGTAAAAAAATCAACAAAAGTTTGTCCATTCAAAAAGCATATATGAATAATAAAACCCAAAGTGCTAATCTTCTATAAATGGAGGACTTGGAACTCCTTGAACACCGTAGAATTAGAATGTGTTCATAGAAAGAACTAGCACACAGAATTTATCAAGGAGAATCGAAGATTAGTGACTCCGCAAGCAACCCCATATCAAACAGTCTGAGAGGTAGAGAATTCGAGTTTTCAAATTATTGTGGAGAGGTGCAACTTCAGAGCCAGATGAAGAGGCTAGAGATCTCGGTTCCAAATTTCACTGGGGGGGGGGGGAGAGAGAGAGAGAGAGAGAAGGAGGGTGGAGGCGAAAGGTGTACCACTGTATCAAGGTTAGTTGACTAGGGTTTCCCCATTGCTTGACATTTGAGCTTGTCATTTACAGAAAAAAGGCCCAGTTTTTCCATATCCCGCCAGCCAACTTGCCTGTGCAAATGTTGAATTTTTAGGTCTTTGACATGATAGATCAACTCGATGATGTATTCCATATGATTGTGCATAATGTATCTGAATTGCAAGCTCAAATGCCAAGCAAATAGTCTATGTGTTATAGTCTATGTCGAGCTATTCTTATGGAAGAGTGATGAATAGCTCGACATAGACTATTTATTATGCACAGTCATATGGAAGATTGATGATATCTTTCATATGGCTATGTATAGTATATTTCTTATAATATAATAAACGAGTTAGGTCGCGGGATATGGAAGATTGATGAACAGCTCGAGACTCATTGATATGTCTAGGAATACAGTAACAAATAGTCTATGTCGAGCTATTCATCAATCCTCCGTATGACTGTGTATAATATATCTAATGATTGTTCGTTTCATTATTGACATATTGCTTATCGTTTTATATGCTCTATATCACTATTTACCACACTCTTTTGCACATACTTATATAGTTGTTTAATGCCCCTTATAGCTCAGAGCTAAACCTCACCGACCACTACTAGTGGTATTCAAGCTTGTTGTGGTTGTTTGGTGAGGAAGAGATTTTGGAAGTGATGCATACAAAGCCCCAAGACAAATCTTGACTACAACTTCATCTACACCAAAGTCCAAGCCAAATATCCTTGGTCAAGATAGTTACAGCTCTAGCATTTCACCCAGTTTCAACTTGGCTTCTCACCAACCAATCAATGTCCAATTAGGGCAATCCATGCTTCATTGGGAAGCTTAGGGAGTTAACTTTAGGGTTATGTAATAAAATCCTATGTTAGGGTTTGTTTTGATTCCCTGAAGTGATAGAAATCCCAACTCATACAGTGCTGATTTTCGGTAGAAAATTTGTTGAATTTAGGTTGAGTTCAAATCTTACCTAATGAAGCCCAAATGAAGCAAACCCAAGTTTTTTCGATTTCCTAAGATGTCTATTTTAACCTCAAGATTCGAAATTTGGCATTGGTTTGAAATATTGGGAGAAATGGCCCAAATATATGGAATGTGCACAAAATTTTAGTTTTGGAAGAACCTGAACTTTGACCTTAATTGAGAAGGATTAGATGTTATCTTTGAGATTACTTAGTGTGAAGTGATTCCAAACATTCCAAAGAAGATTTATGGCAGGGCCCCCTATTGGAGGTTTAGAGCCTTCTAGAAGGAAGGGAAATAATCGTGGAAAAATACAGGTCAGTTTGGTTGTAATTGTCTTAGTAATTTGATTTATTTTTCTAAAATAATTTGTAATCCCCCTATTGATAGACTTGTAGCATTATTGTAACAGCTAGTTCATCCTTCCATTTGGGGTACTTATAGACCCCATTACTTCCATGTAAACTCAGCTTAAGTTGACTTATGAAATAGAAGGCTAAAGGCCATCTTCAATTCTCTTCAAAAATCTCTACATCTTTAGTTCTTAAATTAAGATTGATGATTATAGGTCTTTCCTTTAGAATTCTTCTTTGATAGCTAAGAACCTTTATGAGAGGAATTTGGTGAAAAGTAATTAAACTATCATTAGCATCTTAACTTAGGCACAAACCTCACAATCTTATCAATTGATTGAGATTCAATCTAAGAGAAACACCCTTTTGGTGTGATTATTTTTCCTTTTTATATTGATCTTGGGAGTTCGAGGATTCATCCTCATCAGGAAGGCACACTTAAGATAAGATGATTTCGTTTGTTCGTCAATCAAGTAATGCATGCAATTGATGGAATGTAAGATAATGAAGCGATTGGTAATAATTAAAGTTGCAGACAGATGGCGATGTTGTTATTCGATTGTTGATGGACTAGGATGAATTAGATTGGAGGTTGACCTCCCAAACGGAAGTCATTGCTTGAGACACATAATTTTTGATAAAAGGGAGATTTGTTGGAATTTCGCCCCAAAATTATATAAAATATTTTAAAAGATTTTATTTTCTCTTAGAAACATTTTACTTTGTATGAAATTTTGTAGAACTAGGAATATTATTATTCTAGAACTTTATTTAGAGTAAGATTTGTGAGAAGCTCCATAAGTAGAAACTTGAAGGTCAAGATACGTTCTACAAATATATAGAGGTCAGGTGTATTATTGAGATTCAAAAAGTGAGAGGGATCCTCTTGATCTAATGCAGAGTCTTGAGAGATCGGATATGTGTGAGATCTATCCAAAGCACCCCAAACTGCAAGTAACGGCAGAGTGTTGAAAGGAAATATAGGTTTGAGTAAGTGAGGGGAGGGATCAAACATAAGCTAGGTTGAAATAGGCATAGTGTTAACAAGTGTACCTAGATGTAATCTATTTTTCTTTATGATAGTGTATGTGCAGTTGTTTTAGGTAGTGGTTTTTCACTTTTCCCCCTCAATGCAGAATGGTTTTATACATTTATTTGTGTTGCATTCCTTTTGTTAGGGTGTGCATGCATGTATGTGGTTATATTTCTTAGTACACTTCTATTCCCAACAAGTGGTATTAGAGAGGGCTATAATCCCAATATATTGCTTATCACTGTTTACCACTTGCTACTAACTCATACCGTTTCTTATTGTTGTTTTTCACATATGTACGTTTAGAAAATACTAGGACAAATAAAATACTTGCTGGTGCTAGTTATCACAAAAGATTTCGTCGTATTCTAAGCTTACTAATCAATAGAAGAAAGCCCTAATTATTATTTCTTTTATCAAGTGAAAATAATTCCTAAATTTTAGAAAACATAAAGAAACATGGGTGAAATTTTTTTAGAGGATATGTAATAGGATATTAAAACAATTTATGATAACCCATCACTAAAAGAGAAAGTGGTTTAATATACAATGTACAGATACAAGGAATAAGAAGTGCTAGTGGGTCATTCAGTATCAACAGGGCCCAAGAAGAGGCAGGACCTATTCTAAATGAGATAGAAAGCTCTAGAGAGAGAGAGAACACTCTAGAGAGAGTTAAGCAATTCCATTGAGTCATGACCCACTCCTAGAATGAATAAACTGCCTGATCTTCAGCTTCCCACTTCCTTTCTGCCGTCCATCCGTCTCTGCTTTTGCATCCCATCTCCTCTATCACGCTCACTCTCTTCCGCATTAATCCCTGCAGACCCTGTCTCCCAACCACCATGCTTGCACTACTTGCGTTCCCCACTCTGTTCTGACCTCCTCCTCACTTCTTGTCTCAGCGAAGTTGGGTCTTCCATTAATGCGAAGCACCACTACCCTACGCGAGGCTATAGCCCTTCGGGGCTTTCCCTAACATGGCGTGGCTCTCTGGTCAGAGGCAGATCTGATCGCTCCATTTATGATGAAATCGGCTTGATGGACCTGCAATCGGTCACCGGCCTGGCTTTTCTCTCTACTCTCACCGCCCATAAGCCCGACCTCGCTAATCATGAACCTGTGGTGTTTGACATCAAATCAGCCGC
>JACYFF010031957.1:93265090-93278820 GCA_017589665.1 Selenicereus undatus
CTGCAATGTTACCTTCTGGAAAGGACTCTGTTGTTTCTCCTACTGGTGCAGGTGATCAGCAAGAGACCAGTATGGAGATAGAAGTGGAGACAGTTGCAGTTCAAGGTGGAGCTGCTAATCAGCCCAGCAGGGAGGCCCAGGTTACTGAACCTCCATTAGTTCAGATCAGCCTCAGGTGGAGGCCGTTCACTCTGTAGCTCGCGATCGTCCTCAAAGGGAGATCAGGAGGCCTGCTCGCTACAATGATGATGAGGGACTGGTAGCCTATGCACTTTCAGTTGCAGAAGAGGTACCTGAAGGTATGGAACCTTCAACCTACACTGAAGCAATCTCCTGTCCAAGTTCACCTAACTGGATCCTAGCTATGCAAGAAGAAATGGAGAGTTTGCAAAAGAATCAGACTTGGGAACTATGTGAGCTACCTAAAGGCCGAAGAGCCTTAACCGCCAAATGGATCTACAAGAGAAAGGAAGGCATTCCTGGAGTTGAAGATGCAAGGTGGAAAGCTCGCCTGGTTGTTCGTGGCTGCAATCAGAAGGAAGGTATTGATTATAATGAGGTATTCTCACCTGTTGTTAGACATACCTCCATTCGAGTGCTCCTTGCATCTGTTGTCCTGTTTGATTTGGAGTTAGAATAGCTTGATGTGAAGACTGCATTCCTTCATGGGGAATTGGAGGAAGAGATCTACATGAAGCAACCTGAAGGCTTTGGTGTTCCTGGGAAGGAAAAACTGGTATGTAGATTGAAAAAGTCCTTGTATGGACTTAAACAAGCTCCTAGGCAGTGGTACAAAAGGTTTGACACCTTTATGATTACACAGGGATACACACGAAGCCGACATGATAATTGTGTGTATTTTAGACAATATTCTGATGGTGCCTTTATCTACTTGTTGTTGTATGTTGACGATATGTTGATTGCCTCTAAGGATAAATCATTGATTAGCAAGTTGAAATCTCAACTCAGTAAGGAGTTTGAGATGAAGGACCTGGGAGCAGCAAAGAAGATTCTAGGCATGGAGATTCGAAGAAATCGAAAGACTGGTAAGCTGTACTTGTCTCAAGGACGCTACCTTGAGAAAGTACTAGGCAAATATAATATGGATAACTGTAAGACAGTTTCCACACCCTTTGCTGCACATTTCAGATTGTCTACTAAGTGCTGTCCACAAACTGAGGAGGATATAGATAAAATGTCTAATGTTCCCTATTCTAGTGTTGTTGGTAGTTTGATGTATGCTATGGTATGCACTAGGTCAGATTTATCACATGCAGTAAGTGTGGTAAGTAGATATATGCATAATCCTGGAAAGGATCATTGGGAAGCTGTGAACTGGATCCTTCGCTATGTAAAGGGTACTGTTGATAAGGGGTTGGTGTTTGATAGAAACAAAGCCAGTACATGTGATGTTACAGGCTATGTTGATTCTGACTACGCTGGTGATCTTGATAGAAGGAGGTCTATATCTGGGTATATCTTTACTATGTGTGTAGGTGCTATCTCTTGGAAAGCATCCTTACAATCTATTGCAGCTCTATCTACTACAGAGGCTGAGTATGTTATTGCTACAGAAGGAGTGAAGGAAGCTACTTGGTTGAGGGCAAGGTTGAGAGAACCGACCCGGTGATCGACCCGGTCGACCGAGTGGGTCGATGGTTCAACCGGTCGGACCGTTTGGACCGGGTTTGGACTGGTTGACCCGGTTTACCGTCCAACCGGGTTAGACCGGCACAACCCGGTAAACCTAAAAATTCTTTTATATATATTTGTTATATATATTTTTTTCAAATTACTAACTAAAATCTAATAGAAAAGTTACAAGTAAAAAATAATAAAGAAGAAGAGAAATGAGAAATTTATTTATGGTCCCACATTGATGGAGTAGAAGGTGATTACAAGACTCTCATTGCATAAATATGAGTTCTATTATAGAATGAGAATTGAGAAGTCCCACATTGCCAATTTGAGCATATTCTCAAACTTGGTAGTCTTATAAAAAAGCATGGAAGGCAAGTCAAAGACAATACAAAGTCATGAGCTTATAATTAAAGCTATGCTTTGTAAAAGAACTTAAGGTTTTTGTGTGTTTTTTTCACTTATAATTGACATTCACACTCCAAAAAAATAGTATAATTTAGATATAAATAATATAGTAACACAACTAATTAGAGGGTCATAATTTTTTTGATTTGGATATAATAATTTGGTAAACCATGCTTGAATATACAAATTACAAGAGTTTGATGATAAACAAAAAAAATACAATTATTACATTAAATGAAATAAAAATTACAATAAATGAACTACTACAAAATAATGTGGAAGAAGAGATCATTAAATTATATATTTGATGAAAAAAATACTTTTTGATTTAACAACATAAATTACTAAAATCTAATAAAAAAAGTTACAAGTACAAAATAATGAGGAAGAAGAGAAATAAGAAACTTAATTATAGTCCCACATTGATAGAGTAAAAGGTGATTGCAATACCCACATTACATAAATATAGAGTTTGTTAGATTGTGAGAAATGGGAAGTCCCACGTCGCCATTTTGAGAAAATTCTCAAACTTGGTAGCCTTATTAAAAAGTATGGAAGGAGTAGGTAAGCTAAGGATGCTATTGGAGGGTTGAGTTGTGCTCAAAATTTTCATAGCAAAAAAAAAATATTATTTTTTATAAAAAGTTGGGAAAAACCGGTCCAACCACGGGTGGGCCGGTTTGACCGAGTCAGCCGGTCCAACTGGGTTGTACTGATTTTTTTCGGTTTGGTAGCTTAAACGGTTTTGGAGAAGTTTCGGACCGGTGCTGTGGCCGGTTCCCGGTCCAATCGGTTGAACCGGCCGATCCGGTCCGGTTCTCTCAACCATGCCCCCAAAAGAATATACCATATGTATGTATTTTGAGCATTTAGGGCGTGTTTGACAACAACATTTTGGATAGCGTTTGGCGTTTTGACTAAGTCAATACACTCATCGTGTAATTTTTAGTTACTTTCTTTTTTTTCTTTTACTTTTATCTGTCCGTAGTCTTACTTTTGTTTTTACTTTTTAATTTTTTTGGTTAAAAATGTGAATTCTCTTTATTTCAGTTGCCTATTTGTATGTAACGGAATTATGAAAAAAAGATGCCTCAAGCATACGATGAAATAGGATATGAGGACATTAATGCTGGTGAAATACGCTGACAGAAATTTATATTTGAGCATAGCCGTAGCTTTAGTCCTATTATATAAAATTAACTATTTAGATAGTCGATACTGGATAGAGGTTGAGATAACAAATAGTTGTTTGGGTAGCAGATATAGTTTTTATTTAGCTATTAGCAAATAATTGTTTGAAAGAACGGTTGAAATGAATGTGTTTAGCTAGTAAATTTAGTTGTTGGATTAACGGATTAAATGTAAATTAACATTAAAAGATATAAATAATTTTCAATGAGTTATTTTTTGCCAAATAATACAAAACGCTACTTTTGACTCCAAAAAGCTAATATTATTAGCTTTTCAGAAGCACTGCTTGAAACCTTTAACGCTGTTCAAATGCTAGTACAAACTTTAAGTTGCCAAATACTTAAAATTGATCGATTAGTGTATTGACTTGATCGAAACAATAGACGCTACTCAAAATATTGTTGGCAAACAAAGCCTTTCTTTCAAGCATTAGACAAAAATTTGAGTGAAATAGACCTATGAATATATTAAAATAAAAGTACTAAGGAAAATTCAAACCTAGATGACAGATTTTTAAACGTTGGTTACTCCTAAGTTAATACCAAACCTATGTGATAATTATAATCATAAATGTTATTCAGAAAGAAAAAGAAAAGCGTAAATTTAACAGTTACATTTAGGTTGCAATCATTAATGCATAATTATATTTTTTTGCTTTCTTGACCAACGTTATTCTAAAGTTATTATAATATTTTAAAGGATTCATATACTAATCGAAAGTCGAATGGAAACCCTTTGCTATTTTTATATTAGTATTCTAACTAAAGATCTCGAAAAGAGGGATAAAATTCTCATTAGAATTATTATGTAAAAATATATTGATACATTACTTTAAGTTCGAACTATTAAATGACTTATTCTTACAACGCAGAAGGATTGAAGCCATGATATAACATTCTATCTCTGCTTAATTCCATATGGCAAAGTGTTTAGGCTTAATAACTTATAATTCAATATTAAAAAAATTAATTATTAACTTTATTATCAACAAATTAGATCAATTTTACTATGCTTCCACTACCACGTTGTTTAAAATCAATATAAGAAAATATAATGTTGAAATTGCTGTAAAGTTTTTCCATAAAATTATTTATGATATATTTTTTGATATGGTTAATACTAATTTATATTCATAACTACTATAGTTAGCTTCTAAAAGATTTACATATCTTTATATTATAAATGCTAGAATGTGTAAGGGGTTGAGTGTTGAGCAAATAGAAAATGCTAACATGGGAGTAAATTTAGGGTATATGTTGCTTCACAACCGTTGGATCAAAATCTTAAACAATCTTAACCCTTGGATTTATCTTTACTAGCCACATTAGGTCTCAGGTTCGATTCCCCCCTCCCTCATTGTATTGTACTATTTACTAAGCACATTAGATCTCATGTTCGATTCTCTCATCTCCCATTATATTGTATTGCCCATTGTAACTCTTATGGACCAAAACGTTTTTAATTTTCGTCATTATTATTATTAATAATATTTTGTATTTTTCAATACAAATATAAATTTGAGTATGTGTTATTAGAGATAATAGAATAATAAATATGATTTCCATCATTATTTCTATTATTACTATTGTTGTTGTTGTCGTCATTATCGTTGTCGTCGTTGTTATCTTTCTATTTGAGTTTGATAACATAGTCAATATTAATAATGATCATTAAATTATCAAAGAGAGATTAAGAGATTATAATAGATATAAAAAATTTTATTAGTTCATTATTATAAAATACATTAATAATTTAGAAATTTTAACTTAATGAAACGAAATTATAATTATTGAACAAGTCATAAAACCTTATATGACACCTTATTATTAACACATAATATAATATACACAATTATAAAGAAACAATAAATATTTTTTATTTCCATTATTATTATTATTAATATTTGTATTTTTCGATACAAATATAAATTTGAGCATGTATTATTAGAGATAATAGAAAAATAACTATGATTTCTATTATTATTTTCATTATTATTATTGTTGTTATTGTCGTCATTGTCGTTGTCGGCGATTTTATCTTTCTCCTTGAATTTGATAACATGGTCAATATTAATTATGATCATCTAATTATCAAAGAGAGATTAAGGGAGTATAATAGATATAAAAGTTTTTATTATTTCATTATATTGGAATAAGTTCATGTTTTAGAAGTTTTAACTTAAGGAAACCGAATTATAATTACTGAACAAGCCGTAAAACCTTAGGTGACATCTTATTATTATCACATAATATAATATACAAATTTATATAGAAATAATAAAAAAAAATTATTTCCATAATTATTATTATTATTTTGTCTTTTTCGTTACAAATGTACATTTGAGCATGTATTATTAGAGATAATATAAATATAAATATGATTTCCATGATTATTTTCATTCTTACTATTGTTGTTGTTGTCATTGTAGTTATCGTCGCTGTTATCTTTCTCTTTGAATTTGATAATATAATCAATATTAATTATGATCATATAGATGTAAGGGTTGTGCTGAAAAATTACATATTGTAAGCATGATATAACATATTGCAAGGGTTGAATGTGAAATATAAAAAAAAATTAAAATAAAATACAATCATCATATTAGGCCCATGAAACTGAATTTCTTTCACATTTAATATGATCTATTTAACAGAAGGAAATAAACGAACTATTTTTTTGTGTTTCAAAGCATATATATCTTACAATTAAATTTAATTCATTTAAATCTTAAACGTATAATTAATTTTTTAACATTTCAAATAAATTGGCCAAAATCTAATCTATTTAACGCACAAGAAAAATTGAAATCACTTTCGTTTTCTTTTAAACCATACAAATTCAATAATCAAATTCTCTTCATAAAACACCTAAAATTATAATTAATGTTTTACCGTTTAAAACAAAATACCCCAAATTGCCATAGCACTTCAAACTAAGAAATATCTCAACCCACAAATCTGAACTCAACCCATCTTTTGCAAGACAACATAAGGGCATAGGAAGTTTGTATCAAAACCTATGAAACTATTCAGTTGACATGAAAGCCAAATGTACAAAGTATGAACACTTAATTATATTAGCGTCCCCTAATTGGTCATTTTAAATACCCAAAAAAGTTATGTATTAGTATAAATACAATGTTCAAATTATTTTCGTTGAAAGACAAATTTTATTTCTGTTACATGTAAAACTGAAATTAAACTGACTTCAAAATAGTTTATACCTAAATTCACTAGACAATTAGCCACTTCATAAATTTTTGCTCAACAACAAGAGGAGAAGGTAGATTTTTCATTATTGGCATCATAGATTGTTGTTCTTTTCAGTGGGAAATGAGGGGTGTAGAAAAAGGGGGAAAGGAGTGGGTGGGTGTGGTATTTTTTTTTAAGTGTGGGAAAGAGTGAATGAGTGACTGAGTGTGGGTGACAGCTGAATGTAGTTGAATGAAGTTGAAATATTGGTTATTAATAATTTTTTTTTATAATGTAATAATTTTATTGTGATAGTAATTAATGATGATGAAATTTTTTTATTTTTGTTCATTCTTTTTTATTTTGTTTATTTTTTATTTTGGTATTTTTATTATTTCATTTTTGATTTTTAATTTTTAATTTTTAATTTTTTAAATTTTTAAATTTTTAAATTTTAAATTTTAAATTTTTTATTTTTTATTTTTAATTTTTAATTTTTATTTTTAATTTTTAATTTTTAATTTTTAATTTTTTATATTTTTTAAATTTGTTATTTTTATTTTTTAATTTGTATTTTGTAATTTTTGTAATTTTAATTTTTATTATATTTTTATAATTTTTTCAGTTTTAATTTTTAATTTTTTAGTTTTTATTTTTTATTTTCTTATTTTCTTATTTTTTTGTATTTATTTTTGTATTTTTTTTGGAATTTTTCGTTGGTTGTTTTTCTGGAATAAAAAAATGAAAAATAAAAAATAAATCGATACAGGAAAATAAAAAATAAAAAAATAAAGACAAAAAATTTAAAAAGTTAAAAATTTAAAAATAAAAAAATAAAAAATAAAAATAAATGCAAAATATTTAAAATATTTAAAATTTTAAAGGTAAAAAATAAAAAATAAAAAAATAATAAATAAATAAATAAATAAATAAATAAATAAATAAATAAAAAATGAAAACAAAACTAAAAATAAAAATAAATACAAAAAGTAAAAAAATAAAAAATAAAAAATAAAAAATAGAAATAAAAAATAAAAAATAAAAAATAAAAAATATAAATAAAAAATAAAAAAGATAAAATAATGAAAAATTATAAAAATAATGAAAAACAAAAAAAATAAATCTGTTTCATGACATCCGAAAGATTAAAACTGCTTATAATTGCTATCAGATTATTCATACACACAATTACGTAAATTGAAAAAATTTTGAAAATATGAGAAATGGTTGTTTTATGTAGGTGTGGGAAGGAGTGGGTGAGTGTGGGAAGGACTGATATTTTTTTTAAAATGTGGGAAGGAGTGGGAAGATGGGGGAAAGAGTGGGTGAGTGTGGGTTGAGTTGATTTCCCAACGAAAAGAACAGGGTGTTAGCATGGTTTGTGATAAATTCACTATCTACTGTCTCCATCATACTTATATAGACTTTTGTCACAATCATATACTTTTTAATTATTAATCCAATTAGTTATACACGAAGTTGCTGTATATTTAGCTTTTTTATTGAATTTTTTCATTATCTCCTCTAAATTATAATATTAATCATGTCTACCATAACTATTTGTTTATTATTTCGATAACATATCTACAGAATATCTATTTAAATATACTCCGTGCAAAGCACGGGCCCAAACTAGTTTTTAAAAACTCAAAAAAAAATTTTGTGCATCGCAAGATTGCCAAAACTAGTAATTTATTAAACACTCCAGTAATTTTAAAATTCAATATAAGATATTCAATTTTTTTTTGAGGCAATAAAATATCCAAATTTTATTTGATAGTTTAAGAATAAAAAAACTGATTTTTGATGCATTACAAAGTTTTTTTAGAAGCAAACGAATTATTAGGGCTGGCAAAAATTTGTCCAACCCGATTACCCGAATTTGTCCGACCTGAAAAAAACCGGGTACGGTCACCAAATTTATGTCCGAATTTAAAATTCGGACAATCGGTCATGTCCGAATTTAAACCGGGTCGGGTTCGGGTTTGGACATTCGGTTTTGGGTTGTCCGGATTTTTGAACCATTTCGGGTTCGGACAAATTCGGACAATCGGACAACCGGGTTCGGACATCGGACAACTATGTTTATATGTAATTTTAGTCCAAATTCTTTAGAAAATTTTATAAAAATAAATTCAGACAACCGGGTTCGGACATTGAAAAATCGGGTTCGGGTTCGGTCACACAAAATTTTGGTCAGAATCTCCTAAAATCATATTACAAATTCGGACATTCGGACAACCGGGTCCGGGTCCGGGTCTGGTCAAAGTGTCCGATTTGAAATCCGAACAGGGTCCGGGTATGAAGTTTTTGTCCGAATGTCCGATTTGTCCGGACCCGAATTGACCCGGACCCGAATTTTTGCTAGCCCTACGAATTATCCATACTAATTATAGGGGAGGTTGGTGAGCACTCCTCTAGCCTGCAAACCAAGAAAAATGAAGGAAAAATCCTAATGGTAAAAAAATTAAGAATGTTTGGGGAATAAATAATTCAAAAGGTTCACATTTCAATTATATAGAGGGCACATTTCACAACCTATTAATGCAAATTTATTTGATTTGAACTCACTAATAAAGAAAATTTTAATTTAACGTTAGCATTATGTTCAACTACCTACACTATTAATTGGTCTCCATCACATTTTTAAATCGAGTTGTTCACCTATATTGAATTGATTTCACATGACTTTGCTACATACTTTGTCATTGATCCTAGATATATATCATATATTAATTATAAAAATACCAACAAAGAACAATTGAAAAATTACAACGATCATAGTTCTCTAGTTTTATTATGAATATCTGATATCCTCAATTCAAATAAAGTATTGAGAAGAGTTTTAAAGGTTTTTTCCATAGTTATAACTACTTGTTTTCTTGTCAAATTTACAGAGTTTTTAACTTTAGTGGTCTTTAAAAATACTCCGAATTCAAAGGTCAGAGTGTTCTATAAAATGTTCCTAGTGAAAAAAATGTGACCGAAAGATCTCACTGAATTGAACAAGGTTCATGAATCTAATAAATAGTTAGAACTTCTGATCTCTCTCCATTCGAAACTTCGATCTAAAGATCAAAGGATAGTGAGAGAGGCGATTAGTTGTTCCTTGAATACTTCTTTCAAAAATTAAAGGGTAGGCTACTTAAATAGATAGACTTCATTTTGTAATTACTGCCTATTCCTTTTATCACATATATATCTATATATTTTGCGTTTTGAGGAAGCATTCAAGTAGCTATTTTCTTTTTCTTCTTTTTTGGTAAAACTAAGGTAGATTTTATTGTATGCATAGGTAAGCAATTAAATAGTTAGATACAATTAATTGTATCTAATTAGTTTTATTGATTATGCCCATTCATGTTCTTCACTACAATTAGTAATTAAGTGAATGAAGTTTATTAATAAATTACCATTAATATAAATTCTTTCTTTCATCCTCTGTTTTTTTTTTCCCTAATCATATCATCATATATCATATCATATCATCATATCATCATATATCATATATATAATATAAAACTGAATGAGTTAACATGATGATGACATTTGTCATGTTATCATTGGTTGCTTAATTTTTAAATAAAAAAATAATTTTGTGACACCTAATAAATGATCTTAGCCATATTATTAAATTCAACATTTATTCATCAATATAATATACTAAATCATGCAATTATCATTGGTTCTCTTTTATGTAATAAAGTTAATTCACAATTCAAGGCTTCCTAATTCATATATTGACTTTTAATCTAATACAATGCATTGAAAGATCATTAACAATGTTGAATTGAAATGTAAAAATCGAATCGTATGTAAAGTAATTTTATTCAGAATTAAAAACGGAAAGATTTTTCTTGTATTTTAAAAATATATAGCACAATATCTCTATTGTTCTTTCACAATATTTTAACTAATTATTATTTCTAATTAAGTAATGAAACTGAATTTCTTTTCCCTCCTTTGTTTGTTAAGTTATAATATTCCAATCTTTTACTTACATTTGTAAGTTTTTTTATAAGATGATTAAATGGTTTCAATTAAACAAAGTTTCTTACTTATTTATATTTTTAATAAATTTTTAAAATGAATATTAACTTATGACCATGTGATGCACGGGATCTACCCTAGTATATAATATACAAATGAATGGGTTGAATGAAATAATGGTGTTTTGACAAGTGTCGAGTTCCTATTAATTCTTTATCCATCATCGATTTTATCACCCTCAATCAAGTATCAATCTTAAATGATTTTTTTTAATTCAATTTTTTTAATAGTTATGAATTTAAAACCAAGGAAGATTATAAATATAAATTTTAATTTTGATTATAATAATGGAGACACATCTAATTTATCCAAATTTGAAGAGACATCCCCACCCTGGAAGCCAAATGACATTAAACATATGCAAAAAATAAAAAATATATTTTCCTTGCTAAGATGAAGTATGAAGAGACAGAAGAACAAAGTTTACATTAGATTTTTTTTTTCTAAAAAAAGAGGGGAAAAAGGTGAATAGATTAGTGTCAAATGGTACACATATTTGATGATTTTATATATAACTTTGAAGTATGTAATTGTATTTATCATTGGACACTTATATTTTTCTTTCATTTTTCTTTTCTCAGTAAAAGAACCTTTAAGTAATGATGTTTATTTTACAAATATAATAAGATCATTGGACACTTATATTTAATAGTGAGATTTATTTTATAGATATAGCCATAAGGACCACTAACCAATTAATATTTAGGAATTGAGATCCAAATCTACTGTATCTTCAAAATGATCCTATATATTTTTAACAGCTAAATACAAATCGATACATTATTATATATATTAAATTATGTGTAATCCTTCAATGACGAAGCCTTCAATTTTGAATTCCCTATTATATGATAAATGCATTTATATGCTTCAAAGTTATATATACAATTATCATATGTGACACCGCTTGACACTAACCTCTTTGTTATAACAGATGCAAGAAAGTATGAACAAACTGACAATTACACACAGATTTAACGTGGTTCACTAACAATGTGTTAGCTAAATCCACAGGTAGAAGAGAGGAATGGTTTTATTGATGATGAAGGAATACAAAAAATACAACAAGACCACCGTGCTAGGTCTGTAAAGGGGGCTACAGAAAACAGATTCAAGACATTCTAACAAATCTCCACCTTGACTTGAATCCTCTCATAGCAACAACAGACGCACCATAACAGTGCCAAATCTCTTCTGCCTTATATTTTTGCTCTCCAAGAGACAAATTAATAGCTTGCAACATTTAACAAGTCCAAACAATGTTGGAACTTGCTAACTGGAACCGGCTTAGTGAACATATCAGCAGGATTGTCAGCAGTACCTACTTTCTGTACTTGAATTCTCTTTGCACTTCTTAGGAAATGATATCGAACATCAATGTGTTTGGTCCTCTCATGGTGAACCTGATCCTTGTCTAAACATATTGCACTCAAGCTAGCACAGTATATGGTAGCCTGAGCATGGGGTAGACCAAAATCACTGACCAGTCCTTTTAACCAGATTCCCTCCTTGGCTGCTGCTGTCAGTGCCATGTACTCTGCTTCCGTAGTAGACAAAGTAACCGTGGGTTACAAAGTTACCTTCCAGCTTATAACAGAACTTCCAAGAGTGAAGACATAACCAGTCATTGATCTCCTACTGTCCACATCTCCAGCATAATCAGAATCTGAATAACCTGTCACCAAACACTGGGTATCACCTCCATAGATGAGACCAACATCAGACGTACCTCTTAGATAGTGAAAAATTCTCTTCACAGCTTGCCAATGCTCCTTACCAGATTCTCCCATGAGCCTACTGACAACACTAACAGCATGTGCGAGGTCAGGTCTTTACAGACCATCGCATACATCAAACTCCCTACTGCACTGGCATAAGGAACTCTAGACATGTATTCCTTTTCTTCAGTAGTTTTAGGAGCAAATGCAACAGATAGGTGGGCATTTGCGGCACTTGGAGTATTTATAGGTTTTGCTGTAGACATGCCGAATCTTGACAATATCTTCTAAATATAGCTTTTCTGTGATAAGAAAAGCTTCTTCTGACTTCTATCCCTATAGATCTCCATACCCAAAATTTTCTTTGCTGGACCCAGATCTTTCATCTCGAACTCAGCACTTAGGAGACCTTTCAACTTCTGAACATCAGACTTGTGCTCTGTAGCTATCAGCATATCATCAACATATAGCACCAAATAGATAAACAAACCATTTGTTGCCTTGTTGTGATATACACAACAGTCATATGGACTCCTGTCATACCCAAGCTGTATAATGTAGACACTACAAAAAGGTGGTTAATTTGTGACGAATTCTTGGTGATGAAAAAAAATTTTCGTCACAAAATAAAATCTGCAACGAGGTATTGTTCTTAGAGACGAAAAAACTTAATCGTCTCTATCATAAACGAAATCTGAGACGAATATAAATTTTCGTCTCTGATAGAGATGAAATAATAGACGAATAAATGTTTTCGTCTCTGACAGAGACGAAATTAAATTTCGTCACAAACTGATGCCAAAATAAGTTCCGCGGTGGTTTTCCTTTCGCACTGACACCATTCTCCTTCCCTCGTCTGTCTCTGGCGAAACCTCACGCCATTGTTGGGATCGAATTGCAGGGCTTGGGTCGACAATTTGGGAGGTAAGCGAATGAATTGATGGAGCTTCTCTGTCTGGTTCTCTCTTTCTTCCTCTTTGTGTGTCTAAAAGTAACCCTACTATGTGTTGTGGTTGATTTGTGGCAGTTGTGGACATCTTGGTCATCAACGAAACCCTCAAGCTTGTTTCTTCCTTTCCTCGTCCCTTTTTGGCGAAATCCGCAAGGTAATTCTGCGAATTTGGATAATGGGTATGAATGTCTGGGTTTGATGGGGACTAATCTGAAATAGGGGTTTCGTATGTTGGCTTCCTTGGTAGATTGTGGGAATTGCTGTGTATGGCTTCCTTGGTGTGGGAATTGCTGGCAGTTGAACTGTTTCCCGAGTATGCACACCATGTGTTTGTAAAAATGCCTTAGTTGACAAACACTTTGTTTGAGTAGCTGTGTGAATGTGGAGCTCAAGATGAATAAAGCATAGGTTGAGTAAATGTAGAAGGACAAGAGAAGATGATTGTGTTTTGTGTAATTTAGAAGTTGGATGCTTTTTACATGATTTTTTGGGCTGGCTATTAGTCATTTTGCATCTCCACTTGCTCATTCCATCCAATCTGTCCTTAAAATTTAGTCAGACTCCGTTAAATGTCGTTGATAT
>JACYFF010031957.1:93296672-93326729 GCA_017589665.1 Selenicereus undatus
AATAATAATAAAAATAATAATTAATCATGATAATTAATAATAATAATAATAATTAAAAATAATTATCACAATAATAATTCTTATTAATATTAGTAATAGCATAATAATTGTTAATATTATTACTGACAATAATTATTAATATTAATATTAATATTAATAATTATTAATATTAATAGTGATAATAATTGGTATTATGACTATAATTATTGTAATAATTACTATCATTATTAATGAATATTAGTAATAATTATAATAACAGTTATTATTAACATTAACAACAATAATAATTATTACTATTAACAATAATAATAATAATAATAATAATAATAATAATAATAATAATAATAATTAATATTATATTGATAATAATAAATATTTCTAATTATTAATATTAATAATAGTTAATAAAAATAAAATTAATAATTAATAATAATAAGAATAATAATTATAAATATTAGTAATAATAATTCATAATAATAATAAATATTTAATAATTAATTAATTAATAAAAATATAATTATTATTAATATCAAAAATAATTAATATTAATCTCATTATTAATTAGTAGTAATTAATAATTAATAGTAATTAAATAATTATTAATAATTATTAATAATTAATAATAAAAATAATAATGAATCATTAATAACAATAATTAATAATAGTAATTAACAATAGTAATAACAATAACTCTTAATAATATTAATAATAATCATAATAATTGTTAATATTAATATTAATATTAATATTAATAGAAATAGTTATTATTAATAATAATTAATATTTTAATTATAATTGTTATAATGATTGTTATTTTCTCTGGTAGCAAGCAATTTATAAAATTGAGAAAAATATTATTAGATGTGTTTAGGATCACCTTTTTTACTTACTTTTTGTGGCTACTATTACTTTATATTGAAAATTTTGCTCTTTTTACTATAAATTTTTGTTGAAGTAAATTCTTACTATAAGTTAACCTTAATTTGCTTTAAATATCTTGTTAATTAGCATCTCTAAATATCTCCTCCATTTCTTTTTGGCCAAGGAATTATTTTCTATCGAATAAAGAGAGATAATTACGTTTTCTTAATTACTAGCATGTGAAATACAATATGAAGTTTTGTGGTCATCTGAATTCTAATATTATTGTAATTTTTTTAAAAACATTTTGGTGATCTTTTAAAATTTTGAAAAATGCTAAGTAATTTATTGAACTCTTTTCTTATAATTTATATAAATAAACTATATGTAAAAAAATTGGTTATAGCCTTATATATTAAGATTCAATTTACTACTGTTTATTATTTTTGGGGATTTATCAACTATATAGTCAACCTTCCTATTGAAATTGATTAGTAATTTGATTGACGAATACCATTTTTATTTATTTGAAATACCATAATGTGACAAACTTGATTATGGCCAGTGGTGGCCAAGATTTTAGAAAAGGAGGGTAAGGAACAATAGTACACATGATATTGACCAAACCATGTGTCATTGAATCTATGCATATTTTTCACGCATTAAGGTTTGCGAATTGAAAAGACATAATGTCATAATTGAAAGGGGCCTTTCCTAAGATGTGCTTTTCTTTCTCCCAAATAGGATGGAAGAGTACTCACCTCAGCTCAACTTCTCCCATTAGATGAGGGATCGGTATATGCATCGCTAGTTGGCAGTGGCAGATCTAGAATTTTAGGAAAAGCATATCACAATAATGATACAAAAAATATAAAATATAATGCAAGTCATAAAATTGAAATTACATTACTATTAGATCGAATCTGATTATTCTTGGCAAGACCCCATATTATAATTCATACATTCCACATTAATTATAGGCACCAAGTTTTGTAGGCTATGCTTTCTAAAGAATTGTGAAGAACTCCAATTAAGAGGTAACATTTCAAACAAATTTCCTTATGATGAATCATGTGTGAACAAGAAACGCTACAGAGATGTCCCATTTGAATATTCATTTACATCTTTAACTCGTAAACAATAATACACACTTTTAATTCACAAACAATAATACAAATTTTTAATTTACAAACAATCAGACTCATCATAATTAAGTTTCCACAAGAGAATTAAGAATAAATTACTAGAAATGGGTGAAGAAAACCAAGCAAGAACATGGACATTTATCAAAAAATGGGAAAATAAATCAAACAATCGGCTAAGTTGTGTTAAAAAATTCAAATCAGGTTTGCACTAAGGAGGCTCCAACACAGGACCTCCACGTTGACAAAAATAATGTCCCACAATCCATCCCAATCCTAACAACACACTGGCAAACAACTTCTGATTAAAAGGCGCTTTCGATTATATATATTCAAAATTTGTTTTTTATTTTGTTCTCACCCACTTATTATTTTTTTTGGGGGGGGGGGGGAGAATTGATCCCACTGCACATACACTAGATCCGCCGCTGATTACAGTTTCACTGTTTGGTGTGGGGTAGTCCAAAGGATTTGATATTGAGAGATAAAAAGTTGAAACTGCTAAGTTTAGAATCCACTACGCGCATGTGAAATACTTATTCTACCCATCAACTTTAATATGGAAGTAATAGCCAAAGGTGTCCCCCTTCATCTCTGCATTGGAAAGTTTGTCATTCCAACTCTTTTTAGTTGTCTTCAACTCTTTTGTTTCTTAATTCAAGCCAATTTCTTCTACTTTTCTAACAACTTTTTTTAATAACCATTTTTAACAAATCTTAACTTCTTCCAAACATTTCTCATATTTTCTAGTTCTGGTAAACTCTTTTCAATTCCTTCTAACTCCTTGACTCCTGTCTTTTAGTTGAAAAGAACAAGTGTAAGTGGAGTTTTTCAATTCCTTACAACTTTTAGATCCTTCAATCCTTTTACTCTTTTCAACTTATAACTCCTTTTTATTACGAAGAGTTGTTCATTCACAAATAGTATACCAGTCACAATTCATTACTATTATTATTGCTTACAGCTTCTTGAAGGTCCTTGTGGTTCCTTGTGCTTATTGTTAATTATTGGTACATATCACAACTAAAACGAGCAAGCCCTAAAATGAATCTGGCCCATTTGGCCTATTCTTTTCAAAAGTAAGAAGCGGTAAGTGGTACAAAGAGATAAGCTAAAAACAAATACCAAGAAGTAATAAGTGGAAAGAAATGGTAAATGGTAAGCAGTTCTAAATACCCGTATATGGAGTGATAATTAATAGTAAGGAGTAGTATAAGTTGTGGTAAGAAGTGCTGAGAAGCAACAACAGCAGTAAGTGGTATGCTGCCAGGGAACCAATATGCAATTAGACAAGATATTAAGATTACAACCCCCCCCCCCTTTTGAATTTAAAGTATAAACAAATTTAGGGTAGGCTAGATTTCAACTCAAATTTTAATTTCGTCTCAACGAACTATACAACATATTCTTGCATAGTATTATTACTCTAGCCTCTCTCTCATCCTTTGCCATATGAGGAAACCCTAACCGCCTGCTCCATTTTCTCCAGTGAGGGGTTAGCATAACTATGATTATTGGTGGTAAGCCTAAATTTTCTCCTTTTTGACCCTTCTATTTATCTATAGGTATATTTAATTTTAGATTAACTTATATTTCTTTTCAATAAATTATCCTCATTAAGGGTCAGCGTTGAGCCCATTTCTTTTTACTATATTTATGGATGGGCTTACTATAGAGATTTAGGAGAGGTACAACAGTGCATGCTATTTACTGACGACATAGTCCTTATCGATGAGACTAGGGAGGGGGTTAGCAATGAGTTGGAGTAGTGCACAGTTACCCTAGAGTTTAAAGGTTTCAGGTTGAGTAGGTCTAAGACTGAGTATTTAAAATGTCGGTTTACTGAGGGGGAAGGGGGTATAGAAGACAAAATGATCATCAGAGGTGTGGCTATACCAAGGTTTGAAAAGTTCAGATATATGAGTTCGATTATTCAAGAAAGAGGGGATATTGATGAAAACATCAACCATCCAATAAAGTTAGAAAAAATGGAAGAATGTTTCAGGGGTGCTCTGCGATAAGAGGATCTCACTAAGATTGAAGGGTGTGATTTATCATATGGTTGTTAGACTAGCATTACTATATGGCACCGAGTGATGACCTATCAATAAGTCCTAAGTATAGAGGAAGGGGGTCACGAAGATGGGGATGATTCGTTGGATGTGTGGCCAAATGAGATTGGATAAGATTAGAAATGTAGAGATTAGAGACAAAGTAGAAGTGATACCCATAGAGTATAAGATGAGAGAAGCCAGAGTTAGATCGTTTGGTCATATAAAGAGAAGGAGTATGGATGCACCAATGCGGAGATGTGAAAAGATTGATCTTTCGGGTTGTAGAAGGCTCAAGATAGACCGAGAAAGAGTTGGAACGAAGTGATTAGACACGACATGAAAATTTTAGGAATAATGGAGGACATGACTCAGGACAAGAAGCTGTGGAAATATAGGATTAAGGTAGTAGACTCTAGGTAGCTTGATACAAGCCATTTTTGTGGATCCCGAGGGCACTTAAATTGTTGGTGCTCGGATTAGCTATCACTTATTGTGTATTGTCAGTTATTATATTTACTTGTATTGGTTATTGTGTGACTCATTGCTACTCGTGGAATGACACTTTTTATTTTATTTTATTTTTCTATTATTTATCAATTTATTTGTTTATTTTTCAAAAGAGTTTCAACTATAACATGTTTGCTCACTACTTTTTTGTGGGTCTATTGGAACCAACATCTCTGTAGGCAGTGATACCTACAAAGATAAGACTGTTCACATGTAGATCTCTCTAGATTCTGCACAAGTGAGACCTACACTGAGAGTCTGTTGTTGTTGTTGTTCTATTTCTTAAGAGTCAAGGTTGTCTTTTTTGATGAGGGTTGTTGAGTTATTTTATTTAAGTTTTGATGATAACAACTCCAAGTGTGAAAATTTGTCTAAGTAATGTTGCTTCAAACACGATCTCCAAATAGGCCTAACTGGTGTTCGTAATCCTTATTGTATTAACTGGTTTGCTACATGTGAGAACAAGTCCTTAAAACAGGTTTTACGTGGTGATTCTTCATTAAGTCAAGAACGCCATCTCGACAGTTGATTGTAAGGCATGTTCCTGAACTCTAGCAATGCAAAGAACAACCCCAGCAAACAAGATGACCTTGGTGTTCTCAGCAGCCCTACAAATCTTGGACAAAATGACTGATTCAAAACAAGAAGTCTTGGGTATATAGGTTTTATTTATTTAGACTCTTGTTAATATGCCAATATTGAAAATGCTTTTTAAACACCTCTTGAATCGGTATTCGCACTAAGTACTTCAGAACACCAGTTGCGAACAACCCTCCAAACAGGGTGCCTAGGGTGTTTCTGAACTGAAGTGGCCATACCCGGTTATCTTTGAAAATTCAATTCGGTTGGCCAAGATCTCCAGAATACTTCCTTTAATCTTCAAAGTTGCTATTTTTCTGGAAAAGATATTTCTTGAAAAGATTGTGGGAGATTTGCGAAAATAGGAGATTTGCCAAAACTAATAAGATTTCCTTTCTGTCCATATTTTTGGCTATGATAAAATCTCGAAAGCTAAGAGTTTTCTGGTTGCTTCTTTAAAATCTTCTTCACGGCTATGAGAAGATAAGGGTTATCTCTTGAGATAACAAATCCCTTATAACTTGGAAAAAACTTGCCACTAGCCGTTGGGAATATTTCTCTTGAAAATCCTTTTCCAAACTTAGCTGCTTTCTTCTCTTCTCCTTGATTTTTGACCGTTGGGTTTTTGTGCATAAAAGCTCAACTCTTTCGCCCCTACAACTTACTGAAACATTGAGAGAAAAAAGGGAAGAAAAGAAAGCAAAGAGTGAAAACCTGGAAACACACAGCATATAGAAAATTTCAAAAAGAGGTTTTTCTAGAAGAGTTTTTTGAGCTATTCTTGAGAAAAGAAAAACCAACTCAAGTTGTGTTTAAAATGAGCTTTCGATATATTGGCATAATAGGATCTTCATTGTACCTTACATCTGCTTAGTAAGAAGCACCCCAGTAAGGTGTTTGCTGACCTTGATCTCAGATCAGTCAAAAGTGAGTGAGTGTGTCCTAGTCGTGTGGACTTTGGACGTGTCCTATCTGGTGAGATTTGGACGTGGTGTAATCTGCCTTAGAGAAGGAGATTACGTGGTTGCAAGGTTGTAACAAGGTGTGTTACATTTGTAACGAGTTAAGCCCGGTTTAGTGAAGTGATTAAATCCTACACGAGGTAGGTTGTGGTTTTTCACACCTCAGTTGGGCTAGAGGTGTTTTCCACGTAAAAATTGTGTGTGCTTTATTTTTCGCATTTATCTTGGTGATTTTCGCATTTGCTATATCTGAGAACACCCTCTGCAAACAAGTCACAGGGGTGTTTGTTTCATTTACAACGCGAAAATCAGACACCATAATTCACCCCCCCTCTTGTGGTAGTATACTCACTAATTCAACAAGTGGTATCAGAGCAGGTTCTCTCACAAAAGGCTAACACCTTGAGAGATTCTGAAGATGAGTACACCACAAGGAATTCTTGAAGGGCAATCCATTACTCGTCCACCCTATTTCAACGACCAACATTATAGTTGGTGGAAGAATAGGATGGAAAACTATATTCAGGCAGAAGATTATGAGATATGGATGCTCATCAAGAATGGGCCCCTTGTTCCCACCAAGGTGCTTGAAGATGGTAAGATGGTTTCCAAGGAACCTAAAAAGTTTGATGCTGAAGATTATAAGAAAATGGAGAAAAATGCCAAGGCCAAGAAACTACTATATTTTGGCCTAGGACCCGATGAATACACTCGCATCTCTGAGTGTGAATCAGCCCAAGCTATCTGGAACGCCCTGCAAGTTGCTCATGAAGGTACAAGTCAAGTTAAACAATCTAGAATTGAGCTACTTATGCGACAATATGAGTTGTTTGATATGGGTGATCGTGAGATTGTGATGGATATGTATACACGGTTTACCCACATCACGAACGAGTTAAAATCTCTGGGAAAGTCTTTCACCACTGAAGAGTTGGTGAGGAAAATCCTCAGAATTCTACATCGTACGTGGGAGGCCAAAGTAACAGCCATCCAAGAGGCTAAACACATGAACAAGATCACCCTCGACGAGTTGATTGGTAATCTCCAAACCTATGAACTCCGAAAGAACTCACAACAAAGAGAGGAGCAAAAGAAGGATCGTGGGCTTGCCTTGAAAGCACATGAGGACACTGACTCTGACCTTGAAAATGAAGATATGGCCCTAATGACCAGGAAATTCAAGAAATTCTTCAAAAAGGTCAAGGAAAACAACAAAAGAAAAGATTTCAGTAAGTCCAGAAACACCCCAAAGAACAGCTCACAGGGTGTTTCAAGTGCGGCAAACCAGATCACTTAGTCAAAAATTGTCCTCTGCTTCGAGAAGATCAGATGCCCGAACATCCTCGAAAACAGGGTCAAAAACACCCTATAAACAATCTGGGCAAGCGATTCTCGAAAGCTATGCTGGCTGCTTGGGGAGATTCCTCTGAGGATGAAGGAGAATCTGAAGCTGAAGAAGGGGTCATAGCACTAATGGCACAAAGTGATACAGATTCAGACGATGAATCAACAATCAGCCTCTCAGATCTCAAGAACAAGGTACATGGTCTTAACAAAGCTACTTTAGAAGAACTTCTATATAATTTGATAGACACCTGTGCTGATCTAAAAAGAGAAGTTTGTGACCTAGAGCTTGAAAATGAAATTCTTAAAAATGAAAAACTTAGTTTACATGAGAAGGTTAACGTGCTTAGAGAAGATCTATTTCTAAAAGAAGGCGATTACACTCAAGTAGAGGAAAAACTCTTTAAAGTGGAAGAAACAGTTGAATCACTGCTAAATGAAAGGCAGAGCTTGAATGCTACCATAGAAAAATTAGAAACTGATCTTGCCACAAACAACCGCTGGAACAAATCCTCACAAGCCCTTGATTGGTTAAACACTCACCACAATCGAAACAAAAAGGGACTTGGATATAAGCCTAAACGGACCGTTTACCCAATACATAGGAAGTATGTGGGATTACCTGAAAACATCGTTTGCTTTCATTGTGGTAAAATGGGTCATTATAGATACACTTGCCCTTTAAGAAAACATGCCAATGAAAAGAATGAAAGGTATGTAAAACAAATCTGGATTAGAAAAGATGAGCTTTACATGTCTAAAAGAATGGGACTCAAGTGGATCTGGGTTCCCAAAACTAACCCGTGATTTGTTTTGCAGGCTGAAGTGAGAGAGAACAACCTCACGAACACCCTTGAAAACAGACAGTTGTGGTTTGTTGATAGTGGGTGTTCACGGCACATGACTGGTGAAAAATCAAATTTTCTCTCACTTACAGCTTTGAATGGTGGGAGTGTAGCATTTGGAAACGGCAAGTCTGGGACAATTGTCGGTATAGGTAATATTGGTAAAAATCTCTCCCACTCAATTGATAATGTGCACTTAGTTGATGGGTTAAAGCACAATTTGCTAAGTGTGTCCCAACTATGTGACAAGAACAACCTAGTGCTGTTTTCAAAAACACGTTGCTTGGTTGTGAGTGACGACACAGGAAATGTTGTGTTGACGGGGAAGCGTTGTCAAAATGTTTATAAAGTGTGTATTTCCACTCTTCCCCAAAACAATCTGACTTGTTTAAATGCATTAAATGATGATATAATGCTATGGCACAAGAGACTAGGTCATGCAAGCCTGTCTTTGTTAAACAAACTTGTCTCCAAAGAATTGGTTGTTGGACTACCTTCCATCAAGTATAATGATGACAAGGTATGTGAAGCTTGTGCAAAAGGAAAACAAGTCAGATCTTCTTTAAAATCTAAAAAGTATGTAAGCACTACCCGGCCTCTTGAGTTATTACATATTGATCTATGTGGTCCCATGAGGATAGCTAGTAGAGGAGGGAAAAGGTATGTGCTTGTAATAGTGGATGACTCGATTTACTTGGACCCTGTTCTTGGCCTCCAAGGATGAAACTTTTGAGAATTTTATTGTCCTTCTCAAAAAGATTGAAAAGAGAGTAGGACACTCATTGGTTAGCTTGAGGTCTGATCATGGTACTAAATTTGAAAATGCAAGCTTTACAAAATTTTGTAATGAACATGGTGTCGATCAAAACTTCTCAGCCCCGAGAACACCCCAGCAGAATGGGGTGGTTGAACGAAAAAATCGTACCTTAGAAGACATGACTAGAACAATGCTTATTGTTAGTGGTCTTCCTAAGAACTTTTGGGCAGAAGCTTTGAACACATCATGTTACATTATAAATAGATGCATGATTAGACCCATTTTGAACAAAACCCCTTATGAACTTCTTAAAGGTAGAAAACCCAACATTATGCATATGAGAACATTTGGTTGTAGATGTTTTGTGCATAACAACGGGAAAGATGCCTTAGGAAAGTTTGATTCAAGGAGTGATGAGGCAATATTTCTTGGTTATTCCTCTCACAGTAAGGCATACAAAGTCTTTAACAAAAGAACCTTGTGTGTTGAGGAAAGTGTGCATGTGTTTTTTGATGAATCTAACTCCTTGAATGAGAGTAATGCACAGAATGAAGAGTTTGAATTAGGTCTTGTCCAAAAGGGGCTGTTGAACCAAGAAAAACAAGGTGAGAACACCCTGAAGAAAACAAGTACAGAAGCTGTTCCTCAAAGCGACAGGCAAGGTGAGCTCCAAACAGGGGGAAACACCGTTGAACCCTGTTTGGAACCATGTTCTTCAGGAACCAGCTTGCAAACAGGTGCAGAAACAGGATCAGGAGGTGTTCTTGAGCCTGATCCTACACACACTTCAGCTAGAACAAAACATATGTCTGTGGATCTAATCAATCCAAGACCATGGAAGCACCATAGTTCGCACCCTCTTGATCAAATCTTGTCAGATATTAATACTGGAGTGCAAACTAGATCTAAACTTAAGAATTTTTGTGCTTTCTATGCTTTTCTTTCTAACGTTGAGCCAAAAAGTGTGAATGAAGCTCTTGCAGATTCAGATTAGATCGCGGCTATGCAAGAAGAGCTTCATCAGTTTGAAAGAAACAAAGTGTGGCACCTTGTACCTAAACCTGCAGATAGAACAATCATTGGAACCAAGTGGGTGTTCCGAAATAAGCTAGATGAGTCAGGAACAGTCACTAGGAACAAGGCAAGGCTGGTGGTTCAAGGGTACAATCAAGAAGAAGGGATTGATTATGAAGAAACCTTTGCACCAATTGCTAGAATTGAGGCTATTCGAATCTTAATAGCCTTTGCAGCTCATATGGAAATCAAGTTATATCAAATGGATGTGAAAAGTGCATTCCTCAATGGATACCTTAAAGAAGAGGTGTATGTCAAACAACCCCCTGGTTTTGAAAATGGTGATTTTCCAAATCATGTTTTTAAACTTGACAAAGCACTTTATGGTTTAAAACAAGCTCCAAGAGCTTGGTATGAATGACTGTCAAGCTTTTTACTTGAAAATGATTTTAGAAGAGGCAAGGTGGACAATACCTTGTTTCTAAAATCTAAGGGGGAACATCTATTGATTGTCCAAATATATGTAGATGACATTATCTTTGGTGCAACTCTTCATGATTTATGAAATGAATTTTCAAATATGATGAGGAGTGAGTTTGAGATGAGCATGATGGGTAAGCTTAACTTTTTCTTAGGCTTACAAATCAAGCAAACTCCAAACGGCACCATGATCCATCAACAAAAGTATATCAAGGAGCTACTTAAGCGTTTTGGGATGGAGTCGGCCAAACCCATAGACACTCCTATTTCTCCTTCAACCAAGTTGGTTATGGATGATGGGAGTCCCTCAGTCGAGGAAAAACTCTATAGGGGCATGATTGGGTCACTCCTATACCTAACCGCTAGTAGACCGGATATTGTTTTTAGTGTTGGTTTATGTGCCCGTTGTCAGTCTAGTCCTAAAGAGACTAATCTTAAGGCTGTTAAACGGATATTAAGATATTTAAAGCATACACCTGATTTAGCTCTATGGTATCCTAGAGGTTGCAATCTTGATCTTGTTGGATATACTGATGCTGACTATGCAGGTTTTTTAGTTGATAGAAAGAGTACCTCAGGTATGGCTCATTTTCTTGGATATTGTTTGGTATCTTGGGCTACTAAGAAGCAACATTCAGTTGCCATGTCCACAGCAGAAGCTGAATACGTTGCAGCAGCTTCATGTTGTGCTCAACTGTTGTGGATAAGACAACAGCTTAATGATTTTTGTGTTGACACTGGATGCATTCCTATTTTTTGTGACAATACTAGTGCTATTAACATTGCCAAAAACCCATGTCAACACAAAAGGACAAAGCATATTGATATTCGACATCATTTCTTGAGAGATAATGTTGAAAAGGGGTTAATCTCCATGAATTTTTGCTCATCAAATAATCAAATTGCTGATATATTCACTAAGGCTCTAGCTCGGGGTCAATTTGAGAGAAACAGGCTAGAGTTGGGGTTGCAAAAACACCCTGAGAACACCTGTTCTTAGAGGTTGATCAAAGCTGACAAAAAACACCCAATAATACCTGTTCCATCTCCTTGTTTGAAAGCCTTCTTATTTCAGTGGTTTATGATTAAAGAATATGTGTAGTCTTGTGTGCCAATGTGACGATACTGCTGTCTTGGGAGATGGAGAAAGCGTAATCATGACATATCTTGGAAAGAGAGAAGCATATTCAAGAACAGGCGGCTAGATCAGGTACGCATTGATTGTGATTAATGTTTGCTGCTTGCTCAACTTCTGGGTATTCCCTAGGTGGCCCTTCATAACGGGTAGAGAGTTTAAAAACCCTCGTGCGTGCGTCTTCCCTGTCTTGCTCGCTTTCTCAACCCTGTTCTTAACTTCAAACCCTAGCAAAACCCTCAAAACCCGAAAATCTCTCTTGCTTTAATGGTTTCCAAAACCGATTCCTCACTACTCTCTGAGAACAATAGTATGATTATACTTGTAATTCCGGCTCCTCCTCGCCTAATTACCCACAAAACCTTCGGGTATCTCACTCAGATAAACCTCAAAAATATAGGGCTTGATTTGTGCGATATTCCCTACTCCTTTCGTTGGGAGTTAGTGATGTATGTGGGGACAATCCCTTGCCCCATTTCTTCTGAAACAGGCACTGGTTCTTCGGGTCTCCAAGACAAATTCTTGGAGAACCCAGAAACCACCGTTGAGGGCTTTGAACCCTGTTCTTCTACACCCTTCCCAGAAACAACTAAGCGAACAGGGGATGTGTTCTTCGATGATTTGTTCGCAGATCTGAAGGAGGACTCTGTTCCTCTAACCTCTCCGACTGGAGAGAAGAGGAAAAGGGTAAAAATGGTGGCTAGGCGCACCCGAACTCTAAGAACTCGACCACCATCAAGTTCTAGCCCCTCTTTAACTCCCTTTTCTTCTCTTTCTCACCCTTCTCGCAAATCTGCGAGTATTGCCTTCAGATCAACACCCAGATCCTCTAAACCCTCTATTCCTATCATCGAGGAGATTTCCTCATCTTCTGAAGGGGTCTCGAGTTCTGACTCTGAAGACTCCACCTTCAAACAGGGGACACCGGTGTTTTCCGAGTCCTCTGACGATCAAGCCCCTCCTAAACCAGTCACTAAACCTGCTGTGAAGACCTCTCCAGCGAAAACACCCCTCAAGCGAAAGCCCAGAACAGCCCCCCTACCAGAAGCTACCACCTCTGTTCCTGCCTCCAAACGCCCAAAGCAGTTCTCTCCCTCTCCTATGACTGACAAACATGCGCAGTTACTGAAGCGCAATGTCGTCAGGGGGAAGGTAGTATCTGTTAGTTTTTTTGCGGAACAGGGTCTGGGGGTGTTCTTGACCAAGCTTCGCACCCAAGGCTGGCTTGACTTGTTTGCAAACACCCAGTTGGGGTGTTCTGCGCCTGAGTTGGCTGAGTTTTACGCCAACTGCAGAGTCACCGACGGGGTGGTGACAAGTTTAGTAAGTGGGCAAAGCATGTAGCTTGATGCGCCCACACTTGGGAAAATTCTAGGAATACCCTCACAGGGATTTACTGTGTGTGTGAGGGAGGACAAAACAACCCTGGAACCAGCAAGGCTCCTTGAGGTGTCAAAACGCCTCAGTCACAAACAGGATCTGAAAACACCCTCCTCTGTAAACAAGGGTGATCTCATCCCTCTCCACCAACTCCTTTTCATGTTCGTCATTAAGAACGTGATTCCAAGGGGTCAAGGGAGGAACGCGGCCGACCTTTTTGATCAGTGCCTGGTCGACCTGCTGGATGGGGAAGAACCCATTAATCTTCCGGCCATCATGATTCGCCACATTGGGCAAATTGCGAACACCACCCGGGCACATGTTCTCGGATATGGGTTTCTTCTGTTAAGGGTGTTTGAGCACCTTGGGATAGTGCTCACACGGAGAGTAGCCGCCCAAACCTTTGATGAATTCGGGATTGATACTCTGCTTGGGTATGGCTATGAGCTTGGCGGATCAGTGTCCAAATAGGGTCATCGACCACCTCGACCACCTGTTTCTGAGCAACCTCCCATCACGGTCGAGGCTGTTCTTGAGGACAATGCTCGCCTCAAGGATGAGCTCTCAACTGTCAAGGCTGCTCTTGCTGAGGAACAAGCTCTCTCTGCCAAGCGTCATGAAGACCTGCTTGCTCTTCTCTCCACCCTTGCCCCTAGCATTCTTCCTCTGCAATCAAAACCACCCTCTGCCCCGTGATTGTCAAGCCTGTTCTTTGTTTTGTTTTGTTTTTTTTTTTTTTGGGCAATTTGTACTGCTTTGCTTTTAATGGAATATATACTTGCAGTCTGTTGATTGTTGTTTCTTATGTTGTTCTTGTTTTTATGATGCCAAAAGGGGGAACAAGAGTGAAAAACCAATTGACAAAACCTATTGATTAAATATGCGAATGAAGAAGAGTGAAATTCTATTGACAAAGGGAATGAATGAACCTGACCTTAACTTACGTGGATCCCTATCAGCATTCATTTTTTTATTTTTTTTGTCAATATGATCACTTGGTTTGTCATCATCAAAAAGGGGGAATTTGTTGAGTTATTTTATTTACGTTTTGATGATAACAACTCCAAGTGTGAAAATTTGTCCAAGTAATGTTGCTTCAAACACGATCTCCAAACAGGCCTAACTGGTGTTCGTAATCCTTATTGTATTAACTGGTTGGCTACATGTGAGAACAAGTCCTTAAAACAGGTTTTACGTGGTGATTCTTCATTAAGTCAAGAACGCCATCTCGACAGTTGATTGTAAGGCATGTTCCTGAACTCTAGCAATGCAAAGAACAACCCCAGCAAACAAGATGGCCTTGGTGTTCTCAGCAGCCCTACAAATCTTGGACAAAATGACTGATTCAAAACAAGAAGTCTTGGGTATATAGGTTTTATTTATTTAGACTCTTGTTAATATGCCAATATTGAAAATGCTTTTTAAACACCTCTTGAATCGGTATTCGCACTAAGTACTTCAGAACACCAGTTGCGAACAACTCTGCAAACAGGGTGCCTATGGTGTTTCTGAACTGAAGTGGCCATACCCGGTTATCTTTGAAAATTCAATTCGGTTGGCCAAGATCTCCAGAATACTTCCTTTAATCTTCAAAGTTGCTATTTTTCTGGAAAGGATATTTCTTGAAAAGATTGTGGGAGATTTGCGAAAATAGGAGATTTGCCAAAACTAATAAGATTTCCTTTCTGTCCATATTTTCGGCTATGATAAAATCTCGAAAGCTAAGAGTTTTCTGGTTGCTTCTTTAAAATCTTCTTCACGGCTATGAGAAGATAAGGGTTATCTCTTGAGATAACAAATCCCTTATAACTTGGAAAAAACTTGCCACTAGCCGTTGGGAATATTTCTCTTGAAAATCCTTTTCCAAACTTAGCTGCTTTCTTCTCTTCTCCTTGATTTTTGACCGTTGGGTTTTTGTGCATAAAAGCTCAGCTCTTTCGCCCCTACAACTTACTGAAACATTGAGAGAAAAAAGGGAAGAAAAGAAAGCAAAGAGTGAAAACCTGGAAACACACAGCATATAGAAAATTTCAAAAAGAGGTTTTTCTAGAAGAGTTTTTTGAGCTATTCTTGAGAAAAGAAAAACCAACTCAAGTTGTGTTTAAAATGAGCTTTCGATATATTGGCATAATAGGATCTTCATTGTACCTTACATCTGCTTAGTAAGAAGCACCCCAATAAGGTGTTTGCTGACCTTGATCTCAGATCAGTCAAAAGTGAGTGAGTGTGTCCTAGTCGTGTGGACTTTGGACGTGTCCTATCTGGTGAGATTTGGACGTGGTGTAATCTGCCTTAGAGAAGGAGATTACGTGGTTGCAAGGTTGTAACAAGGTGTGTTATATTTGTAACGAGTTAAGCCCGGTTTAGTGAAGTGATTAAATCCTACACGAGGTAGGTCGTGGTTTTTCACACCTCAGTTGGGCTAGAGGTGTTTTCCACGTAAAAATTGTGTGTGCTTTATTTTTCGCATTTATCTTGGTGATTTTCGCATTTGCTATATCTGAGAACACCCTCTGCAAACAAGTCACAGGGGTGTTTGTTTCATTTACAACGCGAAAATCAGACACCATAATTCACCCCCCCCTCTTGTGGTAGTATACTCACTAATTCAACAAGTGGTATCAGAGCAGGTTCTCTCACAAAAGGCTAACACCTTGAGAGATTCTGAAGATGAGTACACCACAAGGAATTCTTGAAGGGCAATCCATTACTCGTCCACCCTATTTCAACGACCAACATTATAGTTGGTGGAAGAATAGGATGGAAAACTATATTCAGGCAGAAGATTATGAGATATGGATGCTCATCAAGAATGGACCCCTTGTTCCCACCAAGGTGCTTGAAGATGGTAAGATGGTTTCCAAGGAACCTAAAAAGTTTGATGCTGAAGATTATAAGAAAATGGAGAAAAATGCCAAGGCCAAGAAACTACTATATTTTGGCCTAGGACCCGATGAATACACTCGCATCTCTGAGTGTGAATCAGCCCAAGCTATCTGGAACGCCCTGCAAGTTGCTCATGAAGGTACAAGTCAAGTTAAACAATCTAGAATTGAGCTACTTATGCGACAATATGAGTTGTTTGATATGGGTGATCGTGAGACTGTGATGGATATGTATACACGGTTTACCCACATCACGAACGAGTTAAAATCTCTGGGAAAGTCTTTCACCACTGAAGAGTTGGTGAGGAAAATCCTCAGAATTCTACATCGTACGTGGGAGGCCAAAGTAACAGCCATCCAAGAGGCTAAACACATGAACAAGATCACCCTCGACGAGTTGATTGGTAATCTCCAAACCTATGAACTCCGAAAGAACTCACAACAAAGAAAGGAGCAAAAAAAGGATCGTGGGCTTGCCTTGAAAGCACATGAGGACACTGACTCTGACCTTGAAAATGAAGATATGGCCCTAATGACCAGGAAATTCAAGAAATTCTTCAAAAAGGTCAAGGAAAACAACAAAAGAAAAGATTTCAGTAAGTCCAGAAACACCCCAAAGAACAGCTCACAGGGTGTTTCAAGTGCGGCAAACCAGATCACTTAGTCAAAAATTGTCCTCTGCTTCGAGAAGATCAGATGCCCGAACATCCTCGAAAACAGGGTCAAAAACACCCTATAAACAATCTGGGCAAGCGATTCTCGAAAGCTATGCTGGCTGCTTGGGGAGATTCCTCTGAGGATGAAGGAGAATCTGAAGCTGAAGAAGGGGTCATAGCACTAATGGCACAAAGTCACAGGGGTGTTTGTTTCGTTTACAACGCGAAAATCAGAAACCACAATTCACCCCCCTCTTGTGGTAGTATACTCACTAATTCAACAAGGGTTTTGTGTACTTTCTTAGTGCAAGTTTTGGTTTGAGTTTTTCCTCTTGCCTTCATGTGAGTTTTCATAATGCAAGGACAAATTTTGACTTTAGATAAATAAGATAAGAAATATGAACAAATTTCATTTTTGTGGTGATTTCAGATTATATAGGTATGATGTCTGTATATATTTGTTACAAGATGAACAAATAAAAAGATCATCTAATTTGATCTCCGGTTAACAACTTGAATGGGGGTTGGTTTGACCTGAATCTCGATCGAGTTGGCTAATTTGACTTCTGTTGATGAGTTTGATTTGAAGTTCTTGAGTGAAGCCGTAAAATGTTTAATCTCAATCAAGAAAGTAGTTGATTCCTTTAGCCAGTGGATGACACAAACTTTAATTATGCTTGTTGTCTCCCTTCAAAGAATTTGAGCTCTAGAATCTTCAGAATGAAGTCCTTGATAAAGAACACAAAAATGGTTCTTGATCTAAATATGCAAAAGATTGATTCTTGTTTTTGAATCCTTGCTAGTTCTGATGCTTCTTGCTTGGTAGTTGGATGTTATTTGTAGTATAAGCTTATGAATTCTAAATGCCAAGTGAATAAGTACGCGGACAAGGTTGCTTGATCTTGATCGATGAACTAGATGAAGAACATTGAAGTAGTCTTCAGTCTGGAATTGCATAAGATGCTGAACTAACTAAATTCAATTCTTGTAGCTTGGTAGCTAAAGATCATCTATAATATGAGCTCTAGAACTTGTAGAGAATACTGAATACTAAGTCCCCCTGAAAATGAGGGGGGTGACCCCTATTTATAGGCTCTAGGATTAAGGTTTAGGCCGGGCCTTGGTCCTGGGCCCACATTTTAGTAATTATCTCCTAAAGAAAATAATTTCTTTATTAGATGATCAATAACACTCTGTAAGCTTTAATTGGCCATAACTCAATTTCATTTAAATTTGACCTAACGGATCTACCAAGGTCAATTTGACACATATTTGCTCTTAATTAGCCATTTAAAAGTTAGTTTATTTTACATGTAACGTTCTGTGATTCATGAGCAAATTGTTTAACTCCACAAATGCTCCCTTCAAGAGTTAGCCACATACATGAACTTTGAGTATTTGAAGTGAATGAGTCTCAAAAAGTTGCAAGATGATCGAAACTTTAGAGTTATTCTCACCATCTGTGTGTTGAACTTTGCGGTTCAACTTAATGAGTCATTAAGTCGCACATTTAGGCTTATTTGGGTATTGGGTTCTTGAAATAGATCACAACCCTATTTTTTCGAAGACCTAAGTAGGTTATGTAGATTTTTTTTTTAAAGCCCCAATTTGTGGATTGGATGATGCTAAATCTAATCTAACCAATAAAATGGTTAATCACCTTATTGAATCCACTTTTAAGGGCACCTAAAATGGCCTTGATGACATGGTATGTTATTTTGGGACTTCATCACTCTCTTTCTCTGTCTCTCTCTCTCTTTGGGGTTGCAAATCCTTTGGTAACTGGTTGGTGCTCCTATTGTGGTAAACATCATTATCATTGGGCCAAGGGCCATTTTACTATTTAGATTCATTACTAGCTGATTGTGATAAAACGATGTCAACGACTTTAAAAGATAAACTTTAAGAGTATTTGAGTTTCGTGGAATTGTGAAACTGAAGGTGTATAGATCATTATATAAAGTTGCCTTGCTACTGTTTGTCATTCATACCTATCTTCATTCACAAGATCTGTAGTTTTGTTGAACACAGTTTCCTTTTGATCCTATAATGGAAGCCTCTAATGGAGGCCAATTTGCACTTCCTCTGTTTTTGCAAACCCTGAACTCCTATGACTTTTCTCTTTCCTTTGAATTTGACCCCTTTTGTTTCTTAAACAAAGAGAGAGATAAAGAAGCATAGCTTCCATTTGGTTTAGCCATGGCATCTCAACCGAATCTTCCTAATAGGAATGAAATTTGTTGTGACATAGAACTATCTCTATTTCTCGAAATCCTCTAGCCCATAGTTTTTGTTAATGCTTGACTATGTTTATGAACAGATTGGAAGTTTCTAGTGTTTTTCGTCAATTTTCTAGATTTTTTTTTTGTTTTTGGTGGAAAAAGAAATAGAACATCTTTGTGCAGCCATGAGATTTGCCGAATATGTTTTGGCCAATTCTTGGATGACTTCGATAAAGTGTACTTTTAAACATGACTAACACTTTATGGCAATTTTGCTTGCTTATGTTCAACTCGTTTTGAGGCAGCGGGGTGTCCCTGGTGCCTTCTTTCGTTCATCCTTTTCATCCAATTTTGCAAAACTTTCAAAATTTTTTTTGAATAAAATAAATTTTAATAAGCTCTTCTTCATTGCTTGGTGTGTGGATCGGAGAGGCAGATCCCACATTTCTCTTTGTTACCTATCATTACCTTTCCCCCCTTTTTTACACACTTAAATAAATGCTTTTTTACATTTTTAATTAGGAAATTGCAAAAGGATTACTTCTCTAGTTAGATAGCGAATTAGTGTTGGGTTTTACTACGCGGAATTGACTTGAGTTTCTTTTCCAACCATGACTCATTACATCAGATTTATGAAGACATGACTCCTCCAACTAGATAGTCAAGGCATGACTCCTCCAATCAAATGGCAAAGGCATGACTCATTCACTTAGACATCAAAAGCTTGACTCCTTTGATCAAACATCGAAGGAATGACGCCTCCAATCTGATAAAGAAAGCATGACTCCTCAGATCAGACAACAGAAGCTTACATCCTCTTGATTAGATAACAAAGGCATTTAGACAGCAAAGGTAAGACTCATCCGATCAAACAGCAAAGGCATGACTGCTCTAATAAGATAGTAAAGGCCTGACTCTTTTGATTAGACAATGAAGGCATGACTCCTCCAATCATATAACGAAGTGAAGTCAAGTTTTATAGGGAGGAATTTTTTCTCTTCGCATGATACTCCTTCAATTGATCTAATCGGGGCCAATTTGAAAGAGAAGCTACAAACTTGAAGGAAGATGTCTACATTACCGGCGTAGCTAGGTTGGCAATGATGGTTGCCAACTTGTAGAAGAGGACCACTGGCTTGGAGAAAAAGGCCCACATTGCCATTGCCTCCAACCCAAACGAGTTCAGTGGTCTTGCCTTAACTTAAAAGACGTCATGTGACATTTGCTCCTACAATGGTAATGATATGAAAACATTTAACTTTGAAGCTTAATTTGAGGGTCTATATTAAGTACTTAAGAATACAATTTGACTTGAAAGTCTACAAGATTGATGACTTTAGATCATAAAATTTGATAAATTGAGGCTTATGGACTATAACAACCAAGGAGTCCACTATTCTGGTGACAACTTAAGGTCTCCTTAAATGATTTAAAAGTCTGCATAGTGACTTAAGAGTCAATACCTTTGATAAGATGACTTAATATTCTTCTACTTTAATGATTGAGAGTCTTGACTTTGATGACCTAAAGTTTTGAACTTTGATGACTTTAGTAGTCTTTTACTTTGATGAATTGGGAGCCCTGAATTTTAATAACTTGGAAGTATGCTTATGGACTCGGGAGTTAGTGACTTTTTTGACTTAGAAGTATTAAGCTTCAATGACTTGATAGTCTTTTACTTTTGTGACTTGGGAGTATGAACTTTGATGACTTAGGAGTCTTGAAGGATCGACTTGGAAGTCCATGAGAGTTGATGACTTGTGAGTTTGCCGGGATTGACTTGAAAGTTCGTGACTTTGATGACTTGGGAGTCTATGACTTGGAAGTTAGAGAGTTTGATGACTTAGATGTCTATAGGGGCTAACATGGATTGACGAATTAGAAGTCCGCAACGAGTGAGTGGGTCGAGTTTGATGACTTGAAAGTATGTGGTGTGTGACTTGAAAATCAACAAAAAGTGGCGTAAAAACTCTGCAGGTTTGACGACTTCGTAGTTTGCAAAAACTAATTTAGAAGTCTTAAGTTGTTGACTGAGGAGTTTGTGTTGATATGAAATGTTATCGCAAGTGTACAATGTCAACTTATAGTATGATCAAGCGAATACAAGTCATCCCACAAAGCTGATAGTATGAAATTCACTCACTTGGTTAGCTGCATTATAAATATCTCTACCAAACAAATATTAATAACCAAACTAATAAGTCGACTAAAAATAAACCCGACACTAACTTAGTACAATAAATAAAAGAAACAATATTAGGTTTCATAAGCAATGAAGAATGAAATTAAAAAAAATGAAATAAGGTCCTTTTTGCTTATCTCCAATTCACAGACAAACCCAAGCAAATTTCCCCTAGGCCTGCCCTTTGGTCTAAATAAATAAAAAATAAAATAAAATGATAATAAATAATGGAACTGTAATGAAGTCAAACCAAAGTGAAACCTAAGAAACCAGGAGACAAGCTGCAGAAATGTCAGGGATTAAAGAAATGAAGTAGGAAGAAAGGGCTTGGGGGTAACGAACGAAACAAACAAAAGCTAATGATAACAATAATAATAAATGAAAAGGGAAAGAATAAGGCACTGATTGAAGCAGAACAATATGTCACAGACAAGAGTCCCACATCGGAAAAGGGATGGGAGGGTCCTGGGTTTATAAGTAGTGGCGTAACACACCGCATTAGACCGGGCTTTTGGGGAGAGGGTAATGGTCCCGTGACAAGTGGTATTAGAACTAACCCAGACCTGACTCCGATATCCTGCCAAGCACTACGATGGGTGGGGTAGGTAAGGGGCCCTAGCTGTGACGAGGGCGTCACAAGATTGAGTGGGGGAGAGCGTCACGGATAAAAGTCCCACATCAGAAAAGTGATGGGAGGGTCCTGGGCTTATAAGTGGTAGCGCTGCACACCCCATCGGGCCAGGCTTTTGGGGGGAGAGTAATGGCCCGGTGACAAGTGGTATCAGAACCAATCCAAACCCAACTCCGGTGTCCCGCTAAGCGCTCCGATGCGCGGGTAGGCAGGGGGCCCCATCTGTGACGAGGGCGTCACAAGATTAGGTGAGGTAGAGTATCATGGACAAGAGTTCCACATCAGAAAAAGGATGGGAGGGTCCTGGGTTTATAAGCGGTGGCGCTGCACACCCCATTAGACCGGCCTTTTGGAGAAAGGGTAATGGCCTCGTGAAAAATACCAACATTAAACATAAAAACAGGATGTGAAAAAAGAAAGAAATAGAGTAATCAAATGACAAAAAAATGGAACAAATTTGTAAATTAATTTAGTCAAATGGCCAAATTTTTAGTTGAACACAAGATAGAGACAAAGAAGTTGATATTCAACTATTTGAAGCTTCCATAATGGCTTCCCAGACCCTTGAACTAGCACTGGAAAAAAGCCCATAAATTAGTTAAAGCTGAAACAGGGGAAAAAAAACGATTGGAGAGCTAATTACAATTGAACTAAGGCCACCGAATTGATCATCTCCAGCTTCCCTCACAACCCCTATTTATACATGAATTTTGCAATTGTATTCAATCTCCAAATCCTCAAAATCCGGGTGATCCTCTAAACCTTCGCTACCCACCTTTTGTTGTTGTGGTTTTTAGTCAATTTGGGGTCTTTGCATCTCATTTGAATGGTCAATCTTAGCGAAAATGATGGAGCCATTTTCTAGGTCTTCAAATTTGACCGTTGAATGATAGTTTATGGGCTAAGTTGATGATGGCAAAAAAAGAGGGAGGTGGTTCCATGGTATATGCAAAGAAAAGGGAGAAGATGAAGGAGTTGCTAATGAAGATGACCGAATAAGGAGGAAACTGGTGAAGTGGAGGAGGAGAAAGAAAATAAATTAGGGAGTGGGTGGGAGCTAGTCATGTGCGTGGCATGTGAGGGTGAGTGGAGGGCTTGATAGAGGCTGGCCCAAGTGGAGAAATGGCCCGATTGCATCCCATGCTGATTTAGTCCACACCTTCCAATTCTCTTTTATTTTCTACAAAATAAAAAATTGAATAAAAATCCTGAACACACAAATAATTATGAGCCAAAAAATAAGGTTACTTGTGCTATAAAAATGTATTAATTTCAAGCTGAACAGTTTGCAAGGACTTTCTTTGAAGTACGAAATCAATAACTTGAAAGTCTTCGAGTTCGACAATTTAGGAGTATGCAGAGAGCAACCTGGAAGTCTATAATTTTTTTGATGACTTGGGAGTCCACAAGCTAACTTGGAAGTCAGAGAGTTTGATGACTTGGTAGTTTGAAATAATCACTTGGAAATTTTTAAATTTGATGACTTAGAAATCTGCAAAGAGTAACTTAGAAGTTTGCTTGGTTGACTTGAAAGTCTTTGAAAACTTAAGAGTCCGCAACTTTGTTTGATGACTTGAGGGTCTTTGAATATGACTTGGACGTCCCATGTTGGCGGCTTGGGTATCTCCAATGATGAGTTGAAAGTCAAGGATTTAGATAACTTGGGTATTCACAGTGATGACTTGAGAGTCTTTTACTTTTACGACTTGAGAAATTTGACAACAGTGACTTGGAAGTCTATCCCCTAAGCCCCAATTTTGGGTGTGCCTTTGCTGAAGTATTTTTAATATGATTATGTCAGGAAAAGCTGTAGGTCTTGTCCTTTGAATGTCTTGCTCTTCTCTATATGATGACGAATGATCCTGTGATATTTACAGTATTTGGGATTATTAGTTCTTCTAATTTCTTCAACATACTTTGACTCTAAAAGTTTTATGAGCCCCTTCTCAAGAGTTTGCCAAGCATTTCGAGCATATCAAGCTCATAATAAGGGCATTCATTCTCTTTAGAGGATCTAAGCATGAAATTTCTATTTCTTAGTGATGTTATTGATTCCTCTTACTTCTCTTACCTCGGTAAATGGTTTTGCAATCGTTTCCCACCCAAACCTTTTTCTCAAAACTGTTTTTGTGGGTCTTATGGAATCAACCTCTCTATGGGTAGGAATACCGGTAGAGGTAAGGTTGCCTACAGCTGGATCTCCCCAGACCCCGCAAAAGCGGGACCCACTTTGGGAGTTTGTTGTTGTTGTTGTAGTGATGTTATTGATTCATCATTATTAGGTCATCTTCTATAGTAGGCAATTGTAACCTGTATATCATGAGCTTATGTTGCCAATTCTTGGAGTGTCTTGGGCTTGTTGACTTGTAAACAATAAAATATATCCCAATCCATCCCTTCGGCAGACATCTTAAAGGCAGAAGATTCAGATAAGTGGCCTTTACACTTCAGAGAGAGGGTGCGCCAACAATTCATGTCATCAATTGATTGGCTCATTGTTTCATTGCCTTTTGTTAGTCAGCTTTATTATGCTAACTATGTGGCACGTGCTATTGAAATGATTTAAGAACTCACTTTCCATTTGCTCCTAGTTATCAATGGATTCAAAGGCAAGGTCTGTACACCAATCAAATGCAATTTCTTTAAGAGATCACCGGAATTGTTTCATTTATTAGTCTCCTTCAGTGCCAGTGTTTCTGCGGCTTAAAATGAAGTGAGGGATATGTTGCTTAAGGTTACCATTACCATCAAATTACTAGAACTTAGGTGACTGATAGCCATGAGGCATACAAAGTGCCTCAATACTCTTTGTATAAGGTTTTTTATATGTAAGGTCCGCGTACCTTATTTTATGTTAAGTTGTTCGTGACGCATTTTTGTGTTTTAAAAACCTATTTTATTTAACGATGCAAGTTAATTTAATTATTGATGTGCCTATGTGATCGATAATTTTATTAAAGTTATTATTTTGAAAATCCTTCGATGATTTTTAATAAGCGTTATTAATGATTATTGACGAGTACTAAATCGATTAGGAACCTGAATGCGATTAGGTCGTCGACCTTATAAGTAGTTCGATGATTATTAAATCGAACCTCGATATTTTTGGGAACGAGTAATCGATGAAGGGCCACATTATTGATTTTGGGTTTAGAGTTCGGGTTTTGCGTTAGACTAGCGGTGTCAAATATGAATCAGCTTGGGACAAAAGAAAGAGATAGGGAGGGGTATTTTAGTAATTACGCGCTCGACTTATGTGCTCCTTCCTCCTTCCTCTCCATGCGAAACCCCCCCTCACGACATACTCTCTCTCTCTTCTCTCTCTCTGCTGCTCGCCTTCTTCCACTATTCTCTTCCTCCATGAACGTGACCTTTAAGCTCAAAGCCAGAGGATTTTCGCCACCCCCTACCTACAAAACTCACCCATTCGACATCCCCTTCAAGTTAGCCACCGTTGGGTGCGAATTTGGGCAGAATTTCGAGCGAACCCAGCACGGGTACGGCTGCTCTGGGCGCCGAATCGGGGCTTGAACGCATGCTCAGGTATGACCACTCAATTCCACTCTTAATTGCTCCAATTTCCTACGAATTTCGGTTACATTCAAACCCCGATTGAACCTCAGTTTAGGATGTGATTTTGGGTCGTTTTTAGGGTTCGAAATGGTGAAGGTTGGGCGTGAGTTTGGTGTTGCTGGCATGACCAGTGGGCAAGGTCGGAAATTAGAGGTGTTCGGGTACTGAAAGTCGAGCCCAAAGCCTTCAAACGAAACCCTAGCTTCGGTTCAAGGTGAGGGTTCCTTTCCTCCTAAATTATTACTACTTTCAATGATTTTTAACTAAATTAGTAGTGCATGTTAATTATGAGATTGGAAATCAATTTGGGTGAAATTGGAGTCAAAGTTGAGAACCGATGAACATGGTGTTAATCGTGGGTTAATTGGATGTTGAAACTGGTGTTGGATTATTCATAGCTAGACAGTTTGAAAGTTCATTGAATTATTAATAATCAGATTGTCACCTTAGTGTTGTCGTAATGTTAGTTTATTAGCCCTGAATCATGTTATGAAGTTTACTGAATCATGTTATGAAGTTTGGAAATGCTAATCGGGCGAATTGAAGCATTAGACAAGCATGTCGTTTTCTGCTTAGAAGTTATCGTTAAATCAGTACAATTGTATTAATTTCTATATGGGGCTATTGTTGAGAATGTTATGCTTATATATGATGGTTTTATGAATTATTGGTTTATTTATGACAACATCAAATCGAGTTAGTAGTTGGATGGCTTGAGGTGGAACTGTTGAGAAATTTGAGGATCTGGTAATTGGTGGTGTGTGAGGAGGGAGATAGGGTTGTGAATTGCCGCAACCGTGTGGATTGCGAGGCCGTGTGTGGCTTAATGAGTTGTGATATGAAGTGTATGAATGTGCTATGTGTAAACCCTCTTCCCCCAATGTGCTACGTGACATTATGTAATTAATTCTTGAAACTTTAGACGTCTTCAAAAAGAAAAGGTCGTTTAGAAAGCTTGGTTTACTCGCTGAGAATGCTTTTAAGTTTATCAGTTGACTATTTGCGTGTTAGGACGTCTAAAATGTTAAAAAGGTCCTAAACCGTCGAACTGCTCAGTTAGTGACTCGACTGAATAGTCGATAGGTTTAGGAATTTCAAAAGCGAACTAAAAGTGAGTTCAAAAAGGTTTTTAAGGCATCGGTCTGTTTATGACCCTTATTTATGTTTTAAGGAATTTAAACGACTTAAAAGGGGCCATTTCAAGGCTAATTATGGGTTTAGCTGATTGTATACTATTTGCTTTTTAAATTTCTACTAAGTTTTGAGTTACAAGTTAGTAACTCCATCATGTTTAAGAAACGTTCATTTTGAAAGCTTATAAAGAAACCTCGTTATTTTATAAACAAGCCAAATGCTTACAGTTTTTGAATAATAGCAAGTTTGGAGCGTTTTAAGTCTTTAGTTCATTTATACACCCTTCTTGAGTTTTTTTAAAAAAAAGAGTTGAAAGGAGTTATAGAATAGCAACTGAGGTTTCAATTACGAATTTAATTTGAGTTAAACGTGAACTAAAGCGTTTTGAGTTTGCTCGTTCATGAATTAGCAAACCTATTACGTTTATAATAAGCTTTTAGCTAAAATCGAAGTTGTTTCTTGAATTAGTAAACGTTTTACGTTTAAAAGAAGCCTTTAAGACTAAAAGGAAGTCGTTTTACGAGTTAATAAACGCATTACGTTTATATTAAGCTTTTAAGTGAGAAGTGAAGTCGTTTTATAAATTAGCAAACGTTTTACGTCTATAAGAGCTTCTTAAGTTAAAAAAAAACGAAGTCCTTTTACAAGTTAGTGGTCGTATTACTCTTATATGAAGCTTTTAAGTTCAAAACGAAATCGTTTTACGATTTAACAAGCTCATTGCGTTTTTAAGAAGTTTTCAAGTTTCAAAGAAAGCCGATTTATGTGTTAATAAACTTATAACGTCTATAAGAAGCTTTTAAGCTATTTACGAAGACGATTTACGATTTAGCAAACGTATTAACATTGTAAGAAGGTTTTAAGTTGAAAAGGAAGTGAATTATAAGCATTTCAAAAGGTTATAGTCGTTTACTTTAAAAAGCGAGTTTTCAGCCAAGTAAGCATTTGAAACAGAGAAATGAAATATGTCTTTAAAGTCTAAGAATGTGCTGGAAAGTTGGCCAGAGGGCGGAAACTGGACGCAAAAGGGCATGAGCTGTTTCCCCCTGAGATAAGTAAGTTAGGAACTGGACTCAAGATTAGAGCTATCTTGGTGTGAGCTGTTCCTGGAAACTGGACGTAAAGATGGCGTGAGCTGTTTCCCTTAAGATAAGTTAGGAACTGGACTCAAGATATAAATTATCTTGGTGTGAGCTGTTCCTGGGAACTGGACTCAAGATATGAAATATCTTGGTGTGAGCTGTTCCCCAGATAAGTTATGATGTGTGACGCGTAAGAAAACCTTGAGGGGGACTGGACTCAGGATATGATTATCCTGGTGTGAGCTGTTGCCCCACAGAGGACAATATTGAAGTTTGAGTTTATCTACTGAGACGCGTTTTGGCCAAAAGTTAAGTACGTACACCCCGGGGATAACGTAGAATAAGAGTGACGATCTCACTGAAGGGTGGTGTTGACCCCCCTAGCCAGCACAATAAGATGTTTTATGTTATAAGTAAGTTGTCAAATAAGAGATTTGGCAAATTGCCATTCTAAGCAGTTCAGAAAAGAAAAGAAGTTCCTTTAAAGTAACACGAGCCTCAAGAGGCCAAGTAAAGCGATTTTTGTTTAAAACAAAAGAAGGAAGCTTTTAAATGTACGGAACCTTCATATCTTTCATGAATATGTTCTTGAATGAAGTTTCAAGTGAAGTATAGCTAAATCCTAGTAACGCATCGTACATTTAAGCTTTTCAAGGTGCTTATCTTATGAAAGAATGTTCTTCCAAAGCCTTTCTTACCAAATTGGGTGTTTCGAGAGCTTTTAGAAAAGTTATAGGCATTAAAGGAGTTAGCATGGTTTAAAAACTGTTCTTTGAATATAATGAGTCACTATGTTTTGACAGGAGTATTTGAAAGCATCATATTCATCCTTGTGCTATTTGATTAAGTGTATGAATGCCTGGTAGAAAGAAAGATTGGTCGTTAGGGACCTAGGTACGAGTTGAGGAGTTAGAATGAAGTTTTAAAGGTGGTGATCTTTCCTTGGGGATTTTGATTGCCTAATATGATAGTAAAATATGAATGCGTGATATGTGGCTATTATTAGTATTATTGTCTGCAACTGTTTTGGGTTTTAGGGAGTAGGGGAATTCTCACTGAGCGTGTGGTTGCTCACCCCAATACTCTTTCCCCTTTTCCCCCAGTCTTTTGTTATAGCAGTTATGTGTGCCATATAGAAGTAGATTCATGTGATAACGATTTAATATAATGTATTCCTAGTTTGTAAGTGTTGTAAACTAAGTTTTCTAGTTCATATAATACATATTGTTCATGAGTCGCTCTGTATGGCCGTGTGAGCCAACCATCTGAATAGTTAGATGTTTTCTTGGTTAAAGTTGGCTGTATTTTGGGATGTAAACCCCAGTACTCCGGTGGTGTAGACCGTTGAGTTGTATCTTTTACTTTTCATGCGTTAAAGAACTATTCTGTTTGGTGTACTTCGAGCGGGTGGCTCGTTGAGTTATGGATTCCGGCGTGTGGCCGTTGAGTTTATTTTAAATGTTATGCGCTTCCGTTGATTTGCAGGGAATTTTTGTAAGGCTTTTAGCCTGAAAATGGTCAGTTTTTAGGGGAAACTCTGTGCGTTTCACCCCAGAAATTAAGTAAGAAATAGGAAAACGTAACGCTCCTGACCTTAGGGGCTAGGGGTGTTACATTATACAAGTGATTTCTACGAGAATCCTATCCCAATTGTGTCTTCACTACATTAGCTCTCCAGTTCTGAATTGCTTAATTAGCATCAAGCTCATAAATGAATCGTGCTTTATTTTGTGTTCATCTTCAAACTCTTTGTTGTGATTAGACCCTTTGTGAAAATTTTCACCACTTGAGCCTTTGTTGGAAGCTTCAAATGATCGCTTCCTTAGCTTCCTTTTGTCAAATTAGTAATTTGTTTGTTTTAATGCTTAATTTGAGCATCCTTTTCCATGCTTTGCTTTGAGAGTCTATCTAGCATAGCCTTTATACTGCAAATTGTTCTGTCAACTTGACAACCCTATTGCCATTACAAGCATGACAACAGTGTTGGAGGACTCAATTTCTGATTGGGAGAAATGTGAATCCTTTGGATATGTTGATGAAGAATCACTACCATCATAGTTGTCATTCTCTACACCAAAAGGCTGAAAGATGGGATTGGTGTAGTCTTGGAGTTCATCTATGCCACGAGATAGAGTTTTCCTCATATTGAAGACATCAAGAGATTTTAGCTTCAAATTAGGGAAGACAAGCAGTTTGATTGATTCCATTAGCAAGTTAGACCAAAGTTTTGAGTTTTGCGTGATTGTAAAATTAGAGCTACGACTTGTTGCTTTAGGGTGATGGATGCAACTTTGGTCATGCACCTAGTCATCACTCCAGTGCTTCGATTTCCAGATGCAATAATAGCCTTTGCAGAGTCTTCATATGTAAATCTAATAGTCTCCTTCTTTGAAGGTTGAAGGATGACATTCTTAAGAGCCATTTCTTCTTCAAAAGAGTGTAGAGCTTGTTTGCTTGGAGAATGAGATGAGAGGCAGAGATGGTCCCACCAGTCATGCCAAAAAAATTGTAAGCATACAATTTGAGTCTAAATAAATGAGACAAGAAATATGGACAAATGTGATTTTTCTATTGATTTCAGATTATATGGGTATGATATATACATACATATACATATATATATATATATATA
>JACYFF010031957.1:93361729-93383095 GCA_017589665.1 Selenicereus undatus
AGTTAGGCCTGTTTGGAGATCGTGTTTGGAGCAACATTACTTGGACAAATTTTTACACTTGGATTTGTTATCATCAAAACTTAATTAAAATAACTCAACAAATTCTCCCTTTCTGATGATGACAAACCAAGTGACCATATTGACAAAACAATAAAAAAAATGAATGCTGATAAGGATCGACGTAAGTCAAGGTCAGGTTCATTCATTCCCTTTGTCAATAGGTTTTCACTTTTCTTCATTCGCATATTTAATCAATAGGTTTTGTCAATTGGTTTTTCACTCTTCTTCCCCCTTTTGGCATCATAAAAACAAGAACAACATAAGAAACAACAACCAACAGACTGCAAGTATATATTTCATTAAAAGCAAAGCAGTACAATTTGCCAAAAAAAAACAAAACAAAACAAAGAGCAGGCTTGACAATCAGGGGGCAGAGGGTGGTTTCGTTTGCAGAGGAGGAATGCTAGGGGCAAGGGTAGAGAGAAGAGCAAGCAGGTCTTCATGACGCTTAGCAGAGAGAGCTTGTTCCTCAGCAAGAGCAGCCTTGACAGCTGAGAGCTCATCCTTGAGGCGAGCATTGTTCTCAAGAACAGCCTCGACCGTGATGGGAGGTTGCTCAGAAACAGGTGGTCGAGGTGGTCGACGACCCTGTTTGGAGACTGATCCGCCAAGCTCATAGCCACACCCAAGCAGAGTATCAATCCCAAAGTCATCAAAGGTTTGGGCGGCTACTCTCCGTGTAAGCACTATCCCAAGGTGCTCAAACACCCTTGACAGAAGAAACCCATATCCGAGATCATGTGCCCGGGTGGTGTTCACAATTCGCCCAATGTGGCGAATCATGATGGCTGGAAGATTAATGGGTTCTTCCCTATCCAGCAGGTCGACCAGGCACTGATTAAAAAGGTTGGCTGCGTTCCTCCCTTGACCCCTTGGAATCACGTTCTTAATGACGAACATGAAAAGGAGTTGGTGGAGAGGGATGAGATCACCCTTGTTTACAGAGGAGGGTGTTTTCAGACCCTGTTTGTGACTGAGGCGTTTTGACACCTCAAGGAGCCTGGCTGGTTCAAGGGCTGTTTTGTCCTCCCTCACATACACAGTAAATCCTTTTGAGGGTATTCCTAGAATTTTCCCAAGTGTGGGCGCATCAAGCTGGATGCTTTGCCCACTTACTGAACTTGTCACCACCCCGTCGGTGACTCTGCAGTTGGCGTAAAACTTAGCCAACTCAGGCACAGAACACCCCAACTGGGTGTTTGCAAACAAGTCAAGCCAGCCTTGGGTGCGAAGCTTGGTCAAGAACACCCCCAGACCCTGTTCCGCAAAAAAACTGACAGATACTACCTTCCCCCTGACGACATTGCGCTTCAGTAACTGCGCATGTTTGTCAGTCATAGGAGAGGGAGAGAACTGCTTTGGGCGTTTGGAGGCAGGAACAGAGGTGGTAGCTTCTGGTAGGGGGGTTGTTCTGCGCTTTCGCTTGAGGGGTGTTTTCGCTGGAGAGGTCTTCATAGAAGGTTTAGTGGCTGGTTTAGGAGGGGCTAGATCGTCAGAGGACTCGGAAAACACTGGTGTGCCCTGTTTGAAGGGGGAGTCTTCAGAGTCAGAACTCGAGACCCCTTCAGAAGATGAGGAAATCTCCTCGATGATAGGAACAGACGGTTTGGAGGATCTGGGTGTTGATCTGAAGGCAATTCTCGCAAATTTGCGAGAAGGGTGAGAAGGAGGAGAAGAGGGAGTTAAAAAGGGGCTAGAACTTGATGGTGGTCATGTTCTTGGAGTTCGGGTGCGCCTAGCCACCATCTTTACCCTTTTCCTCTTCTCTCCAGTCTGAAAGGCTAGAGGAACAGAGTCCTCCTTCAGATCTGCGAACAGATCATCGAAGAACACATCCCCTGCTCTTTGAGTTGTTTCCGGGAGTGATGAAGAAGAACAGGGTTCAAAATCCCCAACAATGGTTTCTGAGTTTGCCAAGAATTGTTTTTGAAACCCCAGAGAACCAACACCTGTTGCAGAAGAGATGGGACAAGGGATTGTCCCCACATATATCACTAACTCCCAACCAAAGGAGTAGGGAATATCACACAAATCAAGCCCAATGTTTTTGAGGTTTATCTGAGTGAGATACCCGAAGCTTTTGTGGGTAATTGGGAGAGGAGGAGCCGAAATTGTAGGTATAATCATGCTATTGTTCTCAGAGAGTAGTGAGGAATCGGTTTTGGAAGCCATTAAAGCAAGAGAGATTTTCGGGTTTTGAGGGTTTTGCTAGGGTTTAAAGTTAAGAACAGGGTTGAGAGCGAGAGCAAGACAGGGAAAACGCACGCACGAGGGTTTTTAAACTCTCTACCCGTTATGAAGGGCCACCTAGGGAATACCCAGAAGTTGAGCAAGCAGCAAACATTAATCACAATCAATGCGTACCTGATCTAGCCGCGTGTTCTTGAACATGCTTCTCTCTTTCCAAGATATGTCATGATTACGCTTTCTCCATCTCCCAAGACAGCAATATATCGTCACATTGGCACACAAGACTACACATATTCTTTAATCATAAGCCACTGAAATAAGAAGACTTTCAAACAAGGAGATGGAACAAGTATTATGGGGTGTTTTTGTCAGCTTTGATCAACCTCTGAGAACAGGTGTTCTCAGGGTGTTTTTACTAACCCCAACTCTAGCCTGTTTCTCTCAAATTGATCCCGAGCTAGAGCCTTAGTGAATATATCAGCAATTTGATTATTTGATGAGCAAAAATTCATGGAGATTAACCCCTTTTCAACATTATCTCTCAAGAAATGATGTCGAATGTCAATATGTTTTGTCCTTTTGTGTTGACAAGGGTTTTTGGCAATGTTAATAGCGCTAGTATTATCACAAAAAATAGGAATGCATCCAGTGTCAACACAAAAATCCTTAAGCTGTTGTCTTATCCACAACAGTTGAGTACAACATGAAGCTGCTGCAACATATTCAGCTTCTGCTGTGGACATGGCAACTGAATGTTGCTTCTTGGTAGCCCAAGATACCAAACAAGGTCTAAGAAAATGAACCATACCTGAGGTACTCTTTCTATCAACTAAGAAACCTGCATAGTCAGCGTCAATATATCCAACAAGATCAAGATTGCAACCTCTAGGATACCATAGAGCTAAATCAGGTGTATGCTTTAAATAACTTAATATCCGTTTAACAGCCTTAAGATGAGTCTCTTTAGGACTAGACTGAAAACGGGCACATAAACCAACACTAAAATCAATATCCAGTCTACTAGCGGTTAGGTATAGGAGTGACCCAATCATGCCCCTATAGAGTTTTTCCTCGACTGAGGGACTCCCATCATCCATAACCAACTTGGTTGAAGGAGAAATAGGAGTGTCTATGGGTTTGGCCGACTCCATCCCAAAACGCTTGAGTAGCTCCTTGATATACTTTTGTTGATGGATCATGGTGCCGTTTGGAGTTTGCTTGATTTGTAAGCCTAAGAAAAAGTTAAGCTCACCCATCATGCTCATCTCAAACTCACTCCTCATCATATTTGAAAATTCATTGCATAAATCATGAAGAGTTGCACCAAAGATAATGTCATCTACATATATTTGGACAATCAATAGATGTTCCCCCTTAGATTTTAGAAACAAGGTATTGTCTACCTTGCCTCTTCTAAACTCATTTTCAAGTAAAAAGCTTGACAACCGTTCATACCAAGCTCTTGGAGCTTGTTTTAAACCATAAAGTGCTTTGTCAAGTTTAAAAACATGATTTGAAAAATCACCATTTTCAAAACCAGGGGGTTGTTTGACATACACCTTTTCTTTAAGGTATCCGTTTAGGAATGCACTTTTCACATCCATTTGATATAGCTTGATTTCCATATGAGCTGCAAAGGCTGTTAAGATTCGAATAGCCTCAATTCTAGCAACTGGTGCAAAGGTTTCTTCGTAATCAATCCCTTCTTCTTGATTGTACCCTTGAACCACCAGCCTTGCCTTGTTCCTAGTGACTGTTCCTGACTCATCTAGCTTATTTCGGAACACCCACTTGGTTCCAATGATTATTCTATCTGTAGGTTTAGGTACAAGATGCCACACTTTGTTTCTTTCAAATTGATGAAGTTCTTCTTGCATAGCCGCGATCCAATCTGAATCTGCATGAGCTTCATTCACACTTTTTGGCTCAATGTTAGAAAGAAAAGCATAGAAAGCACAAAAATTCTTAAGTTTAGATCTAGTTTGCACTCCAGTATTAATATCTGACAAGATTTGATTAAGAGGGTGCGAACTATGGTGCTTCCATGGTCTTGGATTAATTGGATCCATAGACACATGTTTTGTTCTAACTGAAGTGTGTGTAGGATCAGACTCAAGAACACCTCCTGATTCTGTTTCTGCACCTATTTGCAAGCTGGTTCCTGAAGAACATGGTTCCGAATAGGGTTCAACGGTGTTTCCCCCTGTTTGGACTTCAGCTTGCCTGTCGCTTTGAGGAACAGCTTCTGTACCTGTTTTCTTCAGGGTGTTCTCACCTTGTTTTTCTTGGTTCAACAGCTCCTTTTGGACAAGACCTAATTCAAACTCTTCATCCTGTGCATTACTCTCATTCAAGGAGTTAGATTCATCAAAAAACAAATGCACACTTTCCTCAACACACAAGGTTCTTTTGCTAAAGACTTTGTATGCCTTACTGTGAGAGGAATAACCAAGAAATATTGCCTCATCACTCCTTGAGTCAAACTTTCCTAATGCATCCTTCCCGTTGTTATGCACGAAACATCTACAACCAAATGTTCTTAGATGCATAATGTTGGGTTTTCTGCCTTTAAGAAGTTCATAAGGAGTTTTGTTCAAAATGGGTCTAATCATGCATCTATTTATAATGGAACATGATGTGTTCAAAGCTTCTGCCCAAAAGTTCTTAGGAAGACCACTAGCAATAAGCATTGTTCTAGTCATGTCTTCTAAGGTACGATTTTTTCGTTCAACCACCCCATTCTGCTGGGGTGTTCTTGGGGCTGAGAAGTTTTGATCAACACCATGTTCATTACAAAATTTTGTGAAGCTTGCATTTTCAAATTCAGTACCATGATCAGACCTCAAGCTAACCAATGAGTGTCCTACTCTCTTTTCAGTCTTTTTGAGAAGGGCAATAAAATTCTCAAAAGTTTCATCCTTGGAGGCCAAGAACAGGGTCCAAGTAAATCGAGAGTAATCATCCACTATTACAAGCACATACCTTTTCCCTCCTCTACTAGCTATCCTCGTGGGACCACATAGATCAATATGTAATAACTCAAGAGGTCGGGTAGTGCTTACATACTTTTTAGATTTTAAAGAAGATCTGACTTGTTTTCCTTTTGCACAAGCTTCACATACCTTGTCATCATTATACTTGATGGAAGGTACTCCAACAACCAATTCTTTGGAGACAAGTTTGTTTAACAAAGACAGGCTTGCATGACCTAGTCTCTTGTGCCATAGCATTATATCATCATTTAATGCATTTAAACAAGTCAGATTGTTTTGGGGAAGAGTGGAAATACACACTTTATAAACATTTTGACAACGCTTCCCCCTCAACACAACATTTCCTGTGTCGTCATTCACAACCGAGCAACATGTTTTTGAAAACAGTACTAGGTTGTTCTTGTCACACAGTTGGGACAGACTTAGCAAATTGTGCTTTAACCCATCAACTAAGTGCACATTATCAATTGAGTGGGAGATAGTTTTACCAATATTACCTATACCGACAATTGTCCCAGACTTGCCGTTTCCAAATGCTACACTCCCACCATTCAAAGCTGTAAGCGAGAGAAAATTTGATTTTTCACCAGTCATGTGCCCTGAACACCCACTATCAACAAACCACAGCTGCCTGTTTTCAAGGGTGTTTGTGGGGTTGTTCGTAAGGTTGTTCTATCTCACTTCAGCCTGCAAAACAAATCACGGGATAGTTTTGGGAACCCAGATCCACTTAGGTCCCATTCTTTTAGACATGTAAAGCTCATCTTTTCTAATCCAGATTTGTTTCACATACTTTTCATTCTTTTCATTGGCATGTTTTCTTAAAGGGCAGGTGTATCTATAATGACCCGTTTTACCACAATGAAAGCAAACGATGTTTTCAGGTAATCCCACATACTTCCTATGTATTGGGTAAACGATCCGTTTAGGCTTATATCCAAGTCCCTTTTTGTTTCGATTGTGGTGAGTGTTTAACCAATCAAGGGCTTCTAAGGATTTGTTCCAGCGGTTGTTTGTGGCAAGATCAGTTTTCAATTTTTCTATGGTAGTATTCAAGCTCTGTCTTTCATTTAGCATGGATTCAACTGTTTCTTCCACTTTAAAGAGTTTTTCCTCTACTTGAGTGTAATCGCCTTCTTTTAGAAAGAGATCTTCTCTAAGCACGTTAATACTCTCATGTAAACCAAGTTTTTCATTTTTAAGAATTTCATTTTCAAGCTCTAGGTCACGAACTTCTCTTTTTAGATCAGTACAGGTGTCTATCAAATTATATAGAAGTTCTTCTAAAGTAGCTTTGTTAAGACCATGTACCTTGTTCTTGAGATCTGAGAGGCTGATTGTTGATTCATCATCTGAATATGAATCACTTTGTGCCATCAGTGCTACGACCCCTTCTTCAGCTTCATATTCTCCTTCATCCTCAGAGGAATCTCCCCAAGCAGCCAGCATAGCTTTCGAGAATCGCTTGCCTAAATTGTTTACAGGGTGTTTTCGACCTTGTTTTCGAGGATGTTCGGGCGTCTGATCTTCTCGAAGCAAAGGACAATTTTTGACTAAGTGATCTGGCTTGCCGCATTTGAAACACCCTGTGAGCTGTTCTTTGGGGGTGTTTCTGGACTTACTGACTTCTTTTGTTTTGTTGTTTTCCTTGACCTTTTTGAAGAATTTCTTGAATTTTCAGGTCATTAGGGCCATATCTTCATTTTCAAGGTCAGAGTCAGTGTCCTCATGTGCTTTCAAAGCAAGCCCACAATCCTTCTTTTGCTCCTCTTTTTGTTGTGAGTTCTTTCGGAGTTCATAGGTTTGGAGATTACCAATCAACTCGTCGAGGGTGATCTTGTTCATGTCTTTAGCCTCTTGGATGACTGTTACTTTGGCCTCCAACGTACGAGGTAGAATTCTGAGGATTTTCCTCACCAACTCTTCAGTGGTGAAAGACTTCCCCAGAGATTTTAACTCGTTCGTGATGTGGGTAAACCGTGTATACATATCCATCACAGTCTCACGATCACCCATATCAAACAACTCATATTGTCGCATAAGTAGCTCAATTCTAGATTGTTTAACTTGACTCGTACCTTCATGAGCAACTTGCAGGGCGGTCCAGATATCTTGGGTTGATTCACACTCAGAGATGCGAGTGTATTCATCGGGTCCTAGGCCAAAATATAGTAGTTTCTTGGCCTTGGCATTTTTCTCCATTTTCTTATAATCCTCAGCATCAAACTCTTTAGGTTCCTTGGAAACCGTCTTACCATCTTCAAGCACCTTGGTGGGAACAAGAGGCCCATTCTTGATGAGCATCCATAACTCATAATCTTCTGCTTGAATATAGTTTTCCATCCTATTCTTCCACCAACTATAATGTTGGCCGTTGAGATAGGGTGGACGAGTAATGGATTGCCCTTCAAGCAATCCTTGTGGTGTACTCATCTTCAGAATCTCTCAAGGTGTTAGCCTTTTGTGAGAGAACCTACTCTGATACCACTTGTTGAATTAGTGAGTATACTACCACAAGAGGGGGGTGAATTGTGGTGTCTGATTTTCGCGTTGTAAATGAAACAAACACCCCTGTGACTTGTTTGCAGAGGGTGTTCTCAGATATAGCAAATGCGAAAATCACCAAGATAAATGCGGAAAATAAAGCACACACAATTTTTACGTGGAAAACACCTCTAGCCCAACTGAGGTGTGAAAAACCACGACCTACCTCGTGTAGGATTTAATCACTTCACTAAACCGGGCTTAACTCGTTACAATTATAACACACCTTGTTACAACCTTGCAACCACGTAATCTCCTTCTCTAAGGCAGATTACACCACGTCCAAATCTCACCAGATAGGACACGTCCAAAGTCCACACGACTAGGACACACTCACTCACTTTTGACTGATCTGAGATCAAGGTCAACAAACACCTTACTGGGGTGCTTCTTACTAAGCAGATGTAAGGTACAATGAAGATCCTATTATGCCAATATATCGAAAGCTTGGTTTAAACATAACTTGGGTTGGTTTTTCTTTTCTTAAGAATAGCTCTAAAAACTCTTCTAGAAAAACCTCTTTTTGAAATTTCCTATATGTTGTGTGTTTCCAGGTTTTTACTCTTTGCTTTCTTTTCTTCCCCTTTTCTCTCAATGTCTCAGTGTATTGTGGGGGCGAAAGAGCTGAGCTTTTATGCACAAAAACCCAACGGTCAAAAATCAAGGAGAAGAGAAGAAATCAGCTAAGTTTGGGAAAGGATTTTCAGGAGAAATATTCCCAACGGCTAGTGGCAAGTTTTTCCAAGTTATAAGAGATTTGTTATCTCAAGAGATAACCCTTATCTTCTCATAGCCGTGAAGAAGATTTTAAAGAAGCAACCAGAAATCACTTAGCTTTCGAAATTTTATCATAGCCGAAAATATGGACAAAAAGGAAATCTTTTTAGTTTTGGCAAATCTCCTATTTTCGCAAATCTCCCACAATCTTTTTCAAGAAAAATATCCTTTCCAAAAAGATAGCAATCTTGGAGTTCAAAGAAATATTTTTGGAGATCTTGGCCAACCGAAATGATTTTTCAAAGATAATCAGGTATGACCACTTCAGTTCAGAAACACCCTAGGCACCCTGTTTGCAGGGTTGTTTGCAACTGGTGTTCTAAAGCACTTAGCTCGAATACCGATTCAAGAGGTGTTTAAAAAGCGTTTTCGATATTGACATATTAACAAGAGTCTAAATAGATAAGACCTTTATACCCAAGACTTCTTGTTTTGAACCAGTCATCTTGTCCAAGATTTGTGGAGCTGCTGTGAACACCAAGGCCACCTTGTTTGCTGGGGTTGTTCTTTACATTGCTAGAGTTCAGGAACATGCCTTACAATCAACTGTCGAGATGGCGTTCTTGACTTAATAAAGAATCACCACGTAGAACCTGTTTTAAAGACTTGTTCTCACATGTAGCAAACCAGTTAATACAATAAGGATTAGAAACACCAGTTAGGCCTGTTTGGAGATCGTGTTTGGAGCAACATTACTTGGACAAATTTTTACACTTGGATTTGTTATCATCAAAACTTAATCAAAATAACTCAACAGATGCTAATCCAATGAATCCCTGGACATAGTGTATATGCTACTAGATGATCTTTATCAACCGATTCAGCAACCCAAGACAGTAGGGACCAAGGACTTTCATAACAGTTATATGGAGCATCTGGTTAGCTTGTAACCAACTTATGCTAGACAACATCTAGATCTCCATTATGTTTGGCGGAGATCCTAAGAAGCAACTTATCTTCATTCTCAAACTTCCTCGCATAGGTAAGACCGTATAAACACCTTGCCCCCATGACAAACGCCAACCATAGTAATAGGGGGGTCTACTAATCAAAGTGCTAGCGTGCTTATCCAAAGAGTAGGAGTACGGTCCAGAAAGAAACGGTGGGCTGGCATCACCATAGTGACACAACAACGAAAAATGACCATCCTAACTTGTCAACAAAAGGTGGTATGCAATTAAAGGGAAATTATTGCATTTTTTGCCACAGAAAAGGCATTAGAGTTGGCGCTTCAACAAGGATGGCATGCAATAGAGATCTGGACAGCTACCTCAGGGTTAATACAATGCTTATTGGTAGGAAAAGCCACCCAATTGAATACCTTGTTGATACTCAAGCAATGTATTGAATATAAAAATAGTTTTCTTAGATGTATATTTAGGAAGGTAGAGAAGAATCATATGCAAATGACTTTTGATTTAACTAGACAGGTAAGGTAATAAAATATATAATGTATGTTATCTATCTATGTATTACCCAACAGACAAAAAAAAAGAAGAAAAATTGTAATTGAATAGAGTGATTACACTACAGCCTCCTAGGTATGATAATTACTGTAATGCTTTTCCATAGCTCAGTACCCTGGGGGAAAAAACAGACAGGACAGACAGATGGCAACAATCAAAGCTAGGCCGTCGTTCACCCTTACACATCACCGGTGAATGCATGTGAGCCAACTATAAGATAATATAATTAGAATACAACAAACTCCCAATGCGGGTCCCGCTTTCGCGGGGTCTGGGGAGATCCAGCTGTAGGCAACCTTACCCCTACCGGTATTTCTACCCATAGAGAGGTTGATTCCATAAGACCCACAAAAACAGTTTTGAGAAAAGGTTTGAAGAGAAAAACGATTGCAAAACCAACGACCGACATACGAGAAAAGGGGAGGGGGAAAGGGGAGAAAGCTTGAGATAGAGAGCGGGGACATACCTCAACAAACCAGGGGCGTTTGGTGCCGTGACCTCCCGAGAAAGCACAACTTGCAGAGAAGCAAACCAAAACCCTACCCACCCCACCTTACCACACACCGCCTACGCTACTGCCCCCTATGGAGCCGGTCCACTACAATCTGGGACCTTAATCCTGTCCCGCCACAAACTCCTATCCTCAGCCATGTCCTCCGTGAGACTGACAACTCTCAGGTCCTCTCTAACCACCTCTTCTAGGATCTTCTTCGGCACACCCCTCCCTCTCTTACCGTCGAGGGGGTTGATACTCTCGCACCTTCGCACCGGGGCTGCCACGCTTCTCCTCGTCACGTGGCCGAACCATTTGAGCCTCGATTCCCTCATCTTCTCTTCTATGGGGGGCACTCTAGCTAAGCCCCTAATAACTCCATTCGAGATCATATCCAATCTCGTAAAACCACACATCCACCTGAGCATCCTCATCTCAGCTACCATCAACCTTTGGTCCTGTGCCTTTTTTAGAGGCCAACACTCCGATCCATAGAGAACAACCGGTCTAACTACCATCCGATAGACTTTGACTTTTACACTCATGGGCACTCTTTTGTCACACAACACCCCTGACGCTGACTTCCACTTTTGCCATCCCACTCTAATCCGCTGGCTAATGTCCTCGTCAATGTCCCCATTCTGATGGATGATCGAGCCCAGGTACTTGAATTTGGCGACCTTCGGTATTGCCCTCCCATCCAGGGCGATTTCTCCCCCCTCTTCTATTCTTCCGCTGAAACCGCAGTGAAGGTATTCCGTTTTCGATCTACTCAGCCGAAAGCCCCTAACCTCAACAGTATGCCTCCAACTCTCCAACCTGTCATTCACCCCCTGCCTGGTGACATCAATAAGGACGATGTCATCTGCAAATAGCATGCACCAAGGCACCTCGTCCTGGATTCCTCTAGTGAGTTCGTCCAAAACTAACGTGAAAAGGAAAGGGCTTAAAGCGGAGCCCTGATGCAGGCCCATTCTAACAGCAAAGTCATTGGAGACCCCTCCTGGAGTCCTAACCCTCGTCCGTCCTCCCTCGTACATATCCTTGATAACCCGAATGTACGCGGGCGACACCTTTTTCTTTTCCAAACAACTCCACAATACCTCCCTTGGCACTCTATCATACGTTTTTCCAAGTCAATAAACACCATATAGAGATCCACCTTTGTATCCCTGAACAAGCCCATGAGCCCTCTGAGGAGGTATATTGCCTCAATGGTTGCCTTGCCTGGCATGAAACCAAAATGGTTTTCTGAAATCTCTACTAATTCTCACAGCCTTCTCTCAATCACCCTATCCCACAGCTTCATAGTATGGCTGAGCAGGTTGATGCCCCTAAAATTATTACAGTCTTGGATATCCCCTTTGTTTTTGTACAGTGGGATGACTGTGCTGGCCCTCCACTCTCTGGGCATCTAGTCCCACTTCCCCCTGAAAATAACATTGAAAAGCTCCGTGAGCCATTCTAGTCCCACTTCCCCCAAAAACTTCCAAATTTCCACTGGTATCTGGTCCGGACCCACTGCCTTTCCCTTCGCTATCTTCTTCAAGGCCTCCCTAATCTCATCCTTCGTTATCATGGCACACGCACGCTGATCACTACACACTTCGCTCCTACTACAGTCGACTCCCCCCCTTCTCCATTGAGGAGTTTAGCAAAGAACCTCTAATTATATAAGATAATATAATTAGAATACAAACTGAAAACCCCAACAAGTGTTGGGGAAAAATTTTTGAAGCGGCCGGTTCCCTTAGGCCCAACAAACTTCTTTTAGTGTTAAGCTATTCCTACAAGGCAATGCATTCATCTACAGTTATTTCCCCTTTACTTGCTTGCTTCTGTCTCAGTTCTTTTAACTCGTAGATTTTACATCCCAAACATGATCTTTCCTCCAACCATTCAAACATTGACGTCAACTCAACAAAAATAACCCCTGCTCTTCATATTAAAACTTTTCTGTATAGAAGCAGCGACTTCGGAGCATAAGGGGCGTGATTGTTATGTACTCATGTATATGGATAGTTAGTATTACATCGCTGCTTAGGGATGAAAAGCTTTAGACACAGTATACCTCATAACAGTAATAGAAGGATGGCTTCAGCTGTTATGGATTAAGCTATTTCAGAATGGTTTTTTTTTTTTAATCAATGTGTCTCTTGTTTGAGTGTCTATGTCATCATGTACATTACTTCTTGGACCACAATGTTATTGAATAGTGAATACTTTTTAACATGATTGAGTTTATTTCAATGGCATTTTGCAATGTTTTTTTTACCAAGTTCAAATCATTAATGCATTTATATATGATATTTATATATTATTCAGTAATTCATCTAAAAAATGTTATCATTATATGATTATATTATTTATAATTTATATCTTGTCATGCATGTTCATTAAGCTTTAATAGGTGCACTTGATTTCCTTCATGTTATTCAATTTTTTTTCTCTTAAATAATTTTAAAATAGTTCTTGCTATAAATTTTGATGTTTCTCATATAAAAGTCTTTCATAGGAACTAATTTTGAATTTTAAAAATAAATATAGAAAACATTCAATTGAACCCATAGAGGGGTCGTTTGGTATGTAGAAAAGGACTAGAATAAATTCAAGAAACGCTACCTAGTGGTTGGGTATGAGACTTGAATCTTTTTTAGGTGTTTCGTACAAAATAAAAATCCAATAGGAATCCACTAGCAATAGAATCGAATCCGTCCATTTTTGTAGTTTTTTGACTTTTGAATTGAAACGATTGGTGTATGTGAACACCACATAATCTATTTCTCATTTCATTAAAAACCAAACAACTGCAATTTCGTGAACAACACATCACTTCAAATATAATCGTCCTCAACCAGAGATCAACCTGAAAGGGAAAAATAAAAATAAAAATTGAAGCAGCTACCAATATTCATTCAACCCCATCACTAAAATGCAATATTCATTTGATCCGTAAAAATAAAATTAAAATTGAAGAACTATAGAACCACATGATCAAGGAACTGGCCCCTTTGAGGCTGGAATAAGATCAATAGGCATGTCAAAATGACAAACCCATTTGTGAAGCAAAACCATTCCCTAATATAAAGAACTCGAGAATTTGAATCAAAATGAAAATGAAAATAAAAATCCTAGTTTTATCCTGTAATTCTTTGAGAGAGAAAGGCCAATTGCAGATGCTAACCTTAGAACAACAGGAAGGATCTAATTTGGGGACTCATTGCTAGGCTAAAAATAATTTGTAACTAGTAATAAGTGAGATTCGAGAGTTAGGGTTGATTTATGTATATGTTCAGTTGTAAGCTTCTCAAACAAGTACGAACTTAGTAAGGCACAATTACTAAACCCAGGGGTGTGACCCAATGCGGCCCTATAATTTTGGTGACACTACAATGTAATTTCTCATATTTTAATCCTAGAAAAGTTCTAGTTACCTTTGGTTAGTACTATTTAGAAGCAGAACTCTTGCAGCTTCAGTTTAAATAGAATTCTGCGCTACCTTATTTTTATACTAGGGGGATTTAATTGGACCGTTTGATTTACTCTTTTAGCCTTTAGAGCTTTGAAGGAACTAATTGATAGAGCCGCAAGCACAAGGTGGTGTTGTAGCAAATCAAGGTCAATCCCACAGAGACTAGGTTGATCTATTGGGCTATATTCCCTCAAGATATGCTAAGCGAATCCAAACTTTAGATTCATAAAAATACGAGGATAAGGAAACAACTATAACTAATTCAAGGGCTTTCAATTTAACAACTTCTATTCACTAATCTTGAATCAATTAAGGAGAAAAAGCCTAGGAATTCATGTAGTTATGAAAGTTGATTGGATCAAAATAATGAACGTGTGCTTTTCTCTAATCAGTTAATTTCAAGGAATTGCAATCTCTCCAAAAATTTAGTCTATTTTTTCGAACTCAAACCAAATTTGCCTAAACTAAGTAAAAGTTATTCTTTCAAGCTAATTTGTCTTAATCGAAGTTAAACATCTTCGATTACGCTCTAATCCTCCTAACATACAAATCTCTCTTTCGAGACGACGTTATGTTGGGTTTTATCAAGCAGTCCAACAATCAAATGTCACCTTTCAGTTTTTCACTAGATTGTTTCAAGTGTGCAAACAAACTTTGCCAAAAAATCTACTCACAACATGATAATCACTTGATAGAACGAAATCAAACCAATCTTGAAAATAAGCATAGTTCTTTAGATTAAAACATTATCCAACTATACTTTCATAAACTAATAAATCCCTAGACAAAAATTAAAGTAGTCACGCATGATTAAATTAAACATATAACTACTCTAAAATGATAAATCTAAACAGAAAAGAGAAGAGAAGAGAAGAGAAGAGAGAAGAGTTTGCTAAGCCAAAAATGCGTGCTTGAATATTTCGATTGCAGAACCTGACCCTGCTTCCTCATGAGTCTTCTTCTTCTACTTGCTCTCCCTCACTCTAAAATAAAATCTAAATCTAACTAAATGGTGGAAAGAATGATGGATTGGGATGATGTGTTGAAATGAGGATGAGAGCCCCATTTTATAGCAAAGCTGCTGGAAGTCGAACAGCCACTTGAATAAATGGCATGAAAAACTACTTGAAAGTTGAAAAGTCGCAAGAAAATTACTACAAAAATGGAGCCAAATAGCGATGGAAAAAGTGCGTACAACGCGCCCGATGGATTCATTAAGCCTTGTCCGACGAAAATTACATCGGAATCCGACGGAAAATTAAATTTCCGACAGTATTTCTAACGGAAATCCTTCCTGTCGGAAATTTCGACTGGAATCCGTTCGAAATTCTGTCGGATTCGGATGTAATTTCGGTCAAAAAATTGGTCCGTTTTAAAAAAAAGTAGATATGGTTTTAAAGGCGAAGTCTTCGATTCGGCCCTCATTTCGCAACCGAGATAGAGAGAACGGAGGAGAGAGAAAGAGGGCGCTGAGGAGAGAGAAAGAGAAGAAGGAGAAGAGAGAAAGTGCAAACTCCATTTTTTCCGATGGCCAGAGAATGTGAAGGAGGTTGCGGTTAATTATTATTCACAGGTAAGTTAATTAGTTTTAGTTAAATTGTTGTTTAAAAGTAAAATTTTTGAGTTGATTAGTGTTTTTTTGGTGGCTAATTTGTTATGGGTGGGTAGAAGTGGAGAAGCCGCCCGCCATTGTCTTTTTGCAACTGTTTTTAGGTATTTAGAGGTTAGTGACACTAAGCAACTAGATTTATTGAAATTGTTGTGCATTGAAATTGTATTCATTTGTTATTTATCATTGAATTTTGTAAAATTTAATTTTGTAGTATTTATATGTGTTAGTTTATTTAATTTATTTTTTTTACTACATTATGGATGTGGAAAATATGGATGTGAAATATTTTATATTTGTTATTTGATTTATGAAGTGTAACTATTTGGATAAGTGGAATAAAATATATTAAGTATGTATATTTATAAAAATTATATAATTATTATAAAATGTTGAAATATATTAAGAATATTTGACGTGTTTTGTTTTGGTAAATAATTTAAGTTTGTTAAGCATGTTTAATTTTTTGGGATTTGTTGTATATATTAAGTTTTATATAAATTTGTTATATATTGTTGAATTTTGTGAAATTTATTTTTTAGTGTGTAATTTATTAGATAGTTTATTTAATTTATTTTGTTTGATAAATTATAGATGTGAAAAATATGGATGTAATATGTTTACTTGTTGTTTGATTTGTAAAGTGCATTTATTTGGATAAGTGGAATAAAATATATTAGGTATGTTTATTTATAAAAGTTACATAATTTATTATAAAATGTTGAAATATGTTAAGAATATTTAATGTGTTTTGTTTTGGTAAATGATTTAAGTTTGTTAAGTATGTTTATTTTTTTTGGATTTGTTGTATATATTAAAGTTGTATATTAATTTGTTATGTATTGTTGGATTTTGTGAATTTAATTTTGTAGTGTGTATGTGTGATAGTTTATTTAATTTATTTTGTTTCGTAAATTATGGATGTGGAAAATATGGATGTGAAAAATATTATATTTGTTATTTGATTTATGAAGTGTATTTATTTGGATAAGTGGAATAAATTATATAAGTAGGTGTATTTAAAAAAAATGTATAATTATGATAAAATGTAGAATTATGTTAAGAATATTTAATGTGTTTTGTTTCGGTAAATGATTTAAGTTTTTTAAGTATGTTTATTTTTTTTTGAATTTCTTGTATATGTTAAGTTCGTATATAAATTTGTTACGTATTGTTGAATTTTGTGTTGAAATATGTTAAGTGGATTTATGAAGTGTATTTATTTGGCTTAGTGGAATAAAATATATTAAGTATATATATTTATAAAAATTGTATAATTATTATAAAATATTGAAATATGTTACGAATTTTTTTGTTAATAATATTTTGTTTATCTTTTGGGCTTGTTTGTTTCGATGAAATATGAAATAAATAATGTAATTTGTGTTTGATAAATAAAATAGTTACGTTAAACTTATTTTCTTGTAGCATATATGTTTAATTACATTGTTGTAATTTAGTTTTTTGTGAAAAATTATTTTCGGAATATGGGAATATAAAATGTGAACTAAATATGAATATGATTTTTTTCAGAATATGCGAATAGAAAGTGATAATTAAACATATTTGTTTTGGTAAATGATCTTAATTTTGGTTTATTTATTATGTATTTTAGATGGAAGAAAAAAGAAAAAATGTTGAACGATCAAAAAAATATCGCAATTGTTGATGTTCTTGTGACAAGCTTGGCGTTGTATTTTGCCGATTGAAATAGGTTTCTTTAATATGTTTACCTATAATTATTTATGTGCATGAAAGTTGTGTTAATATTCATAGATAAGTTGATTATGGTCTTCCAAATATTGAATTGTATGATGTATTACAATAATTCATTAGTTAGTTCATGGTTAAATTGATTTCTAAATGATATTTATTAAAATTAATTGTAGTATATATAACAATTAATGCTACTAGATTATCAACATATGGATGGGCCGTTGCATCGTCAATGGATGTATAAGAGGAGAAATCCTTATGGACATGGGTTTAGAAATGAGTGGTTGACGGGAGTAAATACGTTTGATGAATTTGCACAAAAACAGGATGAGTATAGAATTAATGGAGTTTATAGATGTCCATGTGTTAAGTGCAAGAATATGCAATACTTTACGCATGACGTTGTAAAGTCTCATTTGTATAGAAAAGGATTTGTGAAGAACTATTGTTATTGGAGAAGTCATGAGGAAAATGATAATTCAGAAGTAGGGGGTGCAAGTACTTCACAATCTATTAGTTATGATTACGATTACAATGATCATAATCATATAGAGGATATGCTTTATGCTGCCTTCCACGCTAATGAAATGAACATGAGTGGCTTTCATGACATAAATCCTGAGACATTTTACTTTATACTTGAATATGCTCAGAGACCTTTGTATGAAGGGTGTAACACAACTGAACTGGAAACATCTGTAAGGCTGCTTAGTACTAAATCAGGCCATAACATGTCTCAACATTGTTTCAATGAAGTCGTTGGTCTGATGAAGTATACATGCCCTCTTGAAAGTCGCATTCCAAAAAATTATCATCAACAGCTGAGAAAAGTGAGAGATTTAAGCATGAATGTTCAGGAAATTGATTGTTGTCCAAATGGTTGCATGCTTTATTATAAACATGATGAGGCTATGTCTGCATGAAAATTTTGTGGATATGCAAGAAGATTGCCAAAGAACTCTAACCAATGAGGACATAAGGAGGTTTTATGTGCTACAACGCACTACCTACCTTTAATCCCAAGATTGCAGTGATTGTATGCCTCTAAAAGTACTGCCGCTCACATGAGAAGGCACCATGAGCACCGCCAAGAACCGGGGGGTTCTCTGACATCCGTTGGATGCACTAGCATGGAAACATTTTGACCAAAAGTGTCCAAATTTTGCAGCAGAGCTTCGAAATGTGAGGTTAGGTCTATGTGCTGATGGTTTCACGCCATTCTCACTATCTGGAAGACCGTATTCTGTGTGACCAGTTGTTGTTACACCTTATAACTTGCCTCCAGATATGTGTATGACCACTCCATACATGTTTTTAAGTTGTGTTATCCCAGGTCCAACAAATCCGAAAAACAGAATTGATGTGTACTTGCAACCCTTAATTGATGAGTTGAAAATGCTATGGGATGTTGGGGTGGATACATTTGATGTTTCATGTGGAGAAACTTTTAGATTGCATGTTGTAATAATGTGGACAATCAATGACTTTCCCGCCTATGGAATGCTGTCTGGTTGAAGTACTCATGGGTTGTTAGCATGTCCCACTTGCATGCACTAAAATTGTGCATTCCAGGCACAGCATGGACGAAAGCCGTCTGGGTTTGATTGCCATCGTCGGTTCTTGCCTTGAATTCGTTGTTTTAGATGTAATAAAGTTACTTTTCGTAAAGGGAAGAGCATACACATTGGCCCTCCTCGAATGATTTCTAGTGAAATATTGTTTGATGTAGCATCTACATTGCCTAAAGTAACTACAGAGGTAGAATTTCAAATTCCAGGATTTTAGAAAAATGAACATAACTGGACCAAGCAAAGTATTTTTTGGGAGTTGCCTTATTGGAAGCATAAACTTCTAAGACATAACCTTGATGCTATGCATATTGAGAAAAATTTCAGTGAAAATATTTTGAACACAGTGATGGATGTTTCGGGAAAAACAAAGGATGACATAAAAGCAAGAATGGATATGACTATTCTGTGGAGTAGACAAGAGTTGAACTTAAGTACAAGAGAGTCCACTGATAGATTGTGTAAGCCGAAAGCCAAGTTTGCACTCTCGTTAACTCAAAAGAGGGCTGTTTGCCAATGGTTACAAGAGATTCATGTGCCTGATTGTTATTGTTCTAATGTGGGAAATTGGCTTCATTCATCTAACATAAGGTTTCAAAATATAAAAAGTCATGATCATCATGTGTCTTCAGAGAATCTTCTTCCAGTTGCCTTTGCTGCTCTTCCGGAAGATGTTTTGGGACCCTTGGTCGAGTTGAGTGAATTCTTCAGAAACCTATACTCCAGTGAGTTATATGTTAGCATGCTCAAAGAAATGAATAAGAATAGTGCTGTAATTATTTGTAAATTGGAGACAGTTTTTCCTCCTAGATTTTGGAAATGTCAAGGAACATTTGCCTATTCATTGAACAGAAGAAGCTTTGTTGGGTGGTCATGTGCAATATCGATGGATCTATCGTTTTGAGAGGTATTTTGGCTGGATGAAGCCTACAGTAAAGAACAAAGCTCGTGTAGAGGCATCCATAGCTCAAGCATATTTAGCATTTGAGATTAAACATTTTTTCGAGTATTATTTTCAATCAAGCTTGTATTCATGGTTCGGGGGCTGCGTTACCCGAAATTTACCCCTTATCCCGAGGTTAGTCATAACTGACGTTATAGAAAGTTTGACCCATTAATATTTGCTGATACTGCAACCCATGTGGTATACCTTAAGTACCTTGAGGGAGTACCATGAAAAGAGAACTGGTGGGTAGCGATACCGAACAAACCTCGCGGTGCCCCTAAAGATAAGGATAATTTAGAGCTTGCCTATCAACAGTTAGGAATGACAACCATGAATGTGGATAACATAATAGCCCCAACATTAGTTAATGAAATTGCACAAGCTGATGATGTTGATGGACATGATTGTTGTGATGATCATGACGAGGATGGTAAACATGATGATGATGACTATGAAGAGGACAAAGAAGGTGAATGACAGGATGAAGCTGAAGACACTGATGATAATGATGAAGGAGAAGTGACATTGCAAAGTGATGATGGCGACGATGACGATGTGTCCCACAATGGTTAATTTAATCTTTTGGTTGATTTAATCTTTTAGTTGTATGGATCTTTATACATGTTTGTGTATTTTTAATTGCAAGTGAGGGAAAACAATTGTATGTGTTTGACACATTTAGTCTAATTTAGTTGTTGAAAGTTCCTTTGTTTGTTTGCCTTGGTGTATTTTGTGTCTATTTTGTTCTTATTTGTTAGATATCTGGGGAAATAGTAGATGTGGTTGAGGTCGAATCGTCAGGAGTGGTGCGGGTAAAGGAGCACCACAACTGACCCCACTGAATGATCCAGTTGAAAGCTATGACACAAACACTTTCAGTGGGATGTTGGAGGTTTCCTTGACCCAACTCAGCCGTTCCGAAATTATTTTGGTAGCATGAATGGACAACCATATGTGCAGCTATCGTTTTTTGGCATGGGTATACAAACATCTATCCAACCCAATAATCCATACATTGGTGGCACTTCAGCTACCCCATTAGTTTATCAATAATTTAGCACTATTAGCCCACATTACAACAGTAATCAAATTGTTGGTCAGCCTAGAATGCCAAGCCACTCAGTCCAGAATGAAGGGGTCCAAAATAAAAGGGCAGGAGGAGATAGACAAAGTCCTACACCTAACAAGGAAGCTGATAGCACAAATAAGAAGACTTATGTGCAAACTAATGATAATAGGGTAACTTCGTTATAAATTTTCTCCATCACTAATCATATTTTTTGCATGCCTATAGTAATTAATTTTAATGATTTTTTTTGTACTTAGTTTTGTTCCATACTATGGCATAGTTCAATTTTTTTTTGAAAGCTTCGCAAGTAAGTGCTCACGTCCTTGGAACACATGGAGGGAAGTTCCACAATCCCAGCGAGACATATGGTTTAATGAGTTCAAGGTTGGGTTTCTGTACAATTAATTTCAATGTCATCATTAAATTGTTTGATGTGTTTACTAATATATTTGACGTTTGTTAC
>JACYFF010031957.1:93383495-93413827 GCA_017589665.1 Selenicereus undatus
AAATTGATTTTCCCTCCAAAATTCTGTGCCTGCTGCAAAACCATCCGACGGAATTTCCATAGGATATATCCGTCGGAAATTCGATTGGATTCCGTCGGAATTCGTCAGACACCAATCTCCAACGACCCAATTCCCAAGGCCTCTGTTTTGGTCGGAATTTCCATCGGAGAGGTGATTTTCTGTTGGAATCCACCCAATTTCCCGTCAGAATTTCTGTCGCAGATTGGCTATATTTTTGTAGTATATATATAAGCCTCGCAGGAAATAGAGACACCACAGACCGTGGCATTCACCACTGGCAGACCGTGGTGTCCACTTCCTCAGTGTTCTTCTGTTCTTCTCTTTCTTCCACAGGCATGGTGACTGGGGGCATTCGTGGTGAGTCATCAAGAAGACTTTTAAGGGTGAATTCTTGATCAAAAAGATCTCAAAACCTGCAGCGGTCATCAAAGCACTATACCTAAGCGTAAAATAAGATTTTTGAGGTAATATCTAAGTATAAAACTTATGAATCCCCTTAAAATGCATCAAAATAACCCTAAAATGATATGCTCCATGGGTACTTATCACTAATACATTGAAGTAAGTGTAAACAAATTTACCTTAATCATGCGGTGGAAGATGATCAGATCTTGGCTTTGTATCACTGGTCAAGGAAGGAACTCACAATTTGAAGAACCTTTACGATCCCATAGCCAAAGAACCCTAGGGTTATGTGGAGAAAACTCCGTTTAGAGAACCCTCACTGTTTCTTATGCATTTTTCCTCTTAGATTGGTCCCCTTTTTATACTGGAGGGAATGTTAAGGAATTGCGGTTTTTGAGGTGGCTAAGCCATCAACTTAATATACTTATTGCGCACACACCCTTATGAGTGTATCACACCCTAAGTCCAACATCTCCCACTTACACATAAGGGAGTGCTTATTTCCACCTTAAAAACATTTTTTTTTCCCTTGTATTTATGCATAATCTTCATACTAGGCAAATAAGCTATGCGACTACCATACTTGTGAGAGATCTATACTATACATATGTTAGGAATATATAGCTTCTCGTAGAGAACTGCGCATGAGTAGTTGGAAGTATGTAAGTACCCTATATCATTTCAATCTCATTAAGATGTCTCATTTTGCTCTCATCAAACCATCATGTTTCATATTCACAATTATGACCTATACGTCATAAGTGGTGCCCCGGATAATAGAAATTAATGAGATTTCATGAATGATCTTCATTTTCTCACGAGACTCTCAACCAAATTCAACTTGCTTTTCTAGAGACGTCTCACTAGATTAAATCATTCATAATCCTTTAGCAACACACTAAGATAACGAACAGTGAATCAAGTCTTATGCCCTTGATTGGAGTCCTGAGGGTATAAATATAAGGACATAACCTTATGGAGTCTCACACAAATATAAGTAGAGATCTAACTTATATTAACCGACGTATCTCTTGCATGCATGGTATGAAACATGTGCTACAACATTCTCTCAATTCCCATGGAGCGTATGTCTTTTGGTTCTTTAACCAAAATGCTGTATAAATGATATTTGGACACCATATTGTCTAAACTGAGTTCCTAAATCTGCTCATTAGCTTGAACTCACATCTAGCTTCTTTGAGGTAGATTCGGTAAAATTTGTTTTTGCCCATATGTTGTAATGACCTTATGTTATTATCAAGGAGAGATTCATGATTTTAAGTTAATAGGTTGTTATAATTATCCTTGTGATAATTTTACTTAAAATCGTGTCTCATCTCATATCAACACTCAAATCAAGGGAGGTGGATACCTGTGTGAGAGGGCTAACCTCAAGTCCACTCAACATACTTTTCATATTCGAGAACACACAACAAGCATTCATAAATAAGAACGCATATTCAAACATTCTAATAATACGTGTATGCAAAACAACTTATTTGAAGTTCACAATATCGGACAATCACTTGTGAACATTAGGAAAATAGTCGGTGAACATTATGCCAGGGCACAATTGTCATCAATAGAGACTGTTAAGCTTTTATGTGCTCAACAAGCACTTCCCCTTACAAGGGCTAGCTCAATGGCTCTACAACCATCTCCTTCGTAGGATAGTACTTTATGTTCACTCTCCTTGTGTGCCATCATATCATTCATAGAATCGAACTTTATGTCCAATAAGTTTGGCCTTATCATAATACTTAAGGTTCTTGGCATGTGTGATCACAACTTATCCCAGTAAACCATTCCTTGATAGTACTATTCGGTCCGTCAACCAAATAGTCCAAGTACCTCTTTATCCAAACAAACTCTTGTGCTTTTAAGGATAGGGCCATAAACTCTTCTTATAACAAGGCAACTAGCTCTTGCCACTTTAGCACTATTACTAAGTTGGAAGACATATCTGGAGGGTCATTTTGTAATCTAAACCTAGCACGGTGAAGGCCATTGCAACCCTTTTTGATGCAAGTTGTTGCCTATGCGCCAAAAGCGCATAATCGGAGGTTCCGTTTACATACCTCATGACTTAACTACCTACCACTATGCTACTCCTATGTCTAGTTAATATCTATTTAAAGATATCAAGTCTAATACAAACCATGTCATGCATTAGACTTCTAACCACACTTTAGAAAGTAAGTTATGCTTATTAGTCATTTTCTAAAAGAGTGTGGACACATTTTACTGTAAGGCCTCACCCTTGTTGATGGGGGTCTAATAGGGTCATAGCTGTATATATTAGATTATTCAAAGACCTTTTGATGTCATCCTCTTTAGGACAGAGAAGAATGTCTTTGAATGGGCTATCAAAAGCTTTATTTTAAGAGTATACACTACTTTACCCGTCATCTCAAAATTAGATCATGATAAGACCTTTTGCCTTACTCAGTAACTCCATGCCATTTATGGCTATTAGTAAGTCATCCACATATAATGACTTGAATACAAATTTCTTATAGACCTTTTGGTATCAATCATAGTGTAGCCACTATAGATAACCGCACTGTGGAAACCAAGTATGCCAATCTGTTGAAGAGACTTTAATATCACAATTGATCTCACATGTTCATAAACCTTATCTTTATGACCCCTTTTAGTGGAACTTCACTTAGATCTCCTTTGAGATTAGTATTTGCACATCCTTATGATGTGACTTTAGGTCCAAAATAGTGATGATAGTTAGAAAAAGATGAAATTAAGGTAATGCACGCAATAAGAAGGGAAAAAAAATTCCTTATAGTTGATCTCATCCTATTGTGTAAGCTATTTGCAACAAGTTGAGCCTAATGCTAACTATGCCATTAGCCTTACAATTTAATAACCGATCTGTTCTCAAATAACTTTGTGTTCTAAAAGGTCATCTAGTTGTCCATCTTTATTTACTCCATTTTATGTCCATTGCCTTAATCCACTTGTCCTTAGAAGGGTCAGAAAGGGAATTTTTGCTCATTTTCATTTTGTAGGATTGATATGAAATTTTCATGTACCTCATTGCCCAAATGGGATGGAGGCATACTCTTTGATAACCATGTTTAACAGAGATTTATATAATCTCCAATCGTTCCTCCTTGGATGTGTTTTGCTTCTACTCAAACCAATACCAATCATCTTGCTCCCACTCGAAACAAGAATAGAATTCGCTCCCACTTAGAACAAAAATAGGATCACTTTCATTTGCTCTTGATGATGAAGGTGGACCTTCATGATAAACTATTAGTACTTTCCCGCAAGTATACAATGGTTGTTGTTGTACTTGAGAGGTCGATGCAAAGAAATGGTTTATGAGATTAGTCGCTTGGGAAGGATAAATCTTCTATGCTAGAATAGACCAAAGCAAATAACTTTTTGCAAATCTATCAGACTAACTCTACAAATAATTAGAAATAATAATTAAGGAAATTCTCCAACATTAACAACAATTGGATTATGAAATAGCAGTAAGTTATAATATTATTGATCCAACACTCCTGGCAAATCAAAACAATGCTATCATTGACATTCAGCCGCAAGGAAATGAAAAAGGAAGAAGAACAGGGGAAGGAGTTCAACGCAAGTAAGGCAACGAAACTAATGAAAATTCGAACCAAATCTTCAAATTGAATTGTAATCTCAATCAACCAAGTTAAACTCAAATAACACCCATTTGTGAAACTATGGCCTAGATCTACAATTGAAAAAAAAATCGCAAAACGATAGTTCAAGACCGAAAATCCTCTTTTGGTCCTTGCTCTGCTTCAACTTTAGTAGCTTCCATTCGAGCCCTCAAAAACTGGTTCGTTCCCCCAAATAAATGCCTTCATTCACACCTTGAAACTGCTAGATTTATGATAGTGATGATAATGGATAATGAAGGAGGAGAGAGAGAGAGAGAGAGAGTAAAACGGCTAGGCATGAGAAGCGAAAGGGCCCTGTTCTATTTTTCGATATGGATTTCTAGGCATGGAATTGGCGTGGCATGAAGGAAGAAGAAGAAGAGATAGGAGAGGGTGACCGTCGAACTTCTTTGAGATTTTTATGTTCTAAGCAAGCAAAAAGAACGAAGAGCAAGGAGATGAAGAGGCTGGACTTCTATGGCTGCTTTGGTTACGTTATAACGACGAGAAAGAAGAAGAAGTGGAGAAAAACTTTGGCTTCTATGGCTTCACTAGAGAAAAACTTCAATATCTTTGGGGAAATAAACTTTTGTTTGGCAAGATTCCTTGGGTAATTTTTGAGGAGATAGATTGTAGTGATAGCTTGTGTTGTTATGCTTTAGATGGGACCAATTTTACTATTTGCAATTTGAAGGGGAGAAGTTAGAAAGAGTGATGAGAATTTGAATTTAGAGTTTAGAAAGAATATGAAGATGATTAGGACATCAATAATTGAGAGAGGGGCTCAGATATCATAGCCCACAGGAAAAAGACGATAAGCATAAAGGATTTGGGAAATACCCAATGCTTAGCATATGAAGGTACTAAGGTAAAAGTTTTTTTCCCCTACAAATTCCTTAAATTAGTCAAAATTTTCAAAACTTTTAATGAAATAATTTTCTGTTTGTTATCTGTGAATTAAATTTTGATAATGATCAATTGTCTTTTTTTTCATGATCCTTTGTCATCACACGTAAAATTAGTTGTTTCTAAGGGAGACAAAAACTTTTGTTTATTTTAGTTTAGGTGGAAATTTAGAAGAAATGTGAACAAATTGGTAAAATTTAGTTTAACTGAATTGTTTGAAGATGAATTGAGAAAAAAAGGCATCCCAAAAATGGTGTAAGTTTTTCCATAAGTATACGATTATTAGCTATAGTTTTTAAGGTTCAATTCCATAGGGAAAAGCTCGAGTTCAGGCCACTAAAACAAATTATAACACATTCTAACGAACTTGAAGAAATAAACAGGAAACAAGAATCTTTCACCGTATAGGAATTGAACCAAACCTAAACATGATTGAAACTCAAATTCACCAACTACTTATAGAAATGAGCATAATGATTCCAAGAGCCGTAAACTTGAGTCAAGAGAAGGGAAAGAGAAAATGCAAGAAGTCAATAGGAATATAATAGATTGAAAATAGAAACTGAAAGGAGAATAAATTGAATAATTAAAATCTTAGACTCGGATTGAATACAAAAGTATTGGAGTTAAAGTTTTAAGAGGATATTTTCCTACTCCTTAACTTGCGGTGAAACCCAGACTTAGATGCCTCACCTCCTCGTGGTGAGAATGAATGATAAATCAAGGTACGTAAGACCTCCTTTTATAGAAGTACCATTACCCTCCACTTTCCAAATCCTAATATAAGTAGATTTCTTATTCCCTATTCTTGATCAATATTAGGATACTGACCATAGTAAGGAAGTTTTTTAAGATAAAAATAGATAAGGGGCTGGAGTCCCCTTATCTTCAAAGCATTATTTTCAACAAAATCACATGAAACCCGAATAAAACCCAAAGAATAATCTTGATTATGATAAAAAAATTTAGGTTATTAAAAGCATCTATTTGATCACTTTTAGTGATAAAGAAACGTGCCCTCACATAGATTATGGTCATCCTTCAGTAAAACAAAAGAAATGGAAAGTGACCTAAAACACCTAGCTAACTCACTTTTGTTGAAATTACGGTTGCATTTAGCATGTGCAACCTGCCCTTTAAAACTCTAGTTTCACCCTAGTAGATGAGTATGGTCTGGTAAGAGTTTGTGGAAGATATACCTATAAAATCTTTAAAGAACAGAAAGAAAGAAGATGGAAAATAAAAAATCTTTTTAAATTTTATAAACCATGCACTAATGTACAAACAGAAGAACTGTATGCACTCAACGAACAATATCACCATTGATACCCAAGTATTAGACTATATAGAAGCGCAATTGTATACATGAAGACTCTCTGTCCCAACCGATGACATACAATCACTAACATTTTACCCCATGATCTGTCAAAATAGTGAATCGAACCTAGTACTCAATGTAAAAGTATACCATGGCAGTAGGAGTTAGGCTTACTAGGGTCAAACTACATCCTATTTGATTGATACGAACTAGTTATTTAAGTAGCAAGCTTTTTAAGTAGCAATGTTGCCTCAAAGGCTAGTACCCAATAGCATATGCCTCAAAGGCTAGTACCCGTCATTCTCAACCCAATACTCTTTTTTCACTCTTTTTTTCCTTTATTTTTTTATTTTTTTTTTCTTCTTTCTTAATTTTTCCTAATTTTTTTCTTGTTTGTTTTATGTTCTTTATTTAGGATGTGATATAAAAGCAAGGACCAAATGAACTATACAAATAAAAAAATGATAGAATTGACCAACAGAAACTTATCACCCGAAGATAATGGTGACATATAAGTAGTGGACTTTAAGCTATGATGGACTTAAGGGGTTAGAACTACAGGCAGGAATGACATAATTTTTTGTACTAACATCTATCATGTATACCCTATTTATATACAACCTAATACTAAATCACAATGTTCAAAGTCGATCATGATAGTATAGCTCCCCAAAAGCACAAAAAAGTAGAAAATCCTTTATGATATTTTCAATAAAAAATTCCTCTATTTTTTCCAAAAATTTTATGTATAGCATCACCTTTCCCATAGCAAAATCATAAAATATGGTAAAGAGAGCCTTAACGACACAAAAACAAAAGGAAATAAAACAAAAAGACACCATACACAACTATACAAAAGTATAATGTTACCAAATATGAAATGGATTGTTAGCAAACTATCTTGTCGCCAATTAAAGCTCATTGGATGGTTCATGGGGCATAAAGCACTCCACATGCCCCTCTATTGGAAGCTCCACAAACTGCTTCATGCTTTGTCTATTAACATTCTATTGGCTCAAGTAGTAGGATCTTGCATCTTAACTACACCACAAGGAAACACATGATTGAGAACGAAGGTCCCATCCAACAGGACCTCAACTTACCTAGAAATAGTTGCTGTCTCGGATCATATAAGTGCACCTTCATGCCCAGGGCAAGCTCCTTTCTAAGAATCAGCCCATCATGAACCAACTTTACCCTCTGCTTAGACAATATAGTACTCTTGTAAGCCTTATATCGGATCTCCTCTAACTCACCCAACTGTAATCCCCCATTGTAATGCCCTAGACCCTTGCTGGGCCGTGAAAAATTACTAGAACGACTTCAAACATTAGCAACTTTTCCCACAAATCACGAAAAGCCCTTCTAGCTTGCTTCTTCCTTGCTCACTCGTTACCTGTAGAAACTTCTAAAAAGATCAGTCATCCTAAGAGTTCTACAAAACAAGCACACTTAACTTTAAAGTTCTTAAGAGTGTGCTTCCCGAAAGGAAAGGTGCACTTTTACTGATATAAGTAGTCAACTAGTCATATCAATTTATTTAAACCTCACTTTTAACTATACCTTGGGTGTTATACCTCTCCTCACCTACTGTAGGAAGATCATAATTGAGAGTCCTAATAGTCCACCAAGATTGGTGCTAAAGATTAACAAGGAGATTTTCGGACTTTGTATAGACCACCTGTAGGGTGACGCCAGTAAGGATGTCTTAAAGCCTTCCCATAAGCCCAAAGAACATTAATGATTCTTATAAACCTAAATTTTAACCATACCTTAGGTGTTATACCTTTCCCACTCCCAATTTCCCATGATACTAAGAGAAAAAGAAATAAGTCGAGTAAGTGGCCACCATGGACCCTCCACATGGCTTGGTGCCTCTTTGTTTTCCTACTAGTTTGTGGCTAAGAATATGAGATTTTTGCTATATTAAGGCCTTGTTCGACTGCTTCACCATCCCTTCTACCCATATTTGATCATCTGCTTCTCTTAATTTTATCTGTTCACCCTTCCATTTGAAGTAGGAGAAAATCTAAGAGTAGCAACTTTAATTTGGAGTCCTTGAAGATTGAAAAATTATTAGAGCCATCTCCATTGGATGAGCATTTCTTTGTCCTTTCTTCTTGAACTCCTCTAGATTAGTTTAACTAATGTTTTTTTTTGGGGTTTTTTTTTGAATTGGTTATAATAGTCAAGAGTGAGTAGTTTCTTTTGCTCGAGGGATTTACTAACTAACAAATATGTTTGACGTTTTCTATTTAAAATCTTGTGATTGATCTTGCTATGGAGTAGATTCAATCAAGTCATGTGTTTTATTGCTTTGTGTGTAATTGTTTCTTCAAGTGGCTTGGATAATACTTTATGTGAAGTATGGAAAAGAGAAATCTATTATCCAGTCGTTTATTGATACAAAATGCGTCACTAACTCATTGACCTAAGAAGCACGTTTTTAAGTACCAGTGTTGCCTCATTAGCTAGTACCCATCAACATATGCCTCAAAGGGATACTTGTCATTCTCAACTACGAAACTCTTTTTTCACTCCTTTTTTTCCTTTTTTTATTTTTTTTCTTTTTTTTTCTTTTTTGATTTTTTTCCTGATTTTTTCCTGTTTGTTTTTTATTCTTGATTTGGGGTGTGAAACAAAAGCAAAGACTGGAGGAACTACACAAATAGACAAATGAGAGAATTGACCAATGGAAGCTTAAGACCCTAAAATAATGGTATCATACAAGGAGTGGACTTGAAGCTATGATGGACTCAAAGGGTTAGAATTTTAGTCAGGAATGACACATTTTTGGACTAAGTTCTATCATGTACACCCTACATATATATAACCTAATACTAAATCATAAGGGTCAAAGTCAATCAAGATAGTATAACTCCCTAAAATTACACAAAAGTAGAAAATCCTTTGTGATACTTTTGACATTTTTTTCCTCTATTTTTTTTTTCAAAAATTTTATGTATAGCTTCCCTTGTCCCATACCAAAATCACAAAACATCTACATTATGGGAAAGAGAGCACCAAGGACAAACAAAAAATAGGAAATAAAACAAAAAGACACCGTACACAACTACACGCAAGTATACAAGGTACAAAACAATGTTACTAGATGTGAAACTAATTGTAATCAAACTATCTCATCAGTAATTAAAGTTCCTTAGATGGTTCATGGAGCAGAGAACAGCCCACATCATCTTCCCTTGGAAGCTCCACAAACTGCTTCGTGCTTTGCCTGTTAACATTCTGCTTGGCTCCAGTAGCAAAATCTTGTATCTTAACTACACTGCAAGAAACACATGACTAGCAATAAAGATCCCCTTCAAAAGGACTTGAACTTTCCTAGAAATAGGTGCCGTCTCGAATCATTCAATAGCACCTTCATGCTTAGGGAAAGCTCGTTTCTAAGAATCATCTTATCGCGAATCAACTTTACCAGCTGCTTAGATAATATACTTGCAAGCCTTGATTTGGATATCCTCTAACTCACTCAGCTGCAATCCCCTGTTGTAATACCCTGGCCCCTTGCTGGATTGTGAAAAATTACTAGAATGACTTCAAAGATCAACGACTTTCCCGATAAATCACAAAAAGCCCTTCTAGCTTGCTTTATCCTCGCTCACACGTTACCCGTAAAAACTTCTAAGAACATCACTTATTTTAAGAGTTGTACACGACAAGCATGCTTAACTTTGTTGTTCTTGAGAGTGGGCTTCCTAAAAGGAAAGATGCACATTTGGTGATATAAGTAGTCAACTAGTCATATCAAATCATTTAAACGTCTCTTTTATACATACTTTGGGTGTTATACCTCTCTTCACCTACTGTAGTAAATCTAATTGAGAGTCCTAACAGTGCACCAAGATTTGTAGTAAAGATTAACAAGGAGATGTCAGGGCTTCCTATAGACCACCTGCAAGGTGACACTGGTAAGGGTGTCTTAAAGCCTTCCTATAAACCCAAAGAACATTAATGAGCCTTCTTATAAACATAACTTTTAACCATACCTTGGGTGTTATGCCTCTCCCAGTCCCAATTCCATATGGTGTTACGAGAAAAAGAAATAAGTTCAGTTAGTGGCCACCATGAACTCTCCATGGTGGCTTCATGCCTCTTTATTTTCCTCCTAATTTGTAGCTAAGAATGTGATATTTTTCCTATATTAAGGCCTTGGTCGACTGCTTCACCATCCCTTATACCCATGTTTGATCATCTTCTTCTCTTAATTTCATCCATTCACCTTTCCATTTGAAGCAAGATAAAATCTTAAAGGAGCAACTGTAATTTGAAGTCCTTGAATATTGAAAGATTATTAAAGGCATCTCCAATGGATGAGCATTTCTTTTCCTTTCTCCTTAAACTCCTCTAGATTAGTTTAATTGATGTTTTGTTTGGGCTTTTTTTGAATTGGTTAGAATAGTCAAGAGTGAGTAGTTTCTTTTGCTCAAGAGTTTTGCTAGCTAAACAACTATGTTTGATGTTTTCTATTTAAAATCTTGTGCTTGATCTTGTTGTGGAGTATATTCAATCAAGTCCTGTGTTTTATTGCTTTGTGAGTAATTTGTTCTTCAAGTGATTTGGATAATACTCTGTGTGAAGGATGAAAAGGAGAAATCCATTATTCAGTCATTGACTGATACAAAATGCGTCATTGACTCATTGTCCTAAGAAGCCAGTTTTTTAAGTAGCAGTGCTGCCTCAAACGCTAGTACCCAACAACATATGTCTCAAAGGGAGACTTCTCATTCTTAACTCCGAGTCTCTATTTTTACTCTTGCTTTTCCTTTTATTCATTTCTTTTTTGCTTCTTTTTCATTTCTTTCCTATTTGTTTTTTGTTCTTTATTTGGGATTTCAAACAAAAGCAAAGACTAGAGGAACAATACAAATAGACAAATGAGAGAATTGACCAATGAAAACTTATGACACTAAGATAATGGTGATATACAAGGAGTCAACTTTAAGCTATGATGGACTTAAGGGGTTAGAACTATAGTCAAGAATGACACACATTTTTGGACTAAGTTTTATCATGTATACCTACTTATATACAACCTAATTGTGAGCCACAAGGGTCAATGTTGATCAAGATAGTACAACTTCCTGAAATCACACAAAAGTGGAAAATCCTTTGTGATATTTTCAAAATTTTTTTACTCTATTTTCCCCCAAAATTATACCATCCCCTTTCCCATACCAAAATCATAAAACATCTACATTGTAGAAATGAGAGCATCAAGGACACAAAAACAAAAGAAAATAAAACAAAAAGACACTATACATAACTACACACAAGTATACAAGGTACGAAAAAATGTTACCAAATACGAGATAGATTGTAACCAAACTATCTCATCACCAATTAATGTTCCTTGGATGGTTCATGGAGCATAAAGGACTCCACATCCTCCTCTCTTGGAAGCTCTATAAATTGGTTTAAATTTGTGTTTTGTCCTTTAAAATTTTGCTTGGCTCCAGTAGCAAGATCTTGAATCTTAACTACACCACAAGGAAACACATGATTGACAATAAAGGCCCAATCCAACAGGACCTCAACTTACCAAGAAATAGGTGCTAGCTCGGATCATACAAGAATGCCTTCATGCTTAGGGCGAACTCTGTTATAAAAATCATTTGATCACAAATCCACTTTACTCTTTGCTTCGACAATATACCACTCGTGTAAGCATTATATCGAATGTCCTCTAACTCACTCAACCGTAGTCGCCTTTTGTAATGCCTTGGCCCCTTTTTAGGTCGTGAAAAGTTACTTGAACGACTTCAAATATCAATGACTTTTCCCACAAGTGACGAAAAGCCCTTCTAGCTTGTTTCGTCCTCACTCACACATTGCTTGTAAAAACTTCTAAGAAGATCAGTTATCCTAAGAGTTCACAAACAAACATGCTTAATTTTGAAATTCTTAAGAGTGGGCTTCCCGAAATGGAAGGTGCACCTTTGGTGATATAAGTAGTCAACTAGTCTTGTCAAATCATTTAAACCTCACTTTTAACCACACCTTGGGTGTTATACCTCTCTTAACCTGCTGTAGTAAGATCATAATTGAGAGTCTTAATTGTTCATCAAGATTGGTAGTAAATATTAACAAGGAGATGTTATGGCTTCGCATAGAGCACCTCTAGGGTGCGCTGCTGAGGGTGTCTTAAAGCCTTCTTATAAGCCCAAAAACATTAATGAGCCTTCCTATAAACCTAACTTTTAACCATACCTTAGATGTTATACCTTTCCCAGTCCCAATTGCCCGCGATACATAGAGAAAAAGAAATAAGTTTAGTTAGTGGCCACCATGGACCATCTATGGTGGCTCTGTGCCTCTTTATTTTCCTCATTGTTTGTAGGTAAGAATGTGAGATTTTTGCTACATTCTACTTCACCATCATTTCTATGCATGTTTGATTATCTTCTTCGCTTAATTTCATCTATTCACCCTTAGATTTGAAGCAAGAGAAAATCTAAGAGGGGTAACTTTAATTTGAAGTCCTTGAAGATTGAAAGATTATAGAGGCATCTCCATGAGATGAGCATTTCTTTGTCCTTTCTTCTTAAACTCCCCTATATTAGTTTAATTAATGTTTTGTTTGGGCTTTTTTGAATTAGTTAGAATATTCAAGAGTGAGTAGTTTCTTTTACTATGGGGATTTTCTAGCTAAACAAATATGTTTGATGTTTTCTATTTAAAATCTTGTGCTTGATGTTCTTGTAGAGTAGATTCAATTAAGTCCTATGTTTTATTGCTTTGTGAGTAATTGTTTGGTGAAGTGGCTTGGATAATACTTTGTGTGAAGTATGAAAAGGAGAAATCAATTATCCAGTCGATAAGATTGGACCTGACTTAATGATACTTGAGAGAGAATTGTATGTTGAGAGATCAATTTGATAAACTTGATCTATGACTTGGACTAAAATGAGAGCCCTTGAGAAATGGTAGCACAATTAGTTTAGGTAAGTCTAGGTAGTTCTTTTTATTTTGAAAGAAAAACAAGAAACTTTATAAGATTGTCAACCTTTGAATCACCCCACATTGGAGAAGGCAAGCACTTGATTTCTGGATTCAACTCATTGTAGGCAAAACAAGTCCCTATATATTTTTAATTTATAGATTTCTCTATTTCTAAATAAGTGTTTGCTTAGCTTAGTTTAATCACCCTTTAGACATCAATTTTGATTAACATTTTAGATAGGACAAAACTCGATAGATTGCACTGATCCTTATGGGAATGACATTTGATTTTATTACAACACCTGTGCATTTGTGGTGGCAATTAGCTTTTTGTTTTTTTTACTACTGTTGTTGGGGATCAAGTGTCAAGTATTAAGACTATCCCTTAAGATTGGATAACCATTTTTTCTTTTTCATTTTGATTGCTTGGGTGGTGTTTGTGTTTGTGCTTACATGACGTTTTCCATTTTATGCAAAGTCCTATCTCCCTTGAACCCAATCCTGAAACTGAGAAGGGTTTTCGCTTAATGAGAAAGAGGCGAGGAATAGAGGATTGAAAATGCAAGACACATGGGATCACATCAAAAATGGATGGTGGAGAAGAAGCACAAAGAAAGACAGTCTAGATTTTATCACCTGGGGTTCCAAGGCATCAATTTAAAAACCACTTACTCTAACGTGAAGGCTTATAATTTTGAGTATAAATTGGCACCACACTCAATGGTGCAATAGTCACAGTTCAATGACACTCTCATAGAGGATCCCAACTTACACATTTTCATCTTTTTGGAGGTGTATGACACTTTGATGCTCAATGAAGTCTCCAATGATGCTATCCACCCTCTTTTGTTTCAATTTTCAATTAGAGAAAAGTGAAAGGCACATGTCCATTCATTGTCAATGTGGTTGACAACTACATGGAACGAGCACACAAAGATGTTCCATGTCTTCTCTACAAGCAAAATGGTATGTTTGACGAACACAAATCACAACCTTTATTCAATGGGAGTGCAAGACACTCTATGAGGATATGGAGTATTTCAAGGATCTATTGCAGTTGTGCTCCACCATGGACTCTAAAAGTGGATGATTGTGCAAACCTTTTATAATGGAGTCTCACAACCCAAAAGGTCCACCATTAATGCACTAGCAGGTGATACTTTGATGAACAAGATGGAGGATGAGACATATAATGTGAATGACGGGATGGCCCTCGATTAATACCAATGGTCAAGAAAGAGGACAAAATCAAAGAAGGTGGGAGGTAAGTTGTAAGTTGATACTTTTACTTTGCTTTTCGTTAAAGTAGATGCATGCAATTACTCAAAGATTGGGCTATTTAAATGGACATGTTGTGAATTCGTATGCCCATCCCTTTCATGTTAAATTTGTAGCTTGTTAACCATTTGATAGTGAATTTCCAAGTTATGAGTCCTTTTGCCCAAAACTCTAGTGACCAAGTTAATTATGTCAACAACTTCAACCTAGAAGGACCAATGACCTTAGTCCAATGCATATACTTTAGGTTGAGGGAATCACTCAAATTTCTTGTATAAGACTAAACGCTCTCATAATGTCACAAATGAATGCTGAATCACCTCTCGGGTTTCTAAGACCTCATTTTCCTAACAAGTTCCCCAAAATCAAACTTGGAGGCTATGATGGGGAGCTTGCTTATGGTGCATAAAAAGTAAGATGAGCACATTAAGCAATTAGCCTCTAAGGTTGATGTGTATACTACTCACAAGAAGATATTGGAAGCTCAAATTACACAAGAAGCTAGCTCTTTATCTACACCCCTCGGTAGACTTCTTAATGAGCCTGAGCCTAACTCTAGCAAGAAATACAATACCCTAATTTTGAGAAATGTCAACTAAGTTGAAGGTCCTAAGAGTGTAGCATGGATGTGGTTGTGAATGATGTGAAAAATGATGTTGTTGAGACAGATGAGTCTAGTCACTCTAACGACGTAATTTGTGACAATATGACGTGTGATGCCAATGAGGTTCCTAAGGATCACAAATAACCTTTCCCAAAATATTTTGTACCATCATTTTTATTCCCTTAAAGAATGGCTAAGCTAAACTAAATATGCAATTTAGGATGTTTTTAGAAATCCTAAAGAAGCTCTGCATCAATACCCCCTTTATCGATATTGGTTCAAATGCCTTTCTATGCTAAGTTTTTGAAACAAATTTTGTCAAATAAGAGAATGCTAAAAGAGCATGAGACAGTGCCATTAATTGAAGAGTGTAGCATCGTGATCCAAAATAAGTTTTTTGCAAATCCCAAGGATCTCGGTAGCTTCTCTATTCCTTGATAGGAAATGTTTGTGTTGACCTTATTTTGTGTGATTTTCACTTGTGTAATCTTGATGCCCCTTTTTATGTGGCAAACGTTGGACTTAGGAGAGATGTGACACATCATTTTCTGAACAATTGGCTAATCGTTTCATGAAACTCCTCGTTGATGTTGTAGAGGATGTCCCCATCAAGGTGGGTGATTTCTATGTCTGCATTGATTTTTTAAGTCTTAATATGGAAGATGACATGGCACCCCAATCATTCTTGGGAGGCCTTTGTTAGCCACTGCCAGGGGTGAAATTGATGCAAGGACTGGTAAGTTGTCTTTTGATGTGATTGACAATCATCTAGAGTTCAATTTGTTACAACCACTAATTTTGCTTCGATGCCTAATGAGTGCAATAGAATTGATGTGATCAATAATTTCGTAAGGGAAGAAGTCATTAACTAAAGGCACTAGTGATCCTTTTGAGCATTATTTTTTTAAAGATTACACTATCAAGGTTGAGAATCCGTAGGTAGATTGTGTACTCAATTTTTGGAGGCTACCCCACAAGTTCCACCTACCCTTGCTAGGGTGGAAGATGTACGAAGTGAAGAAGAGCCCTCTCATGATAAGAATCCTTCCTTTGAGGTTATGATGAAACCTCTCCCTTCTCCTTTGAGATATTAATTTCTTGGCCCTAACTCTCTCTATATAGTGATTGTTAATACAAATCTAAATGCATCATGGATTGATTCGTTGTTTAGAGTCCATAGATTTTGTCACAAGGGCATAGGGTATACCATTGATGAACATAGAGGAGTTCACCCTTCTATGTACATGCATTGCATTTTAATATAAGATGATCATAAGGCCTCAATTGAATATCAAAGAGGGTTGAATCTTAACGTGAAAGGAGTTGTCAAGAAAGAGGTTTTGAAATGGCTTAAAGCCAATAAGAACTATCTTATCTTTGATAGCAAGTGGGTACGCCCGGTCCATCTAGTATGTGTTAAAAATAGTAAAATCATATTTTTGGCTTTAAAATAAAATATCTTATTAAGTTTATAGAACCGAGAAAAGAAGACGAAAAGAAGTTTCTTTTTCTTAATTTAAAATTTTTCATATAAATTGTTATGTTTTCAATTGTAATAGCAACTCATTTTTAAGGGAGAGAAGGATAGAGAAGCATAAGAATTTAGACAGAGAAAATATTGTTTCTTCTACTATTGTTATTAATGCTATTATTCTCTCCTAATATTTAGAGAGCAGCTATGGTATCTCTTTGTATATCAGTTCCTAAATTTCTTAATCCTATTTTAGTAGTGTGCGACATAAACTTTAGATAATTGTAATATTTGGAATCTAAGAGTGAGGTTAACTTGTACTATCCAATATCATGGGGGCAAAATATGAGATTGCGAACTTTCGTGGAATCCATTTCTCTTTTTGGAAATTGAAAATGAAGGCAATATTAAGGAAAGATCATTGCATAGCAGCAATCGAGGTCAGACTAAAAGGATCTACTAAGGACAAATGGGAAAAGATAGCCAACAATGCTATTACTCATATGTATCTACCATTAGTAGATTCAGTCTTGTCAAGTGTCGCAGAGAAAATGACTATGAAGACAATATGGGATGCACTCACCGGATTGTATGAGACAAAGTCACTCTATAATAAGGTACTCTTGAAAAGAATGCTTTATACTATTCGAATAAGTGAATCCAATTTGATAATGGATCACATAAACAATCTGAATATGGTACTTTTTACACTCTTGGTGATGGATTGTAATATAAAAGAAATGAGCGTGCAGAGCTTCTACTTTAAAGCCTACCTGACTCATATGACCAGCTCATCATTAATTTGACAAAGAATGTGATTATAGACTTTCTAAACTTCAATGATGTTGCATCCACTGTCCCAGAAGAGGTATATAGGCGTAAAAGTGATGAAGATATATAGATCATTCTCTTCATAACAAATGGAGGCATTATTGATGACGAGAGGAAGATCAGTGGAACATAACGCCAGTGGGAGTCAAATCATGGGAGATTGAAGTCATGAAGCAAGAAAAATGTCAAATGTCAATATTCTGGAAAAGAGGACATATTAAAAGGGATTGCTGGAATTATAAGAGTAGTATAGAAAAGGCTTCCACAGCAATAACCTCTCAAGGATATGTTGCTAGTACATTGGATGATGGAGAAATCTTATGCATGGATGCATTAATCACTTCCAAAGAAAATTCACTCACTGATGTTTAGGTACTGGATACAGGAGCAACATGGAAAATGACACCTTGACGGGGGTTAGTTTCACCCATATAAACCGATCCCTGAAGTATATGTATTTAGGGGAGATGATCATGCTTTGGATATTGCTGGTATTGACACCATCAAATTAATAATGAATTATATAATTGTCCACACTATCCAAGAGGTTCGACATGTGGAAGGCCTAAAGAAAAATCTATCATCTATTGGGCAATTTGATGATCTTAGGCTTAAGACCCAAATTGAAAATGGTATTGTGAGAGTTATCAAAGGTGCACTTATTGTGATGAAGGTAGAGAAGACCGCATCCAAGCTATTGGTGCTTCAGGTAGAAACGTTCAAATATGGAGTCTCATCTGTTGCTTCTACCAATCAAGAAGAATCAATGATAAAATGGCATTATAAACTAGGCCACATGTTAGAGCGTGGTTTAAAGATTCTTATGAAACGTAATCTCTTGCATGGACTCATATCGATAAACCTTCCATTTTGTGAGAATTGTGTTGTGAGTAAACAAAGTAGATTAAAGTTTGGAAGACTTGCTAGCAAGAGCAAACACATACTAGACTTAGTTCATTTGGACGTGCGGGAATCACTAATCATGGCCCTAGGAGGAGCAAAGTATTTTGTGCCATTTATTGATGATTGCTCTAGGAGAATATGGGTGTACCCAGTCAAGAAAAAGTCAGATGTGTTTTCAGTATTCAAGAAATTTAAGGCTCGAGTAGAGCTTGAATTTGGAAAAAGAATTAAATGTTTGAGGACAAATATGGGGGAGAATATGTAGTTGGTGATCTCTTGGCATTTTGCAAACACGAAGGTATTCAAAGACAATATTCACAACTGTTGTACAAGATTTTGAGGATAAAAACATATGCCCCAAGGGTACAACTTTCGTTGTAGTCCTTAAGGGTCGTCTCCTTAAGGATGAGGATGAAACTAAATCACAATTAATCTTAAAAGTAACATGGGTACTAAACAAATTAACTTAATAATAATCTTATAAAATGATCTAAATTAAGAAAATAAAATGTCATGAGAGACATAAACAAAGTAGTCTACCTCAAATTACCCAAAGTCCTAATATTAGCAAATGCAACATCAAAGCATTTAACTAGTCAAATTCTAACCCATCATACCTCAATAGTTTTATTAAAAAAATGACAACGATAAAAAAAACCAAGTTGGCAAGACTAACAGATATAATAAAGAACCCATAAAGTAATAAACACCAAAGCTAATCACAAGAACCAAAGCTAATCAGAATAACATAATGAAGAAGACAGAGGATAGATGAGGTAGAGACTGCCTCAGAACGTGACAGACCCAACTATGGCTTAGTCCTGCATCAACAATTTAGCAAGGCCTGAAATGAATACTGAAGAGATCAGAATTGAAGGACAAAACAGGAGAAGAAAATAAGGGGAATGGGGTATGAAAATCAAGAATGAAGAAGAAGAAGAATAGCGGAGGCATCCTAGCTCGATAGACCTAAGCCCGAGTTCACCAATAGAGGAAAAATCAACCTAGAACTGTGCAACCCAAATTGGAGCAACACCTTAAGTGGAAACGGGCTAAAACAAGGAGGTGAAATTAGCCAAACCAGACCATGACATAAACCCAGAACCCACATTAAAATCCACATCAATAACTCATATAAACACAACCTAGTAATCGTGATTAAACTAATGGAATTAAAAAGAAACAAAGCAAGGGGAAAAAACTTAGTTTCAACCCAGAATAAGCAACGAACGAGCTTCAAGTTCGCCAAAAATGATGGATTTGCGATAAACATGGCTTCACGTTCCAGCACAAACAATAGGAGAACAAGAGCAACCAAATTGATTCGACATTCAATAAACATTTAAGGCTAAATTCGTAACCCAACTCAAAACAATGAATTACAATTGGAACCTTAAGACAGATTTGAAAATCTAAAATTAAAACAGGACAAGTGAAAACTAATCCCGAAATTAAAACTCTAAATTACTAAAAACCCAAATAAAAACTACCTAAAACCCTAAATTAAAACCTGGCTGAAACCGCATTCACCGCTGCTCCTTTGCTTCTTTAAGCAACCCATCGTCGATATGCACTGTTCGATCATAGCTATCATGGATAGTGATGATGAAACTGGAGAGGAAATTTGGTGGTGGCAAGGAGTATGGTGATGATGATGGTGCTTGGTGCTGAAGTCGATGAACAACAGTGATGGATGATGTGTAGCAAATACGTTCCCTATGGAATGTTACATAATGCTCAACTGCACAAATCCTAAAGCTCTGCTCATCAGCTCATGTCACCTTGCAATTAGTAGCCAAGCCCTTCACTGCTAACCTAAATCACAGGAGTTTTGTAGTATATGTTTTTCCTTTATTGTTTCTTTTCTTCCTATCCCTTTTTTTTCCGAGACTGTTTTTATAACCAAATAATATGTATTTCACGTTAAATAATATCAACTTTGATGACAAAAAGTCCTCGAACCATTTGTACTATAACTACAGTACATCATGTGCAACATCATATCATCAATCAAGATTTTTTTTTTTGGTCCTAATTGCTTAAAATAGACATGTAAATGTTTAAACGACTTCCCAATTTCGCCAATGTTTCCAACACCTAATTACTTTTAAATTCATAATGGATCTTGAACTATTTATTCCATTCAACACTACTGCATTCATACAACTGCATTTGCTTCATATCATCGGAACGTCATTCAGGTATATTACTAAAGTGACTCCCCTTTCGTACCATGCGACTCAATAAGTTTATATTAAACATAATGGTTACCATCAATCTAACAAGTTAAATAAAAATCAATAGTTTTCAATCTCCAAATGACCTCTTTTGCATTCCCACGAACTCCCTCATAAGCCCATGCATTCTACCACGTCAGTGCAACCTTTTCTTGTGGCTAAATTCATGATTTTATCTCCACTCTTATGTCTATGTTCCTTCAAGTAAATCATGTGACTCCCAATTTAGCCTCTCATTAATCATGGGGTCACAGAATACTTGACTGCAATAACTTTCACATGCACTATGTTATTAACAAGTCACAAAATAGGGTTCTCATTAAAATAACCCACAAATTATGTTCGCTTGCTGTCCTCAAGCTTAGCATATTGCCTAATATACAAACACATATCATCCACATATTGTCCATATCCTTATGATACATCATTTATGTCAACCTCATGTCCCCAACAATATAGACAAGCAGTATGGGATCCCTTATGTAAGTTCAAGATCTCATGGTATTAGCTAAATAAAACTATGGGGCTAAATAGGAATATCATGTGTGCATACCTAATTCTTAGGACATCGTAATGAAATTTATAAACGGTATGACGAGAGGTAAATCATTTAACACTCACAAATGATGCATCCTATGATACTAACATAAACCATAGACTTCCAACAGCTCATAATGATTCTAAACTTGGCTTTGATACTACAATTGTAACTCCCCAACTTCTAATGTCTAATTAACTTGGGTTAATAAGGTGATTAGAAGTTGGGGCGTTACAAAATGGGTCCCATAAACCCTGCAATCCGACATGCAAAGCCCCTAACAGCTTGATTCATACTCAACGTATTTTAAGACTGATTTGGAGCAATAATTGCAAACACTTTTGGGTAAAAAGACCAAAAAATGAGTTTCAAAACTCAACGTTGACTGCCATTGCCAACAACTAGTTTTTGGCATTTTCAGGTCAAATTGCAGTATATATTACAAATTTTTTTGAGGGCTTTCACTGATAAGTTTGTGGGTGACAAAAGGCACAAATCAATTGCAAGTGACAATGACAAAAAATGGATCAAAATCAAGTTCAAATTTGTGAACCACTCCTTAGAAATTTTTGGTGAAAATACGCCAAACTTTGGCAGAAAACACAATAATTTTAGTGGTTTTGCTAATAATCTTATCAGAAACAAGAATATCACATCAATTTTAGAATAATTTGCCCAAAGATTGGTAAAAAACGAGTTTTTATATCAAGCCCTAACCCTAAAATAATGTTGACAACGTTTTCAATTTCGGCCATATCTCGTGTCAATAATTAGCATGGTTTGATGGCTTTCACTCATAGTTTTATGGGCAACAGAAACCACAAACAATGGCAAGAAATAGTTGCCAAAACAAGTCAAAAATGACTAAAATCACGAACCCTAACTCTAGGGTTCAACGGAAATAGCTGGCAAAATTGAGCCCAAAAATGAGATAAATGCACTGAATTCTTGAGGTTTTTCACACAAAAACACAAGCTACACATGAAGTTGTTAGGCGATAAATTGTCCTATTTAACGTGCCTCTTTCACCCACTTTTAGTTCGCATAATAACTTAATCTTTAGGATTTTTACTTGTTTTATTTACTTTTGTTGGTAATAAACTTCAAATTGAGCAAACGTCGCGAAAAGGAGCGAAGACGGGACAAAGTAAAGAAAAACAGCAAAAATCGGCATAAAGAGACGATAGGGGGGTGAGCCACCGTGCCAGTGAAGTGGCATGGTGGGGCCGTTCCCCCTGTTTGTCGTTCGCTCCGTTTTTCTATTTAACCCTCCTTCGTGCGTTTTTGCTCGGGGGTCGCTTGGGGGTTCACTTAGGGCTTCTCTCTGGTGATTTCTAGAGCAGTTTAGGTTAGGTTTTAGCAAATAAAACCTCAATAGGAGGATTAGTTTAGGATTAAATATTGTAATCTTGGATTCAACCTTTGGATTTCAAGTTCCTTCTATCAATTCAAGACTATGTTTTCTTCCCCTTTCTCCATTTATTTCATTATTGTTCTTGTTTATGTTTTGTTGGTTTAGTTCTTGTATTTTATTTGTTTAAGTTTATATGTTTAGTTTTCATTGTTAATTTATCTGATTTAGTTGTTTAGATTCGTTTTATTTCATTCTCTTTGTTTTGTTCTTCAAGTGTATGTTCTTGTTTGTTAGTTTAGGCTTTGATGTGTTTGTGATGTTTAGTTGGTACATTGTGTTGGCTTGGATTGTGATTAGCCTCTTGATGGCTAGTTAGTCTTGTATTTGGCCTAACCATACCCAATCTATGCCTAGAACTTAGAGTTTTCTCTCATGTCCATCAAGTGTTCGATGAAATGGTTGAAAGAGCTTTCATTCATATTTTTGGGCGATTGACTTATGCTGAGAGGTGATGTCAATTAGCTAGTGCGGGAGAGGTAATAGCCGAGTTCGGGATGTGAAAATAGTATTCGAATTGAGTTAGGTCCGGGGGTTGCTAATTTTGTTGTCTAATTGGGTTCACCCCATGAAAATAGGTGGTTAGGCTAATTAGGCTAGCTCAAGAACCATGAGAGAGGGCTTGGGTGGTCTTCAATGGTGTAACCGACCATCTCTAGTTCGTGATGTGGTTTTGGTATGTTAGTACTTGTCTCGATTAGTTGGCTTGTCCATTGGTGAAACCACAACATCAAGTCGCTTCTTCTATGTTTGTTAGCGTAGTTTAGTTTACCCTCTTTTCCTTTGATTTTGCCTAGCTCGAGATGCCTTAGTTAGTCCTCGTACTTGGAAACACAGCTCTCTGCGGACGACACCCCAAGTGCTCAACGATACACCTTGCACTTGGGGTTTATCAATATTAAAACTATTTTTTCCCTAACAAGTTTTTAGCGTGGTTGCCGGGGAATTTGTTCCTTTCGATATCAGAACCGGTCATTATACTCTAGACTAGGCCTTTTTATTTTCTTTTCGTAACTTTCAGTCATTCGTCATTCTTGCTTAAAACTATTTACGCCTTGGTAGTGCTTGCTTTGTATGCGCAGGAGAAGTCAGAGGGATCAAGACCTTATCCCCCTCGATGCCGAGATAGAAGTAGCCGCACGCCGACGTAGCGGAGAAGTAAGGAGGAAGAAAGAAGTAGTGGTGATGGCCCAGGAAGACAATAGGGTGCTGCGGGACTATGCCCTCTCGCAGGCATCTAGCGTCACCTCATCGATTGTTAGCCCGACGATTAAGGCTAATAATTTCGAGCTCAACCCAGCGCTCATCAGTTTCATGGAGTGTGACCAGTTCGGCGGATATCCCTCGGACAACCCCAACATGTACCTTTACAAATTCCTTGCGAAGTGCGACACAATCAAACTTAATGGGGTGTTCGTTGGTGCTATTCAACTGCGACTCTTCCCTTTCTCATTGAGGGACAGAGCTAGTGACTGACTACAAAACGAGCAGCCCAACTTGTTCACCACCTGGGAGGTTCTCTCCAAGGCCTTCCTCAGCAAATACTTCCCACTAGGAAAAACTGCAAAGCTGAGGACAAAGATTACATCCTTCACCCAGCAGGAAGGAGAGCCCCTCTACGAGGCCTGGGAGAGGTTTAAAGACCTTTAGCGGCAGTGCCCCCACCATGGAGTTTCTGACTGGCTCTTAATCCAAACATTTTACAATGGGTTGGAGCGATTAGTGAAAATCTCAATAGATGTTGTAGCGGTGGGCGCTCTTATGCATAGGTCAATTGAGGCGACAAAGGCCTTGTTGGAGGAGATGGCTTCCAACAATTATCACTAGTCAAGTGAGCGAGCCGCACTGAAGAAAAGTGGCGGTAGATATGAGGTTGATGCTATGACGCTCATAGCCAGCAAGGTAGATGCACTGGCACAAAGATTGGTTAGAGTGGGTACTCCTAACCCAATTGGAATACATGCTATTTGTGAGACGTGTGGTGTGTAGGGGCATACTTCAGTTGACTATTACAATGGCTCCACTAGCATTAAACACTTCAACACATTCCACAGCTTCAACCCTCCACCACAAAATAACCCCCACTCTACTAGCTATGGTCAGGGTTGGAAGATTCACCCAAACCCCCCATAGAAAAACTCCAACCCTCACCCCCAGAGTTCTGTCTAGCCACCTGGTTTCCACAACAGAGCTTCTTACACTCCTCCACCCCCTCCACCTCCTCAACCTACATCACATCTGGAGAGTCTCATAGAGCGCTTCATAGCAGCTTAGACCAAGACTAATTAAAGTCTTGGTGAATCGATCAATTTATTGACCTCCAGACTCGATGTTATGGCTGCGCATCAGAAGACAATAGACGCCCAGATCGCTCAAATCACTCAGTAAGTGAGCCACTTGTCTCGGCCTCAAGGGCATCTTCCAAGCCAGCCCGAGACTAGGCCCCGAGGTCACGTCAATGCCATCTCCATGATGGGAGAGGGGTTAGAGGAGAGCCCGATGATGGTTCTCCAGGAGGTAGTTCCAGTTCCTGATTCTGCAGGAATAGAGGGGAAGAAGAGAAAAGAGAATCTGAGCTTTGCTGGGGAGCCTAGTCTTCCATCTCTTGCCTACACTTACCAGTCCCCAGTGCCTTTCCCTCAGCGACTGGCATGGTCCAAGTTATCTCAGCTTGAACCTAGATTCGCGTGATTCCTGGAGACTCTACGCTTAATCTATGTCATAGCCTCTTCTTGGAAGCTCTCAAAGATGCACCTGCCTATTTGAAGTTTTTGAGGGAGCTTCTGTCCAAGAAGGGAGAACCTGGGGACGCTTCAGTGGCTCCATTAACGGATCTTGTAACTCGCTCTTACCGAGGCAGTCCCCATCAAAACTGCAAGATCGTGACAGTTTCTCTATCCCATCTTGCGTAGGGGGTATGCAGATCGAGAGAGCCCTTTGCGATCTGGGGGCCAGTGTGAGCCTCATGCCGCTCTCTTTCTGTAAGAAGCCGCAACTATGGGACCTCACGCCCACCAGCGTGACTATTCAGCTAGCAAACTGCTCCATCAGGCAGCCCGTAAGCCTTCTAGAGGATTTTCCAGTCCAGGTGGGCAAGTTCCTCATCGCCTATGATTTCCTCGTTCTTGACATAGATGAGGACTTCCTGGCCCCACTCATCTTAGGTAAGCCATTCCTTGCAACCACGGGGGCGGTGATTGATGTGCAGATATACACCATATCCTTCACTATATGTGGGGATAGGGTGGATTTCAGTTTTCCTCCTCCTACTTCACATCCAGTGCCTGTCCTCCTTCTGCCTTCTAAGGAGCCTATCCCTATCTACCCCTTTGAAGCTATTTCTGGGGTCGAGATGTTTGGTGGAAATGAGGGACCTCCCATATTGCTTGGAGGTTCTTCTACTTTTTCTGCGGCTGTCCCATTTTGCTTCGCGACAGCTTCTTCTTATACTGGGGAGGTAGAGGATCCTACTTTACATTTCTACACCTCCCCCAGGCCACCTCCCGCATCATTACCGTCTACTATTTGGAGGCAAGGGGCAAGCTAAGGACCTTAAACAAGCGCTTCTTGGGAGGTAACCCAAGCATTTATCTGCTTTTAAAAATAAATAAATAAAGAAGGTATGTTTTTCTTTCCCCTAGCCACTATTGGTTCTACCTTTCCCTTGCCTTTCTCTATGTCCTTTTCATTGAGGACACTGAAAGTCTCAAGCAGGGGGGGTTGCGCTTATAGCTTTTTGGGTGAAATTGTGGATTTGGGGTGCGGGATAAATGACATCACTTGCATTTGCATCATATAAATAGGACTTCATATCATTTTACTAGGTTATTTTTACATTTTTCGTTTATTACATCATGTAGTGTCGAGCATATAGGTTAGATTTTGTATCCTAGAAAGGAGACACGATCGAGTTGGGCGTCATTAAGATTTTCAGGTACTACTTCTTGCCCTTCTCTTCATTTCTCCCTATATCCTTTAGCGCTTTCTTAGTTAGATTTATTACTTTTTTTTAATAAATGTGTGCGAAAACCCCTCTTATGATGAGAATGAAAAGGGTGATGATTGGTTCATCTGGTTGAGTTGTGTGTTGAAGTGTGGCCTATTATGGTGTGAACTTTTGTGAATTGTACTCTAACATTGCCATCTGTATTTTCCCTACCCTATGTTGTATCTCATATTACCCTTGAGATTCATGTGACTTGGCTTGATTGACCTCGATAAGTGGGGCATATCTTGAAGTAAGTTGTTGGATTGTGGTAGACTTACCTGTGAGACTTTGAGCCTGATGACTATTCATTGCATATAGCCTCGTACTTTCCTTCATGTGTGACTCATCCAGGATTGCATCTCTAGAACTTGGTCTTGTTCTATTTGAAATCGCATTTAGCATGTGCATGTGTTGATATAACTAAGCCAATTTTTGTTCTATTTAGCCACATGAGCCAAAAAGCCACCCAGTGATATGTACTAACCTCTTTGCTAGCCCTTTGTGCCTTTCCCCTTGTCTTTGTTGTTTCCCCTTACACACTTAACACTTGTCCTATTGATATTCTCCATATCTTTATCAAGGCGTAGTGGAGCAACACTTCCATGTTGAGTTGGGCTTGCTTCGAAGGTTAGCCCACTTTGGGTAAATTATTAGTGGGTTGGTTGGGGGGGATTTGTGATTCAAGTTTGTGTTCCCCATGCCATTCACATGTCTTTCTCCTTTCAAAGAAAAGAAATAGAAATGAATGAAAAAGGAGGAAGCAAAGGAAAAGAAAAGAAAATGGAGAAGAAAAAAAGAGAAAGAGGAAAAAATAGAAAAGTTGTGAATAAGGTGTTTGGCATGGGAGTGTGACAATGGGATTGCTAAATTCCTCCCTTAAGGATTTTGTGGGTTTGTTGCTTAAATTTTCAATTGTGGTGTGAAGTTGTTGTTTCGACATTAATTATGGAAGTGTTTTTGCTCCCTAGTCTCTTGGCTATTAGCTCCACTCTTCCTAAATTTATTCCATGTCTCACCCTCTACCTTTGACCCCATTACATCCCTTTACAAGCCCTCATGATTTACATATTGCACTTTGCATTAGGCAGTGGAGAATTGAGAACTCTACCAAGCTTATGGTAGTTGCTTGATTGGGTTGAGTATTGAGTGCACCCTTATTAAATATTCTAAACACTTTGAGGGGAGTGTTCCACTTTGTCCTAAAGTGAGGTTCTACCAGTCCCGCTTACTCACCACTCGTCAAGGGAGGTCCGATCTTGTTAAGTGCTTCGATACTAGGGCATTTGATGCGTTGCATTTGGGTATGGGGATTCATGGAAATAAGTGTGCGTGCTATATTTAAATTGTTTCACACTTTGACTTGGCCACCTCTAATGCACAGTTTAACTTGGATTATTGATTATTCATCCCTTGCCTTGAAGAGGGTGTATTGAGAGGTTTACCATCCTCCTTGATCTTTCATAGCGTAGTCTTGCTTAGGGACAAGCAAGAGATAAGCATGGGGGGTGATCAACCTCTATTTTGTCCCATTTTCAGCCCCTATTTGACCCATTTTCTCTCGCCTTTTCACGTTCCATTGCATTAAAGAAGGGTCAAATCGGCCTCCTTTAGCATACTTTTTACTCATACAACATCTTTCGATATTTTCAGGAACTTTATCGAAGAAACAGAAAGATGGACAATATTCAGCAGAAAGGAGTGCCAAGGAGGGAAGTTAAAGCCATGAAAAAGCGTCGCACGAAAGTCCTGAGGAATCGAACACACGCAACATAGTCGGATCACGGAAAACCGGCGAAGCAGCCGGCTAGCCACGTGGCACGCCAATGCCGCTTGGCCGGTTTTGGGTGGTTTCAACGGAATTTTGGCATGGTGGCATTGTGCCACACCTATTCCGCGTCGCGACTTAAATTTTCCTTCGAAGTTATTTTGGGGGCATCCAGTTTTCTTTTGAAATGACGCTCTTTAGGTGATTTCTAGGTTTTCACTAAAGCTTTGAGTTTTCGTTTCTTGAATTGAATTCGTGACTTTGAAGATTGAATTTTACCTTTTAGCATTGATTAATCTAAGTTTGTTCTCTTGATTCTCTATACTCTTCTTTGTTGTTTTAGGTTTTCCTATAATTGAATGATGTTTGGTTTGCTTGGTATTATTGTTGTTGAATGTGAAATGATGCGTGGCTAATCTCCCAACTTAGGTTGGGATTAAAGCTGATTATGTTTAGTTGAATCAATTGTAGCCCCAATCCCTTATTTTCCTTGCTTTTGCGTTCATGATTTATACTATGCATGCTACATGCTCAATGAAATGCCTGAGAGGGCGTTCATCCATTATTACTTAGGTTTGGGGGAGCGTTGAAAGATGGAACCTTCACTTAGTGCGAATTAGTATACAATTAGGATTTTGATATGAAAATAATCAAGGTTCTTGTTGGGATTAGAGATTGTAGATGTTATAATCCTGTGACCTTTAGTCCCATGAAAATAGGTGACTATAGTTCTAGGATTAGTTTTTGACCCTTGAGAGAAGGTGGAGACGGGCTTAATTGGCAATCTATTCACTCATGACGCATCTCTAGGATTGTTCGGCGGGGTTAGTAATTGGTTTAGCTAGCATAATCGTGCTGTTAATTGCAACCTGAGTGCTTTAATATTCTGCATATTTAATTGATTTTTAATTGTTATCGTCCTCATAGCATAGTGACAAACTTCACAACTTGATTTAGCATAGATAGAGTTAGTCGATTAGTTTTGGTAGTCGAAAGCAAGTTCTTCATGGACACGACCTGTACTTGTCGGTTGCTAGCTACAGCTACGCCGTGCACTTGCGGTAATTTTACATAACAAGTTTTTGGCGCCGCTGCTGATTAGTTGGTGTTTTTTAATATCGAGGTTTATTTGAGCATTCGAGACTAGGCCTTTTAGAAAATCCAAAAAAAAAAATCAAAATCAAAAAATTCAAAAAATTCAAGATGGCTATTTTCCATTTACGTCAGTTTGAGCATGAACCTTTTTGGCACTACTTGTCTAGGTTGAATGATTATTGTGCTCAATATGTGCTTTTTGAGTATGCGAAATGGGACATATCTGATATTGTGCTTGAGGGGATAACACATGAGACTCGAGCCACACTTGGGTCCATGTGTTATGGTGGTATGTGTTACTTAGATGTTGATGATATGTGGGATCTATTTGAGTCCTTGGCTTGGTATCAGTGGCATCACGAGCAGGTTAGTGAGTCTTTTGAGTGCCCTTCCCCCACTTCATATGATTTTCACGCTTATTCTCCTCTTGTGTGCTCTTATTGTTCATCTTTTGACCACGATGCGAATTCTTGTCCCTATTATGATATTTCTGATGAATGTTATGCTGAGCTTGATGCCATGATAGGGATAATGAATGAGCGACTTGAGAGTTTTGTTGGTAAGATGAGGGAGAGTGGCCTATTGCATGAGATCAACCCTAGTCCATCTTCTCCTAGACTTGAGGTCAGTCTTTATGATGATTATGAGTCTTCCCTTCCCCTACAGTCGCGTTTTATTGATGTTACACCTTCCATCGACCTTAGGAAAGCGTTTGATCCTCCCTTAACTCCTTCATCACTTGTCGCTGCATCTATACCTAGCACACCTAGAGACACTACTGGCGGTGTCTTGTACTTACTTTCTACTCCCCTCCCTTTAGTTCAGTGCACGCGGTTAGAGATGGTTGAGTCTCCTAGGTGTAACATTCCGGGACCCCGCTGGCTGATATTGTCCGCTTTGGCACACCGGCCTCACGGCTTTAAAACGCGTCAACCAGGGTGAGGTATC
>JACYFF010031957.1:93414227-93439193 GCA_017589665.1 Selenicereus undatus
GGGCTGGATACCTCACCCTGGTTGACGCGTTTTAAAGCCGTGAGGCCGGTGTGCCAAAGCGGACAATATCAGCCAGCGGGGTCCCGGACTGTTACACTAGGGGTGGCGCTAGTTTTTTTGAGGATGATTTGCTTGATTGGTCGAGCGATACTGCACTATTAGAGCCTTCTTATGAGGAGTTCTATAGTGATGATGTGAGGGTTAGTACAACTCCTAGCATTGAGCATATTGATCCCATTTGCGCCTAGCCATTTGACTTGACCCCCATTTCATCCCTCGTACTTCCCACCAACCCCTCTCTTTGCCATGCATTTCTTGAGTCCCTAGGTGATATTCGCGGGTTTCACCCCTCATTTGATCCGTATTGCGCATACCTAGAGGACGTATCTATGAAAATCATGTGGAGTACTTTTTTTTATCATGATTTTGATTTTTCTATGGCATTTGATGAGTTTAAGAGGGCACTAACTTTGTTTGCTCCATCTTTACTAGTGTTCTCTTATTCACACCATTCTGAGATGCATAAAGCAGTGCACGACAAGCTTCTGAGAGCGTTGACTGTATCTGAGTTGACGACTCGCATCTTGAGGGACAAGGAGTGGCTGATGCTCCTTGCGCCCTTACAGCATACTTTGGGTACATTCAGTACTCGACCTGGTATAATCGTTCTAACTCTTCTCCCTTCTTTTTATTTTCTTTCTTTTTCTTTTTGTTTAGTTGTGGATATTAGGTTGTGCTTAGTTGTGGATATTAGGTTGTGTTTTTATTGGTGATCATTTTGAGGTGAAATTTGTGATGTTGAGTCGTCGATGGCTATGATCACCATTTTTGTATTTTTGTGGATATTTGTGTTTTGTGATTGGTGGTGTTGTTGGATTAGTATATATTTGTGTTTGGTGGTGCGAGTGTTGTATATATTTGTGGTGTTGTTGTTGATTTGATGAGATTGTGTTTTTGGGAGAGTATCTTAGCTTATGTATATGTGTGTTGGTTTAGTGTTTTTGTGCGTGTTTGTTTTCGTTTTTGTGTGTCTTGTGGTTGGTGATGACTCTCAACTGCCAATGAGGACATTGTGAGATTTAGGTGTAGAGGTGGGGTCATCGACCCTTTTATTCTTATTTTTGTGAAAATTTTGCATTTTTGGGTAAAATTTTCAAGTTTTCTCTTTTTTGTATAATTTTTCTTTTTTTTTTGGATTTAGGGGCGTTTTGTATTATTTTGATAAGCCTTGATCTCCGGTACCTTGGCTATTAGCTCGTATATGAATATAATACGCATGATAGATATTCGTCCCAAGTCTGTCATTTTAGGCCTCAGTTCTAACCCCAACAGTCCATTGTAATTTTGCAATCCAGTCCTGATTTATGTATTATCATTATCTTACATTCTTAGTCTTCCATGATCGGCTCTCCCACTTGTCTGCTGCACAATTATCCTTATATGTGCTTGCACCCCTTTTACAAAAACAAACAAACTCGTGCGCTATGGGTGTATCCCTTTGAGGCGTGATAAGAGTTTGGAACGACAAAGAAGAAGAAAAAGAATAAGGGGGGGGGAAAGAGTTTGGAATGACAAGTACCCCTTTGAGGCATGCGTTACTGGGTGGTACCCTTTGAGGCAATACTGCTATTAGGGAAGCTTATTTTCCATGTTAGCAAATCAATAAGGTAGCTTGTGTCAGTTAAGTGGGATTGAGTCTGATTTTTGGTAAGCCAAAGTCTTAGGGTGATGATACACTTGCACACCAGGCTCCAGGATGGATTCAATGTTGTCATGCATTGTGGGGTGAAAAACTGATGTCTGGATGCCATTCTTTAGGATGATGTGTCCTAAAACAATGCTTGTGCATAGACTGATACTTGAGTTACTAGGGGGTTTTGGTTGATCCGATTGTGTATAGTTTACCCCGATTTATATTTTGTGTTTTGTCATTTTTATTTTTCGATTTTTGTTTCTCTTTCCTTTGTTTTCCTGTTTGAGATTTTGTGGGTATATCTTCTGCAAACCCTAACGAGACCTCAGTCCTCCACTTGGGGGAACCAAGGGGTTTAAAGGACTTGTTGCATATGCTAAATGCAACCATGATTCCTACGAAAGTGAGTTAGGTTCTTAGGTTAGTTTTTATTTTGTTTTGCTCGAGGACAAGCAAAAGATAGGTGTGGGGGTATTTGTTAGGCGATAAATTGTCCTATTTTGCGTGCCTCTTTCACCCACTTTTAGCTCGTATAATAACTTAATCTTTAGGATTGTTACTTGTTTTATTTACTTTTGTAGATAATAAACTTCAAATTGAGCAAACGCCGCAAAAAGGAGCGAAGACGGGACAAAGTGAAGAAAAACAGCAAAAACAGGCAGAAAGGGACGACAGGGGGCTCGAGCCACCGTGCTAGAGAAATGGGACGGTGGGGCCGTGCCATCCTGGCACGGTGGGGCCATGCCATTTGGCAGGGTCATGCGTTTTCCCCTGTTCGTCGTTCGCTCGGTTTTTCTATTTAACCCTCCTTCGTGCGTTTTTGCTCGGGGTCGCTTCGGGGTTTGCTTAGGGCTTCTCTCTGGTGATTTCTAGAGCAATTTAGGTTAGGTTTTAGCAAATAAAACCTCAATAGGAGGGCTAGTTTAGGATTGAAGATTGTAATCTTAGATTCAACCTTTGGGTTTCAAGTTCCTTCTATCAATGCAAGACTAAGTTTTCTTGTCCTTTCTCTATTTATTTCATTGTTGTTCTTGTTTATGTTTTGTTGGTTTAGTTCTTGTATTTGATGTGTTTAAGTTTATATGTTTAGTTTTCATTGTTAATTCATCTGATTTAGTTGTTTAGATTCGTTTTATTTCATTCTCTTTGTTTTGTTCTTCAAGTTTATGTTCTTGTTTGTTAGTTAAGGTTTTGATGTGTTTGTGATGTTTAGTTGGTAGATTGTGTTGGCTTGGATTGTGATTATCCTCTTGATGGCTAATTAGTCTTGTATTTTGCCTAACCATACCCAATCTATGCCTAAAACTTAGAGTTTTCACTCACGCCCGCCAAGTGTTGGATGAAATGCTTGAAAGAGCATTCATTCTTATTTTTGGGCGATTGACTTATGCTGAGAGGTGAGGTCAATTAGCTAGTGCGGGAAAGGGAATAGCCAAGTTCGGGACATGAAAATAGTATTCGAATCAAGTTAGGTGCGAGGGTTGCTAATTTTGCGGTCTAACTGGGCTAACCCCATCAAAATAGGTGGTTAGGCTAATTAAACTAGCTCAGGGTGGTCTTCGATGGTGCAACTGGCCATCTCTAGTTCGTAATGTAGTTTGGGTAGGTTAGGACTTGTATCGATTAGTTGGCTTGTCCATTGGTGAAACCACAACTCCAAGTCGCTTCTTCTATGTTTGTTAGCGTAGTTTAGTTTACTCTCTTTTCCTTTGATTTTGCCTAGCTCGAGATGCTTTAGTTAGCCCTGGTAGTTGGAAACACTACTCTCTGAGGGCGAAACCCCAAGTACTCAACGATGCACATTGCACTTGGGGTTTATATATATTAAAACTGTTTTTTCCTTAACAGAAGTCAATATCAATTGCGATTAAGTTGGACTGAATATGAACCAAAATCGAGTTCTAGCATTCAAAAAAGAACCCTAAAAATTGTGGTGAATTCTTTCCCACAGTTCAGGCAAAATCAAATGGGAAAGGCAACCTTTGCATGAATTTGAAATCGAATTTAGGGTTTTATATATGAAGAACCCTAGAATTTCATTCCCAAATTATTCACAATATACTTAATGAAATCTTATGTCCAATAGATCAAATTAAAGCTCTTAACACGGTCTACTAGAATCCAGAATTTCACAAAAATTTATCAAGGACTTGGACATCAAATAATGGCATGAAGTTTCAAGTTTGTGAAGCAACGAAGCAAAGAAGAAAGATAAGCATGCGACCATTGACATATTTAGGGCACGAATTACGATAGTACATTCAATTAGAAAACAAGTTGATTGGCTCTGATACCTACGAAGGAATTAACATATCGAATTAAGCATAAATGAATTTGCCGTAATCTTGTAATGGAAGACGATCGAACCTTAGCTTTAAATAACTAGTCAAGGAAGAAATTTCACAATTTGGAGAACGTTCAGCTCCCACAGCCTAAAAGCCCAAGGGTTTTGTGTAGAAAATTTTCTTTAGAGAGCTCTCAGTGTTTCTTGTATGTTTTTCCTCTTAAACCGGTCTCCATTTTATATTAGATGGATAGTCGAGGAACTAGGATTTCTGAGATGGCTAAGTTGTCACCTTAATATGCTTATTGGGTTCGCACCACTTATGGGTGTATCATGCCCTAAGTCCAAATAACAAGCTTATTGGGCTCGCACCACTTATGGATGTACCATGACCTAAGTCCACCAGACTTCTTTGACGAGCCCGGGAGATGTGGCACTCCCCCAAGGGAAACTACAATGGAGAGCACGATGATGACTTGGCTATTGTTTTGTGTTAGGTTTCAACATCAAACAATGATATCTGCATATTTGTTGATGGATAAGAGAGAGAGATGGGTGAAATAGTGATGAAGAAAAATGAAGGTTGCAGCAATGGCAAGGAAGAAGACAAAAATGATGTGGGGTTTTGGGATTTGGAAACACAAGGGAAAAACATTTTCCCTTTCTAAAAAAATATAAAACTGATCAGTTGGGGGATAAGGATTTGACCCCCCAAGACATGGGGGATTTAGGTTCCACGATTTTGGGGGAGACTTGATACCTTAGAGTGTCAAGTTTCTTATCCAAAAATGCCATGCCAAACACTAGGGTAAGAAACATGGAACGTAAATGTATCAAGTTCTAATATTTCTCTTCAGCAAACAACCCCTCAAATTTTATTCTAATTCTTTCATTGTTTTAGTACTTTGTATTAGGGGTGTTCATTATTCGGTCCAAACCCGGACCGGACCGAAGACCGGCCTAGACCAGAGCGGATTGGACTGGACAGAACTGAATGAATTTGGTCCGGTCCACGGTCCACAAATTTTTTTTATTCGGTCCGGTCCACTGGTTCGGACCGAGGACCGAATAAAAAAATTTAAAAATCGACTTTTTACTTAATCTTAATTTTCTTTTGCAACTTATAATTTTTCAAACATTCAAGAATATTGATTTGTTTTTCATGGTGAAAATATGTAGAAATTGTTCATATTGAAATAAATATAAGATGTTCATATTTTAAAAATTTGCTAGCTTTACAATTCCGTCCGGTCCGACTTTTTTCGGTCCGGTCCCGGTCGGGTCCTTGACTTATTCGGTCTAGTCCATGGTCCATAACTTCCCTCCTATTCAGTCCTCGGTCTAACCCGGTCCGGTCTAGGTTTGGACCGATGAACACCCGTACTTTTTATTAGCCACTCATGCTCTAAGTAAATCAAAGGTTATTAAATTCTTTTGCAGCCTTTAAAAACTAAATATGATTTGACAAACAACTTTCACATAAAAGAAGGATAAAAAGGAAATATTAATGCTTATTGGCCTTTACTTGGTGCTGCATCTTGTAGTTGTATGACATCCTCGACCCACTTCTCATTAGTTTACCTTGCAATCCAATTTTGTCCAGTTGTAATTTGTAACATCCATATCTTAACCTTGAAATTGAAAATGATTTTATATCGCAAGCCCCATTTGATTGGCATCTATAGTATATTGAATATAGGATTGAGTATACTACTATGAAAAATTAGATTACTTTCCTTTATCAATACACATTATTGCACTTCCTGTTAATTTTATATGAAAAAATTTTACTTAAAGATTATTCAATAAGTAGCATGCAGGTTAAGTACCCTAAAAATTATATCAAGAATTAGGTGAAAACATTTCCATTTGCATCGTGTGAAATTATACGTGCAAATTTTGATGGTAATTGTAGAAAGTACAGGTGTATTTAAGACAATTTATGATTCAAACATCTCATTGCCTAAGTAATTTTTACTAAGTTTAAGGGGTATGTGAGACTTGGGCTTACCTACATAGCCTTTCAAATTGATTCGTTTCTTCCCTCAACATTTATATTTGATATTTTCCTTCAAAGAATTATGTTTCAATACCAAGGATGAAGTAAAACATGCATTGCCATGGCAAGGCACCTATCATTGCTCTTCTACGACATCTATCGCAATCCATCAACTTGTGATTTTCTCAAATGATGGCAAAGGAGACAAGAATGGGTTTATGTGTCACTTGAAAACATAGACACATGTCCTTCGACTAGGCCGATTCATTATTAAGCCTGGACTGGGACCAAACTGAAATGGAGATTGGCTTGGATCGGACCAGATCAAATCGAATCGGGCTTAGTCGAGCTGGTCTGCGATTCTGTCTTCGTTCATGTTCGGTCTTCAGTTCGGTCTCGGTCCAGACTGGTTGGACTGTAGACCGCACCGTGGACTGATTATCTAGGGTTTGAAGAGTTTTCAAATTATATTTCGCTAATTTGCTCAGTCTTCAGACCTTGGTAGTTTGGCTCTTCTCTCGGCTTTTGCCCTCTTCTCTCACACTCTCAAGTAGTCTCGCAAAGTCGCATCCGCATGGTTTGTAGTCACTTCTGCCTTCCGGCGTCCACTCCGACACTCCTCACTGCCCCTCAGTCCCTCGATGATTGGCTCTTCTCTCGGCTCTTGCCCTCTCCCCTCACGTTCTCAAGCAGTCTCGCATAGTCGCACCTGACATTTGGTAGTCGTTTTCGCCTTCCGGCGTCCCACTCTAGCACTCCCTCACTGCAGCTAGTCCCCCGATGATACCCGGCCAACCGCCTTCTAGACGCGAGCACATCATTGTCAACCTATCGTTGCACACGTTTGTAATGATTTGTGAGTTTGCTCAGTTCAATTTCTAGCTTGTTTTGCTCAGAATCCAAATTATATTTCTTTGTTGAATTACACACTATTGTTTCACTTGTATCTCCAGAATCTAGATTACCAGTTTGATTGAAAACTTCATTATTATATTTCTTCGTTGAATCATTACAGAGACTTTATAATTCATATGAAACATCCCTTTCCTCTGATTTGAATCATCTAAAATTCTGAATCGTTGTAGAATCCAGATTGCCAGACTTAATGATTGATGGCCAGAATGGCGTTGAATCATTGTATAACCATAATCAAATCAATATTATTTGCATTTTGATTAATGATCTTAATAATCTAATTCTTGATTTCTAGTAGTCATAATGTGCAAATAAAATTAGAGTTAAGCATACGGATCATGGGATTGGGAACACATAAATTTAGAGGAATTGAATAAGCCATTGGGCAGTGGGTGCCATTGAAATTACTGCTGGCAAAGACAGTTCGAACACCATATTAGTTTTCAATGAAGATTAAAGACTCAAATTTGATCTTTTCAATGAAAACTCAAATCTGTTCCATTTACGAGCCCATTGATACCCCATTTCTCCCTTCATTAACACAATATGTACTTCGTATCTAAATTTCTTGTACAAAGGTTGTGTTATATGTGTTGTACATTCAAGTTTTACATTATGAAAGTCACTGAGGAATTAGGATATAGTAGGGGGTCGGCTGATTTGCCTTATTAATGATTATGATATATCATATATGCACTTGGTGCTTGTAGGTGAGTTTGCTAAGTTAAATGATGGATCGTTTTTGGTTTGATTGTGATTTCTTGTTCACTTAGGACATTGCTTGTATGTGTTTGCATTATATAATTACATTATCCACTTTCCTTTGAATTTAATAACAACAATGTGATTTCACTCTTTAGTTATTTTCAGGTGCAAAGTGTACTTTTTCAGTCCAAATTGCGATTAGATTAGTCATAGTGGAGTCACTTACAACTTGTTATCGAAATGTAAGTTTTGCATTTTCATTTTTTAAATTACCATGATGTGTGTGTGTGTGTGTGTGGCGTGTTTGTGATTATATATATATATATATATATATATATATATATATATATATATATATATACATATATATGTATATATATATATATGTATATATATATTTATATATGTATATATATGTATATATACATACATATATATATATATAAATGGTTATTTACTTATATTTTGTAATCACTTGTCAATGCAAGATGTTAAGGTCCAAATCCAAAAGGAGGGGTAGTTTGGAAGTGGAAGAATCGGTTGACAAGGATACTGATATTCCAAGTAAGCACCAACCAAATGATCCTATTTAAATTGAAGAGGAAGAGGAAAGTCAAAGAGCAACGCAAAGTATATGGTGTGTTTGTGATTACACACACACACACACACACACACACACACACATATATATATGTATGTATGTATGTATATATCTATGTGCGTGCGTGTGTGTGTGTGTGTGTGTACACATATATATACATGCATACATACACACACACACACACACACACACACACACACACACACATATATATATATATATATATATATATATATATATATATATATATAAGCTTATTTACTTATATTTTGTAATCACCTGTCAATGCAATATGTTGAGCTCCAAATCCAAAAGGAGGGGTAGTTTGCAAGTGGAAGAATCAGTTGACGTGGATACTGATATTCCAAGTAAGCACCAACCAAATGATCCTATTGAAATTGAAGAGGTGGAAGAGGAAAGTCAAAGAGCAACACAAAGTAAGAGTAAGAGGAAACAAGTGGCTAGAAAGTCTACCCAAAGGGTAGAGTGTTGGAACCATTTTGAAGAGATAAAAGAGAATGGCAAAAGAGTGGCTGGTAAGTGTAAATACTATGGGATTATATATAAGGTTGACCCTAGTGAGAATGGAACGAAGAACTTCAAAAATCATTTTCCAAAGTGTCATGAAAACCTGAACAATAAAAGCAAATAAAGACAAAGTTAGTTGGCTTTTGAAAGGGATCCAAACAATGAGGGAGAAGCTAGATTAAAGTCCTGGTATTGAACCCTCATGAGGTAAGCGATTCTATAGACAAAATGATCATAATTGATGAGTTTTCGTTTAAATTTGTTGAAAATATGGGATTTAGGCTAATGATGTCGGTATGTTGTCCTTAACGTAATATGCCTTCACGCATTACCATTGCAAGAGACGTTGATCACATATATGTGGATGGAAGGGTGACATTGAAAGAATATCTTATGCGTTCATGTCAAAGGGTATGTGTGACAATAGACACATGGACTTGGCTTTAGAGGATTAATTGCATGGTTATAACTGCTCACTTTATTGATAATGATTGGAAATTGCATAAGAAAATATTAAAATTTTGCACAATTTCTTGTCATAAAGGTGATGATATTGCTCTTGTTCTTGGAAAGTGTTTAGAGGATTGGGGTTTAGCATCCAAATTATATACTATTACTATTAATAATGCTGGGAGCAATAATACTGCATGTACTTCCCTTATTGGTGAGTTTGAGCAACATGGCATACCTGAGAAAATAAACATTTTGGTATATATTGCTCCAATCTTTGATCTAAGGTACAAGCTAGTAGGTTTTGAGGTCTCTCTTTGTGATTTGGTTTGGTGAAGAACCAGGTAGTGCTATAGTTTTGAACGTGAGAGACAAATTAAAAACTTTGTTTGATGAGTAGTGGGAATTGTATAGGCCATTGACTCCTCAAAGTGGGGAAAGTAGTGGGACACAACCTAAATTGAGAAGGGAAATGCATCTAGTGGACCTACCTCTTATGCACAACAATTAAGAAAGAAGTTAAAGGGGTCTGATGAAGGAAGAGGAATCATCAAGACGGAGTTGCAAAAGTACCTAAATGAGGGACTTGAAGAGGATAGAGTAAGGGAAGATGTGTTGGGATGGTGGAAAGTGCAGGGTCCTCGACATCCTGTGGTTGCTCGTATGGCTCGTAGTGTGTTGGTCGTGCCTGTTTCTACGGTTGCATTGGAGTTGACATTTGGTACAGGGGGACGTACTCTTGATTCATTTGGAACTTCTTTAACTCCAAAGGTAAATGATTTATTAGTATATTTCTTTGTGTTGTATTATAAATTTATAACTTATTTATCTTTTGGAACTTATGAATTTTGTTTGGTTTAATTGTGAAAAGATGGTCGAAACTCTTATATGTGTATAAGATTGGTTTAGGCCAAGTAGTAGATTAGATATGGTTGACTATTTTGATGAATTGCGGGACCTTGATAAGGGTAATGTTCAATTTTTCATTTCTTTTTTAATGTGGTTTATTTGCTTTATATGATTACATGTTCTAACTTCTAACTTTTATTTTGTTCTTTTGTTGTTTAGATCATGGTAAACTGAGTCTTAAGGATAATGTGGTTGATTTAGCTGATACTTTGAACATTTAATATTGAGGTAATTTTCTTTTAATTGTGTTAATTTTACGTTATGTTACTATCGTAGTATCTTTATTATTTTTCTTCACTAAATTAATTGTTGGTTTGTATATTAACTAACTGCATCTTTTATTTATTTCATATGCTACTTGGGTAATTAGTTAAATATTTTTGACAGGAGCACATTCTTGTAAGAAAATCCTTCTCCAACTCCAAGACAGTTTCAAGTTTGGGATTTGCATCAGCATTGGTTTGAAATTGAGTCACTTGACTCACTTTGAGAAGAGAACATATTGTTCAATATTTAAAACTTTATTTTTGTAATTAACTTTTAAATTTGGTTGGTCATGTGTTAAAGTTTTTTAATTTGGGAGTTGCTTTAGGTTTCTGTTTGGATGTATTGTTTAATTTGTTTTGGTAAATTTTCGAGTTGGTAAGTTAATTAATTTAATTAAAGTCACCTAGTTTCAATTGGAGGCAGACTATAATGCATTCGATTTGTTTTCATTAATCATGGGGGTGGGTTAACGTATTCCGGCTTACTACAAGCAATTAGCAGCAAACAGCAACCCATTATTTGAACTTTGAAGTAAACAGTTAAAAGTAGGCAACACAACAGGCAAACGCGATCCAAATTCGGTCTAATCTCGGTCCTGTCTCGGTTCTGCCCGGTCCAGTCTAGTCTGGACCGAATTTGGACGGTTCGGTCCTCGTTCCTCTACTTAGCCTCCATTCGGTCTTCGGTTTAGGTCGGTCCGATCCGATTCAATACTAAACCGATAAGCAGCCCTACCTTTGACCTAAAAAATTTATATCACTTATTTTTATCCACATCAAACGATTTTTACCTATGGTATTGATAGATATGAATTTTATTATAGGAATTCCACCGAAATGATTTTTATTTGACAAGCTCTAATTATGAGCTATCCATTCAATTGCTTAGCTAAATGCTGATCAAATTGACTTTTAAGGGAATCTAAATAAAGAGGAAAATACAAGCTTAGGGGATGGTTATTGTAAGAGATAAGAAGCTAAAACCAAAGATAAAACTAACCCTAGCCTAAGCGTGCATACATGCATGAAGCCATTTGAAGAATTCTCAAGACTCTTCTCCTTTGTTTATTCATCAAGCACTGACAGGATAAGGGTCTTCTCGTTCTTTATTTTGAAAATTTAAGGTTTATTAAGTTCATGGTATTAGTGGGAAGGATGGGAAGAGTTAAGATTAAATCATATAGTACAAGCATACATGGGCTATAGGCAATACATTTACACTAATGGAAGGTCTTTTATGGTTTAAAGTTAAGATTTTTACATGAATAAGCCATGGTTCCTTCGTAAATGACTCTAAGAAATAGGAGCAAAAGGTTTAAAAGATGGGTATCCAATATTAGATCACTAAGCATACGTCTTTATGTGTATAGATCTAACAACTCGTGCAAAGAAAATCAACCAAGGTACGTTATTGCTAGTATTCTTCTCATGGAACTGAAAACTAAGTGTTTTAATGCATTTCTAACGTTTTTTCACAAATTATACGTGCAAGTACATTGATTGAAATCTTACGTATTTTTAGTAATCTACTGGCTAACCATGATATGACTAAATATGCTACGTTTAGTGGTGCACTTTATTAGCATTGTATATGCTATGTTTTTCAGCTCAACTATACAGAAATCTACATGTCATTGTTGGGTCAAGTTGGCTAACCCAAGTTAAATGATTTTGATTTTATGTTACTTGCTTAAATATTTTAAATGTTGGCTTAAAACCTTGATTATTGCTTAGTTTCTACTTGTATTACGGTAACTAAAGCTTATGCTAATTTCATTGTTATTTGCTTCATGTTTTACAATTGATTTATACAAAGCAAGAGAAGGGGAAGCGGAAATAAGGTGAATAATGCTTCTCTACTAAGTATATTGATTACTATGCACACAAGGTCCTAGTAATAAGGCTGAAGTTGGCTCTCAAACAAAAATAGGCTTGGTGCAGGAGTGCAAACACAGTCTTTCCATTTGCAGTTTGTGAGCATAATATATAGAGTAATGTTGTGTTGTAAGAAAACTATAGGAATAAGCATGAATAATAAGTAATGTTCATTGTATGCCTAAGTGTTGGCTCATAGTTTAAAAAAGAAAGAGAATTTTTTCTTAATAATTAAAGCTATTTTCTTGCCTTACTTGTTCAAGAGAGCAAGTGGCGGTAGTAACTCTTTAATTTCACAAGTCCTCCACTGCTAAGTCTTGCTTAACTATTCTGTAACCAGTGCAATTAAGTAAGACTCTAATTAAGGGGTGTCAGATATTGGATTATCGAAGGAGAAATTGATAAGGTATTTGATTGTGTCGAAATGCTAAGGGAGAAGAAGATAGTAGAGAAGATATGATTATAGTTATTATTTGAATTGCTTGATTGGCTTGATTTCAAATGACACAAATAAATGGGTTTTTATAGGTGACATCTTCACCAAGTACATTGAGCACTTCTTACCTAATACAATGAACATTTTTCCTAGGCCTTTCATATTCCAATCCTTTAATATTCTAATAAATATATCTCTAGATTATTCCCTCCATTCAAACTATCTTTCTAGTAATTAGAACATTCAATGTTCTTAGGCATCACTAGAATTTCCTAAGCCTCATACAACAATCTTAATAAAGATTATTGTAGACATTTTGACTAAGATTTTTCTAAATTAATTTTGATTTTTAACACTCCTCCTTAATCTAGAAAAATCGTGTACTCCAAGCTGCTTCTGGAAGCATAGGAACTTTTCCGCCGGTATTGCCTTGGTAAATATGTCCGCAAGTTGATCACCTGTCTTGCAGAAGTGTAGCTTAATCTCGCCATTGTCAACCAACTCTCGGATGAAGTGATGTCGAATTTTATGTGCTTTGTGTAGCAGTGAAAAACTGGATTTTTCATCATCTCTATTGCCGACATATTGTCACAGAAGAGTGTTGTCGGATCATCTTGACCAACTCGTAAGTCAGCAAGAATTCTTCTTACCAAAACAACTTCACATGCTACACTAGTCGCTGCTACATACTCAGCTTCGGTTGATGATAGTGCAATTGTTGCTTGTTTCTTTGAGCTCCATGAGATAGCTTTGGATCCAAGTTGAAACACATACCCACTGGTACTCTTTCTGTCATCAACACAACCTGCCCAATCGCTATTTGTGAAGCCTGTGAGCTTGAAGTCTTGTTCGGTCTCGTAGAGAATTCCATAACTCTTTGTCCCTTTGATATACCGAAGTATCCTCTTAGCTGCTGCAAAGTGCGACTTGCTAGGTTCATTCATGAACCTCGAAACAATGCTGACAACATGCACTATATCAGGCCTGGTGTGTGTGACATATATCAATGATCCGACAAGACTTCGATAGATTGCCCCATCAATTTTCTCCATGCCATCATTTTTTGAGAGTTTTTCATTCACAGCCATAGGTGTAGCCATAGGCTTGCAATTGCCCATATTAAACTTCTGAAGAAGATCTTCAGCATATTTTTCTTGGGATAAGAAGATCTGACCTGGGCTTTGTTTTACTTGTATTCCGAGGAAATACTTCATTAGCCCTAGGTCTGTCATTTCATATTCTGACATCATGACTTTCTTGAATTCTTCAATCATCTTTGGATTAGTGCCCGTGTAGATAAGATCATCCACATAGAGGCATAATATGAGAAAATCTTGTGGGTTTTGGGTCTTGATGTAGAGAGATGGCTCACTTGGGCTTTTTAGAAACCCATTACTTAGAAGATAGCCATCAATCTTATTATTCCATGCACGGGGGGCCTGTTTAAGGCCATACAATGCTTTTCGGAGACGAAAAAATTTATTTTCTTGGCCTTCGATGATGTAACCTTGAGGTTGTTCCACATAGACCTCTTCTTCTAGTTCCTCATTGAGAAAAGCTGACTTGACATCTAGTTGAAAGACTTGGAGCTTTAATTCTGCTGCAATGGCAAGTACTGTTCTAATGGTCTCCATACGAACAACTGGAGAAAAAGTCTCATTAAAGTCAACTCCTGGCTGTTGTGAGTAGCCTTTGGCTACTAAGCGTGCCTTTGGCTACTAAGGATGCCTTGTATTTTTGAATTGAGCCATCTTCATGATACTTGACTTTGTGGACCCATTTGAGACCAATGACATCCTTATCTTGCGGCTTCCCACTAATTCCCATGTACGATTTTTCTCGATCATCTTGATCTCTTCATTCATTGCCTTGATCCATTTTTCATTTTTTGCTGCTTCTTGGAACGATTGTGGCTCACTAGCAAAGAATGCCATGATTGCATGACCACATTCATAATCTTGTAAATAACTTGGAGGATGCCTTTCACGTTGAGTTCTCCGAGTAGGCTGGGGAGAGCTAAAAGGACTTGTCTCTATGTTTGGACTTGCACCACTTGAAGATGGGTTCTCTGGTGGAGATGGACCCAAAACAGGAGGTCCTTCTTCTTTGATCTCTTGAATTTGAACACTTTGTTGTGTTGAGTGTTCGGATGAATCTTCTGGCCAACTCCATTTTGATCCTTCATCAAATATGACATCTCTTGAAATTACCACCTTCTTGGTTTCTGGGTTATAGAGGCGATACCCTTTTGACTCATCACTGTAGCCAATGAAGATGCACTTTTCTCCTTTGCCATCAAGCTTTTCCCGATTTTCTTTTGGGATATGCGAATAGGCTATACACCCAAACACTTTGAAGTGATCCACCTTAGGCTTTCTCTTGAACCATGCCTTGTATGGAGTTTTGTTAAGAACTGCCTTTGTGGGAGACCGATTGAGTATGTAAACTGTAGCGTTGACTGCCTCAGCCCAGTATTGCTTAAGTAGGTCCTTGCTTTGCAACATGCTACGGGCCATTTCCACAATTGTTCTGTTCTTTCTTTCTGCGACACCATTTTGTTGTGGTGTTCGGAGAATTTTAAGATTATGCCCGCTTTGCTTTTCTGTGAGGGCCTTGAATTGGAGGAATTAAGAGAATGCTTGTGATTTTTATTCAAGAAAGTATACCCACATCATGCGGGTGTAATCATTGAAGAATAATAGAAAATATCTTTTTCCTCCCATGCTGAGATGTTGAGTTGGGCCCCAAATGTCCGCATGGACAAGTTGTAATGGAGCATTAGCCCTCCATGAAGTATTAGTGAAGGGAAATCTATGCATTTTTCCCATAATACAGTCTTCACAAATATTTTGTCTAATATCCAACGAGGGTAGGCCGATTACCATATTTCTTCTTTGTAAAACTTTAAGGCTTGCAGGATTCAGGTGGCAATACCTTTGATGCCATAGTGATGAGTTTTCTAAGATTGAACTTAGCGCTGCCTTTCGCTCTACTGGCATTTTCAAAGGGAAGATTCTATTCGAGAGCATAGAAACTGAAGTAATTTCCTGGGCCTTCTTCTCGTCAAATATAACACATTTATTATTGTCGAAATTCACTGAATATCCCTTCTCCATGTGTTGGCCCACACTTAGAAGATTTTGTGCCAGACCAGGAACGTATAAGACATCTTGAATGTATTTGGTTGACCCGTTTCGAGCCTTGACAATGATCGTCCCCTTGCCAGTAACTTCTTGTGTGCCTCCGTCACCAAGTGTGATATTCGAGTTCACTCCTTCATCCAGTTGGACAAAGTAGTTCTTATCTCCAGTCATATGATTTGAGCAACCGCTATCTATATACCATATGTCTTCTTTTCCTTGCTAAGTTGTATGGCAAGAGCAGAAGACATTTTCTATAGATTCAGCAGAGTCACCTTTTTCTGTGAAATTTGCCTCATCACGTTGCCAGTTTCGACAATCACGTATATGATGGATGTGCCATGTGCATTTTTTACACTTTTACCGGCAGTCATTATGGCAAGAGTAGAAGACATTTTCTGTAGATTCAGTAGAGTCACCTTTTTCTGTGAAATTTGCCTCATCACGTTGCCGGTTTCGACAATCACGTATATGATTGATGTGCCATGTGCATTTTTTACACTTGTACCGGCAATCATTAGTATTGTGGTTGCTCATTCTGCACAATCTACAATACGTACTGGAATTCTTATCATGACTTCCTTGGTTTTATAATTTCCTCTCCCCCGACCTCGATTATTCGATGGCCCCTTTCTTTGGTTGAAATTTCGATCAAAGTCACTTTCTTTCTTGTTTTCTCCATTGCTTGTAAATTTTAATTTTGGCTTGAAATGCTTGTTCTAGTGGCTTATTAAATCTATTCATCCTCTCTTCGTGTGCTTGAAGGGAACCCATCAACTCCGTTAGAGTGAGTGTTGATAAGTCTTTCAACTCTTCAATGGCAGCAACTATATGATCGAATTTTGCTGGAAGACTCCGTAATACCTTCTGTACCACCTTTTTATTTTCAACCATGTCTCCATATAATTTAATTTGATTAATTATATTGGAGACACGAGTGAAAAATGCTTGAATAGTCTCTTCTGCTTTCATTAAGATGTTGTCAAACTCTCTCCATAAAGTTTGGAGTTTGATACATATTACCTTTGCAGAGCCTCTATATGCATCCTGTAGAGTAATACACGCTTCATTGGCCGTTGTGGCAGCCATTATGCGAGAAAAAATTATTGGAGTGACAGCTTGGTGGATATAAGCAAGCGCGACAATATCCTTCTTCTCATTTTCACGATACTCCTTCTCCTTGTTATCATCCCATACTTTCTTCCCTCTTTTAGTATCATCTTCTTCATCACCCTTAGGAGGATTTTCATACTCATTCTCCACCACGCTCCATACACCATGAGCCATTAAAAAGGTTTTCATTTGAATACTCCACATTTGATAATTATCCCAATCAAAAACGGGTGGCCTCAAATTTGGGAGATAGTTGAGTGTTGTGATTGAAGATTGAGTGGAGGCCATGTTTAATTTTTGTGGAGTTAACTTGAAAAACTTTCTTTGTGATGGAATATAGCTTTTGGGATGAATGGTGAGGAGATTGAATTTAACCTCGCTCTGATACCACTATTGGATTATGGAAGGAGAAATTGATAAGGTATTTGATTGTGTCGAAATGCTAAGGGAGAAGAAAATAGTAGAGAAGATATGATTATAGTTATTATTTGAATTGCTTGATTGGCTTGATTTCAAATGACACAAATACATGGGTTTTTATAGGTGACATCTTCACCAAGTACATTGAGCACTTCTCACCTAATACAATGAACATTTTTCCTAGACCTTTCATATTCTAATCCTTTAATATTGTAATAAATATATCTCTAGATTATTCCCTCCATTCAAACTATCTTTCTAGTAATTAAAACATTCAATGTTCCTAGGCATCACCACAATTTCCTAAGCCTCATACAACAATTTTAATAAATATTATTCTAGACATTTTGACTAAGATTTTTCTAGATTAATTTTGATTTTTAACATTAGATAATTGTACTTACCCACAAGAGCAGTTTTCATAGTCAAATGGAACTATCGACGTAGATATTGAGATGTGATGCAAGGTGTGAATCAATTAACCCTCAAACGCTTTCTCAAATCCTTGCACAATTCAAGTAATATTGCCACAATTTAGAAAAATAACATCACCTGCATTTAAAGGTTTTGTTTTTCCAATTACTGACTTGAGAAAAATTTCAATATCTTTGGGGAAATAAAGTTTTATTTGAGGGAATTTCGTGGGTAATTTTTGAGGAGATAGATTGAAGTGATAGATTGTGTTGTTATGCTTTAGGTGTGACCAATTTTACTATTTATAAGTTGAAGGGAAGAAGTTAGAAAGAATGATGAGAATTTGAATTTGGATTTTAGAAAGAAGAAGAAGACGATTAGGACATTAATAATTGAGAGAGGGGCTCATAGATCGTAGCTCATAGGAAAAAGACAATGAGCATAAAGGATTTGTGGGAAATACTCAATGCTTAGCATATGAAGGTACTAAGGTAAAAAAAAAATTCCCTATAACTTCCTAAAATTAGTCAAAATTTCCACAACTTTTAATGAAATAATTTTCTATTTGTTATCTATGAATTAAATTTTGATAATGATCAATTGTCTTTCTTTTTATGATCGTTTGTCATCACGAAATACCTAAGGTCGAAAGGTTTGGGTGAAGAAGGTGGTATTGAAGACGAAGTGACCATTAGAGGTTGTTTTTGTCATCACAAAATAACTTCAGTGCTAACGAGGAAAACAAAGTGTGAAATTGAGGAGGAAGCTGAGAATTATACTAGTAATAGATATTATAATGAATCTCGTTATATATTTGCTTAATTCTATTTATCAGTCCGCATGCAACATTAGTTGCTTCTGAGGGTCAGTCCTTTTAGAGACAAAAACTTATTGTTTATTTTAGTTTAGCTAGAAATTTAGAAGAAATATGAACAAATTGGTAAAATTTAGTTTAACTGAATTGTTTGAAAATGAATTGAGAAAAAAAGTCATAAAGCTAGCATGGAAATTGGAGACTATAAATAGCTGCAAGCCAGTTTTGATGGGAAAACAGAAGGGGAAATACATAACATCCCAAAAATGGTGTAAGTTTTACCACAAGTATACAGTTATTAGCTATAGTACTTGAGGTTCAATTCCATAGGGAAAAGCTCGAGTTCAAGCCACTAAAACAAATTATAACACATTCCAACTAACTTGAAGAAATAAACAAGAAATAAGAATCTTTCGCCTAGGAGGAATTGAGCCTAACCTAAACGTGATTGAAACTAAAATTCACCAACTACTTATAGAAATTAGCATAATGATTCGAAGATTAGTAAACTTGAGTCAAGAAAAGGGAAAGAGAAAACACAAGAAGTCAATAGGAATAGAATAGATTGAAAGTAGAAACTGAAAGGAGACTAAATTGAATAATTAAAATCTTGAACTTGGATTGAATCCAAAAGTATTGGAGTTAAAGTTTTATGAGGATATTTTCCTACTTCCAATCACCTGGACTAAGATGCCTCACCTCCTTGTGGTGAGAATTAATGATGAATCAAGGTACGTAAGACCTCCTTTCATGGAAGTGCCATTGGCCTCAACTTTCCAAATCCTAGTATAAGTAGATTTCTTGTTCTCTATTCTTGACCAATGTTAGGAAACTGACCACATAAGGAAGTTTTTTGCGGTAAAAATCAATAAGGGGTTGGACTCCCCTTATCTTCAAAGCATTATTTTCAACAAAATCACATGAAACCCAAATAAAACTCAAAGAATAATCTTTGTTATGATAAAAAATGATGTTATTGAAAGCATCTATTTGATTACTTTTAGTGATAAAGAAATGTGCCCTCAGATAGATTATGCTCATCCTTCAATAAAACAAAAGAAAAGAAAAGCGATCTAAAACGCCTAACTCATTTTTGTTCAAATTACGGTTGCATTTAGCATGTGCAACATGCCCTTTAAAACCCTAGTTTCCCCCTAGTAGATGAGTGTGGTCTGGTAAGAGTTTGTTGAAGATATATACACAGAATCTTTAAAGAAGAAAAAGAAAGAAGATGGAAAATAAAAAATCTTTTTAAATTTTATAAACCATGCACAAATATACAAACAGAAAAACTGTATGCACTTCACGAACAATATCACCATTAATAACTAAGTGCTAGACGATATAGAAGCGCAATGTACACATCAAGACTCTTTCTCCCAACCGATGATAAGGAATTACCAACATTTCACCCCATAATCCATCAAAACAGTGAATCTAACCTAGTTATCAACGTAAAAGTTTACCATGGCAATACGAGTTAGGCTTGCTAGGGTCAAACTACATTTTTTAACCATCAATTATGATACTTTATACCCTTTCATTATCTAATAATGGCTCAAAATAAATGGTTAAATTAGAATTTTAATGTTGTTTTGTCTATTTTGCAGGAATTGAAGATGAAATTAGAAAGAAATAAATAGTTTGCTCCAAATAAAGCTTGGTTCAATTGGGAAATGAAGGAAGAATGAAGTAAAAGGGGGAAAAAAAAGAAGGAAGAAAGACAAACTAACCTATGCATGAGGCCCAGACTGGCAACCCAAACAAGCACCAGGCCCAGCTCCTTCTTTCTCCCCTTTTGTCCGCCCATACGAGGCTTGTTTTTCCGTACACTACAGGCCTATCCGACTCCTACCGAGGCCTATGTCTGCCCAGACCCAGATTCCCTTTTCCTCCTTTCCTTTTCCCAGTTGGGCCAGACTGTCTTTCCTTTCTCCCACGGTCTAGCCCAACTCTCGTTTAATCCTTCACATGCCATTCACGTGAGCCGATCTTCTTTGCCCCCTTACTTCTCCTTCTTTTTCAGCCTCAACCCAGACGCTCAAACTCCCTCTGCCTTTCTTCTTCCTTCTTCTCAGCCATAACTGATGCTCTACTTCTTCATCTCCCTGCACTAAATCGTTACCCATAATACCATCATCAATCCATCGGTTATGAAGACAATTATTTGGGGGAAAACGAACGAGTTCTTCGGGGGCTTGAAATAGAGGTCGAAAACAGAGATTTTAGGAGTTTTTTCTTAGTTCATGTATTCGATTCACTACCCACAGTTTTAGTTTTCAGATTTAGGTTTTAGTTCAAAATTGATGTAATTTGGTTTGAGGAAGTAGAGAGCAGATTAGGGCCTTTATTTTCATTTTTGATTCCCTCTTACTTTTATGGTGAAGCATTAAACAATTTGGGGAATTTGGATTAAAACTATCAAAACTCAGTTTGTGTATCTTTTGTCTGTCAATGACAATTCCAAGCGATGTAAAGCTCAAGCTTGGGTGTTTGAAGAATCTAAACCAGGGTCCACTTTGCTTTTTCCTTGTTCATGCCCAAGGGTTAATTATGGCTTCATTAAGCTGTATATTCAAACAGATTTAGTATTCTTCGATTTGGGTTATACTCTCTTGATTTAGATATTTTATTTTATTTTTAGTCAATTAATTTGTTATTGCTTAGTGTTAATTTAGTCAATTAATCTATTATTGCGTAGAGCAACTTAATTCCACACACTATCCCTGAGAACGACACTCGTAAGTACTATAACGATAAACTGTATACTTGCGGAATTCATAACAAGCTAGTTTTTGGTAAAACTACATCCTACTTGATTGATACAAACTATGTCATTGACCTAAGAAGCAAGTTTTTTAAGTAGCAGTGCTGCATCAAAGGCTAGTACCCAATAGCATATGCCTCAAAGGGGTTCTTGTCATTCTCAACTCCGATACTCTTTTTTCACTCTTTTTTTTTCCTTTTCTATTTTATTTCTTTTTTCTTCTTTTTTCATTTTTTTCTTGTTTGTTTTTTGTTCGTTATTTAGGATATGATATAAAAGCAAAGATCAGAGGAACTATACAAATAGACAAATGAGAGAATTGACCAATGGAAACTTAACACCCTGAGATAATGGCGACATATAAGTAGTGGACTTTGAGCTATGATGGACTTATGGGGTTAGAACTAAAGTCAGGAATGACACATTTGGACTAAGATCTATCATGTATACCCTACTTATATACAACCTAATACGAACTCGCAACGGTCAAAGTCAATCATGGTAGTATAACTCCCCAAAAGTAGAAAAAAGTAGAAAATCCTTTGTGATATTTTCGAAAAAAATTTCCTCTTCCAAAAATTTTATGTATAACATCACCTCCCCTATAGCAAATATCATAAAATATGGGAAAGAGAGCCTCAAGGACACAAAACAAAATAAAACAAAACAAAAAGACACTATACACAACTGTACAGAACTATAATGTTACCAATTGTGACATAGATTGTTAGCAAACTATCTTATCGCCAATTAAAGTTCATTGGATGGTTCATGGAGCATCAAACACTCCACATCCTTCTCTCTTGGAAGCTCCATGAACTGCTTCATGCTTTGTCTATTAACATTCTATTGGCTCCAGTAGCAGGATCCTGTATCTCAACTACACCGCAAGGAAACACATGATTGACAACAAAGGTCCCATCCAACAGGACCTCAACTTACCGAGAAATAGGTGCTATCTCGGATCATACAAGAGCACTTTCATGTTTAGGGTAAACTCCTTTCTAAGAATCATCCTATCACGAGCCAACTTTACCCTCTGCTTAAACAATATAGTACTTTTGCAAGCCTGATATTGGATCTCCTTTAAGTTACCCAACTGCAATCCCCTATTGTAATACCCCAGCCCCTTGTTGGGTTGTGAAAGATTACTAGAATGACTTCAGACATCAATAACTTTTCCCACCAATCATGAAAAGCTCTTTTAGCTTGCTTCGTCCTTGCTCATGCTTTACCTGTAAAAAGTTCTAACAAGATCCGTTATCCTAAGAGTTCTACACAACAAGCATGCTTAACTTTGAAGTTCTTAAGAGTGCGCTTCCCTAAAGGAAAGGTGCGCCTTTGCTAATATAAGTAGTCAACTGGTCATATCAATTTATTTAAATCGCACTTTTAACCATAGCTTGGGTGTTATACCTCTCCTCACCTACTATAGCAAGATCATAGTTGAAAGTCCTAATAGCCCACCAAGATTGGTACTAAAGATTAAGAAGGAGATGTTAGGGCTTCGTATACACTACCTGTAGGGTGACACTACTAAGGATGTCTTAAAGCCTTCTCATAAGCCCAAAGAAGGTTAATGAGCCTTGTTATAAACCCAACTTGTAACCATACCTCACTACAAAAATGTTGCCGATCTCCGACGGACAAAGCGACGCGGAAATGGGACGTCGAAAAATATCAGAGAATCCAACGGAAAAGTAGGCGGGGCCCGACGGACGTCAAAAATTCTGACGGAATTTCCGATGGAAATGCTTTCCGTCGGAAATTCCATCGGTTTCCGTCGGTTGATTTTGTGGATGTCGAGGCCAGCTTCCGCGTTCGGTTTTAAATTTTGGGGAGGGGGTTTGTTTGGGCAGCATTTGCAAAGCTTAGAGAGAGAGGGTCTCACAGAGGAACAGTTAGTCTATGGTACATACCCATGTACCATGGTAATATACACACCTATATAAAGAGATATTTAATTGGACCTAACAAATAATTATGTCCTATTGTGAAATTCAACCAAAACTATCAAAAAAAAAAATCAGAAAAACACAAAACCTCTAGAATGATTATCCGAACATTGTTGGCAGAATCTAACACTCAAAAGATCTTTATCGAATCAATTATTTATCATCTATTCAATATAAAGTATATCTACCTAGAGCGATTTTTAAATTCAGAAATCGTTGCACATAAGGTGTTCGACGAAATTCCCCAAAGGGACGATTGTAATAACAAAATCCTTAATTTTGATCAAATGAATCTTTTATGTAATGCAGTGAATCTTTTCCCAACTGCAGGGAACCTTTCCTCAATTGCAATGAACCTTTTATGCCAATATAGAAAATTACCAAGAGGCTGACACAAACAAGAATAACACAATTGTCCACATTGTTATGACTAACAGAATGGACAATCTTCACATTCTTTCCCAAGAAATTGAATCACACAACAAAGTAATATCCATTCTGAAACATTGGAAAGAATATCTGCATATCAACACAACTATAGAAGCATATGTGCACCATTAAGCTATATAAGCATATGTAAGCCACATTGCAATTGTGGCGCGACAATGGCAATGGTGAAATATGGACAACGTAATACCAACATTTACTCTGCAGTTTTACATCTTAATTTTGATCCAATGAATTTTTTATGCAATGTAGTGAATCTTTTCCCAACTGTAGGGAATCTTTCCCCAATTGCAGTGAATCTTTTGTGTCAATAACTAAAATTAAATTGCTTTTAATTGCTATAGATCTGAGGCTGTGCACTGCACGCGCAGCATATGTACCTAGTAAGGTACATACGTTTGTACGGTAGTATTTTCCTCGAAGAGGAAGAGAGGGAAGAGAGAGAAAGTGAAGGTTGAAGATTTTTGTGATCGGTAAGTTATTTTTTTTAATACGTTGTTTAAAGTTGAAATAGTTAAGTTAATTAATGTTTTGTACGTTATAAATTTTTCGAGTGTGACTGTCCCAGCCGTGTCGCCGCCGCCCCTTCGCCACCGGTAATCCGTTTGCTTTTCCGCGTTTCAAGGTTAGTAGAATTGTTTCGCTTTAAAACTTTAAAATTATATTCATTTTTGTGAATTTTAATCTGGAAGTATGTTTGTTTAGTTTGTTATTTTAAATTGTTAAGTATGTTAAGTATGTTAAGCATGTGTAACATGTTTTATTGATGTGAAAAATTTTAGTAAAATGAGTTCCCTCATTATAAAATGTTAAATATGTTAACCATGTATGTATTTTAAAGTATGTTTGATGTTGTTGTTTTTTTTTTGTGAATTTATATATATATGCTAAGTATATGTTAATATAAGTTTAGTATGTATGTTAATGGTAATTTTTTCGTTTAGTTTTGTTTAATTAGATGAGGTGTGAAATCAGTGGTTTCATTTGTGATTGTTGTTTAATGAAATCTATGTAGAAAAATAATATTATTATGTTAAATTAATTATTTTTAGCATATATGTTTAGTTACATTAATTGTTGTATTTGAGACGTTGTGAGAATTTTTTATGATAAGGAAAAAGTATTATGTAATTCTAATTGAATATGTGACGTATGTTGTTTTGAATGATTAAACAGTTGTGTAATATATGGAATAATTCTAATTTAATATATGTTTCGTTTTGGTAAATGGTTTA
>JACYFF010031957.1:93439203-93575955 GCA_017589665.1 Selenicereus undatus
GAGACGTAGTTAATTTTTCATATGATTTGGTTGGTTTAATATGAAATGTAGTTGTTCGTAACATATGGATGTAAATTATGTTAAGTTTTAATTTCATTTGTGAAGTGTATTTATTTGAATAAGTAGACTAAAATATGATAAATATGTACATTTCACCAAAAATGTTAAATATGTTAACTATGTATGAATTTGAAAGTATGTTTACAGTTCTTGTTATTTTTCTGAATTTATGTATATATGTTAAGTATATATTAATATAAGTTTAGTAAGTATGTTAATGGTAATTTTTTTGTTTGGTTTTGTTTAATTAGATGAGGTGTGAAATCGGTGGTTTCATTTGTGATTGTTGTTTAGTGAAATTTATGTAGAAAAATAATATTATTATATGAAATTAATTATTTTTCGCTTATATGTTTAGTTACATTAATTGTTTTATTTGAGGTGTTGTGAGAATTTTTTATGACGAGGAAAAAGTATTATGTATTTCTAATTTAATATGTGACGTATATTGTTCTGAATAATTAAACAGCATGTGTAGTATGTGGAATAATTCTAATTTAATATATGTTTCGTTTTGGTAAATGGTTTAATAATGTTATGTGCGTGTTTTTTCCGGTTTGGTGTGTATATTAATTTTTGGTGAATTTGTGAATAATGTGCTTTTTTTGAGACGTAGTTAATTTTTCATATGATTTGGTTGGTTTAATATGAAATTTATTTGTTCGTAACATATGCATGTAAATTATGTTAAGTTTTAATTTCATTTGTGAAGTGTATTTATTTGAATAAGTAGACTAAAATATGATAAATATGTACATTTCTAATTATTATATAATTATTATGAAATGTTGAAGTATGTTACACATGTGTAATGTGTTTTGTTTTAGGGAATACTATAAATTTCTTAAGTATGTTTATATTTTGTTTGCTTTGTGACATATATTAACGTTTTGTAAGTATGTGAGTCAAAGAAATGGCAGGAGTACTCTCAAGCCGCAACTCAAGGGGGCTCTCAACTGCCACCTATGACTCAAGAGGAGTTTTTGGATTAAAGAAAATATCTACAAGAAAGGTCGTGTATAAGGTTTTGGCGCGGAGGGGGTCAAGTTGAAGAAATTAGCTACTATTGTAGCTGCACGTCACTCATCAGCTGAGCATTTTGATCCAAGACAGCAAGCACAACTCCTCAATGAGAGTATAACTAAGCAAACAGAGGCTATGACTCAAATAGCCAAGAAACAGGGGAAGACAGAGTGCATGCTGAAAAAAGTTTTATGATTTTTCAAAGGTCAAAGTGCAGGCTCCTCCAGCCAGATCAATTTGAATCCCGACGATGAAGAGGACTCCGAAAATGACAACGATGATGATCCCACAAATTCATCCGACTTTAAATAGTTTAGTAATTTGGGTACATTTAAAACAATGTCGTATGTCGTAATTAATATTTAATTCAGCATGTTTATTTTGACAGATATATATAAAATTTCATATTTGGTAATTATATTATTACATGCGTATTAATTTTCTGAAATTTTTTTTTTTGGTTTTGAAGCAAAATTTTCTACAATTTTTTTTTTCATATTTTCAATTAAATTTTTATTTAATTTTTTTTTTAAAAAGGAATTTCGGACGGGAATTTCTGTCGGAAATTCCCTCCCCCCTTTTCCCAGTTCGCGCTGAGTTTGAGGTGCCAGAGTGTCCGACGGGATATTTCCATCGGAATTTCCGTCGCATGCAGTCGGATTTCGTCGGAAAAGTTTTTGCGACGAGCTGAATCCCGACGTGACATTTTCCGTCGTATTTTCCTTCGGAATGGCCTTTTCCCGTCAGAAAAATAGACTTTTTCCGTCGGTATTTCCGTCGCAGATCAGATGTGTTTTTGTAGTGGGTCGTTCCCAGTTCCAATTTTCCATGATACTAAGAGAAAAAGAAATAAGTCAAGTTAGTGGCCACTATGAACCCTCAACGTGGCTTCATGCGTCTTTGTTTTCCTCCTGGTTTGTGGCTAAGAATGTGAGATTTTTGCTATATTGAGGTCTTGTTCGACTGCTTCTCCATCCCTTCTACCCATATTTGATCATTTGCTTCTCTTAATTTCATCTATTCACCCTAACATTTGAAGTCAGAGAAATCTAAGAGCAGCAGCTTTAATTTAGAGTCCTTAAAGATTGAAAAATTATTAGAGGCATCTCCATTAGATGCGCATTTCTTTGTCCTTTCTTCTTGAACTCCTCTAGATTAGTTTAACTGATGCATTGTTTGGGCTTTTTTGAATTGGTTAGAATAGTCAAGAGTGAGCAGTGCCTTTTGCTGGAGGGATTTGCTAGCTAAACAAATATGTTTGATGTTTTCTATTTAAAATCTTGTCCTTGATCTTGTTGTGGAGTATATTCATTCAAGTCCGGTATTTTTTGTTTTTTGAGTAATTTTTTCTTCAAGTGGCTTGGATAATACTTTGCGTGAAGTATGAGAAGGAGAAATCCAATATCCTGTCGTTGATTGATACGAAATGCATCATTGACTCATTGACGTAAGAAGCAAGTTTTTTAAGTAGTAGTGCTGCCTCATTGGCTAGTAGCCAACCACATATGTCTCAAAGGGATACTTGTCATTCTCAACTCCGAGACTCTTTTTCACACTTTTTATTTCCTTTTTTTATTTTATTTCTTTTTTTCTTCTTCTCTAATTTTTTTCCTAATTTTTTTCCCATTTGTTTTTTTATTCTTGATTTAGGATGTGAAACAAACGCAAAGACTGGAGGAACTATACCAATAGACAAATGAGAGAATTGACCAATGGAAACTTAAGACCCTCAGATAATTGTGATATACAAGGAGTGGACTTGAAGCTATGATGGACTTAAAGGGTTAGAGTTATAGTCAGGAATGACACGTTTTTTTACTAAGTTCTATCGTGTATACCCTACTTATATACAACCTAATACTAAATCACAATATCAAAGTCAATCAACATAGTATAACTCCCTAAAATCAAACAAAACTAGAAAATCCTTTGTGATAATTTCGACATTTTTTCCTCTACTTTTTTCAAAAATTTTACGTATAGCTTCCCCTCTCCCATACCAAAATTACAAAACATCTACTTTATGGGAAAGAGAGCACCAAGGACACAAAAAAAAAGGAAATAAAACAAAAAGACACTATCTACAACTATATACAAGTATACAAGGTACAAAACCATGTTACCAGATGTGAAACAAATTGTAACCAAACTATGTCATCACCAATTAAAGTTCCTTGGATGGTTCATGGAGTAGAGAACACCCCACATCCTCTTCTCTGGGAAGCTCCACGAACTACTTCATACTTTACCCGTTGACATTCTGCTTAGCTCGAGTAGCAGAATCTTGAATCCTAATTACAACGCAAGAAATACGTGATTGGCAACAAACATCCCATCCAAAGGGACTTCAAGTTGCCAAGAAATAGGTGCTATCTCGAATCATTCAAGAGCACCTTCATGCTCAGGGCAAACTCCTTTCTAAGAATCATTTTATCGCAAATCAACTTTACCCGCTGCTTAGACAAGATACTTGCAAGCCTTGTATAAGATCTCCTCTAACTCACTCAATTGCCACCCCCTGTTGTAATACCCTGGCCCCTTGCTGGGCTGTGAAAAAATACTAGAATGACTTCAAAGATCAACGACTTTCCTCACAATTGACAAAAAGGCCTTCTAGCTTGCTTCCTCCTTAGTCACACATTACCCGTAAAAACTTCTAAGAACATCACTTATCTTAAGAGTTGTGCATAGCAAGCACGCTTAACTTTGATGTTCTTAAGAGTGGCTTCCCAAAAGGGAAGGTTTACCTTTGGTGATATAAGTAGTCAACTAGTGATATCAAATCATTTAAACCTCATTTTTAACCATACTTTGGGTGTTATACCTCTCCTCACCTACTGTAGTAAGATCTAACCGAGAGTCATAATAGTCCACCAAGATTTGTAGTAAAGATTAACAAGGAGATGTTAGGGCTTCGTATAGACCACTTGTAGGGTGACACTTCTAAGGGTGTCTTAAAGCCTTCCTATAAACCCGAAGAACATTAATGAGCCTTCTTATAGATCTAACTTTTAACCATACCTTTGGTGTTATACCTTTCCCAGTCCTAATTGCCTGTGGTACTAAGAGAAAAAGAAATAAGTCGAGCTAGTGGCCACCATGGACTCTCCATGGTGGCTTCGTGCCTCTTTATTTTCCTCCTCAGTCGTTTATAGCTAAGAATGTGAGATTTTTGGTATATCAAGGCCTTGCTCGACTGCTTCACCATCCCTTATACCCATAATTAATCATCTTCTTCTCTTAATTTTATCCATTCACCCTTCCATTTGAAGCAAGAGAAGATCTTGAAGGAACAACTATAATTTGAAGTCCTTGAATATTGAAAGATTATGAAAGGCATCTCCATTGGATGAACATTTCTTTCTCCTTTCTACTTAAACTCCTGTAGATTAGTTTAACTGATGTTTTGTTTGGGCTTTTTTTGAATTGGTTAAAATAGTCAAGAGTGAGTAGTTTCTTTTATTCAAGGGATTTGCTAGCTAAACAAATATATTTGATGTTTTCTATTTAAAATCTTGTGCTTGGTCTTCCTGTGGAGTACATTCAATGAATTCCTATGTTTTATTGCATTGTGAGTAATTTTTTGGTCAAGTGGCTTGCATAATACATTATGTGAAGTATGAAAAAGTAGAAGTCCATTATCTAATTGTTGACTGATAAAAACTACGTCATTGACTTGTTAACCTAAGTAGCAAGTTTCTTAAGTAGAAGTGTTGCCTCAAATGTTAGTACCCAACAACATATGCTTCAAATGGATACTTGTTATTCTCAACTCCGAGTCTCTATTTTCACTCTTATTCTTCCTTTTTTTCTTCTTTTTGATTTTTTTGTTCCTATTTGTTTTTTGTTCTTTTTCTGGGATTTGAAACAAAAGCAAAGACTTGAGGAACAATACAAATAGACAAATGAGAGATTTGACCAATGGAAACTTAAGTGACTAAGATAATGGTGATATACAAGGAGTTGACTTTAAGTTATGATGGACTTAAGGGGTTAGAACTAAAATCAAGAATGGCACAATTTTTTGGACAACATTCTATCATGCATACCTACTTATATACAACCTAATTGTAAGTCATAGGGGTCGTTGCTGATCAAGATAGTACAACTTTCTGAAATCACACAAAAGTAGAAAATCCTTTGTGATATTTTTGAAATTTTTTTACTCTATTTTTTCAAAAAATTTACATATAGCATCCCTCCTCCCATACCAAAATCATAAAACATCTATATTGGGGGAAGGAGAGCATCAAGCAGACAAAAGCAAAAGAAAATAAAACAAAAAGACACCATACACAACTACACACAAGTATACAAGGTATGAAACAATGCTACCAGATGCGAAATGGATTGTAACTAAACTATCTCATCACCAATTACCGTTCCTTGGATGGTTCATGGAGTATAGAAGACTCCACATCCTCCTCTCCTAGAAGCTCCGTAAACTGCTTTGTGCTTTGTCCATTATCATTCTGCTTGGCTCTAGTGGCAGGATCTTGAATCTTAACTACACCACAAGGAAACACATGATTGACAACAAAGGCTCAATCCAATAGGACCTCAACTTACCAAGAAATAGGTGCAATCTTGAGTCATACAAGAACAACTTCTTGCTCAGGGCAAACTCCTTTCTAAAAATCATCTTATCACAAATCAACTTTACCCTTTGCTTCGACAATATAGTACTCTTGTAAGCATTGGATCGGATGTCCTGTAACTTACTCAACTGCAATCTTGTTTTGTAACGCCCTGACCCCTTTTTCAGCCACGAAAATTACTAGAACGACTTCAAAGATCAATGACTTTCCCCACAAGTCACAAAAAGCCCTTCTAGCTTGTTTCGTCCTCATTCACACATTACTTGTAAAAAGATCTAAGAAGATAAGTTATCCTAAGAGTTCTGCACAACAAACACACTTAACTTTGAAGTTCTTAAGAGTGGGCTTCTCGAAAGGGAAGGTGCACCTTTGGTGATATAAGTAGTCAACTAGTTTTGTCAAATCATTTAAACCTCACTTTTAACCACACCTTAGGTGTTATACCTCTCTTCACCAACTATAGTAAGATCATAATTGAGAGTCCTAATTGTCCACCAAGGTTGGTAGTAAAGATTAACAAGGAGATGTCAGGGCTTCGTATAGACCACCTATAGGGTGCACTGCTAAGGGTGTCTTAAAGCCTTGTTATAAGCCCAAAAACATTAATGAGCCTTCCTATAAACCTAACTTTTAGCCTTATCTTGGGTGTTATACCTTTCCTAGTCCCAATTGTCTGTGATACTTAGAGAAAAAGAAATGAGTAGAGTTAGTGACGACCATGGACCCTCCATAGTGGCTTCGTACCTCTTTATTTTCCTCCTCATTCGTAGTAAGAATGTGAGATTTTTGCTATATTAAGGCCTTGTTCGGTTGCTTCACCAACCTTTCTGTGCATATTTGATCATCTTCTTCTCTTACTTTCATTTATTCACCCTTACATTTGGAGCAAGAGAAAATCTAAGAGGGGTAACTTTAATTTGAAGTCCTTTAAGATTAAGAGATTGTTAAAGGGATCCCCATTGGATGGGCATTTCTTTATCATTTATTCTTAAACTCCCCTAGATTAGTTTAATTAATGTTTTGTTTAGGATTTTTGAATTAGTTAAAATAGTCATCAGTAAGTAGTTTCTTTTACTCTAGGGATCAGATTTGCTATCTAAACAAATATATTTGATGTTTTCTATTTAAAATCTTATGGTTGATGTTCTTGTAGAGTAGATTCAATCAAGTCCTGTGTGTTTATTGCTTTGTGAGTAATGTTTTGGTCAAGTGGCTTGGATAATACTTTGTGTGAAGTATGAAAAGGAGAAATGAATTATCCAGTCGATAAGATTGGACCTGACTTAGTGATACCTGAGAAAGAATTGCATGTTGAGAGATCAATTTGGTAAACTTGATCTATGACTTTGACTAAAATGAGAGCCCTTGTGAAATGGTAACACGATTAGTTTAGGTAAGTCTAGGTAGTTCTTTTCATTTTGAAAGAAAAACTGGAAACTTTATAAGATTGTCAACCTTTGAATCACCTCACACTGGAGAAGGCATGCACTTGATTTCTAGATTCAACCCATTTTAGACAAAACAAGTCCCTAGATATTTTTAATTGATAGATTTCTCTCTTTCTAAACAAGTGTTTGCTTAGCTTAGTTTAATCACCCTCCAAACAACAATTTTGCTTAATATTTTAGATAGGACAAAACTAGATAGATTACACTTATCCTTCTGGGAATGACATTTGATTTTACTACAACACTAGTGCATTGTGGTGGCAATTGGCTTTTTGCTTTTTTCCTGCTATTGTTGGGGATCAAGAGTCAAGTATTGAGTCTATCCTTTAAGATTGGATAACCATTTTCCCTTTTTCATTTTGATCGCTTAGGTAGTGTTTGTGTTTGTACTTACATTACCTTTTCCATTTTATGCAAAGTCCTATCTCCTTTGAACCTAATCCTGAAACTGAGATGGGTTTTTCGCTTAACGAGAACGAGGCAAAGAATAAAGAATCGAAAATGCAAGGCACGTGAGATCACACCCAAAATGGCTAGTGGAGAAGAAGCACAAAGAAAAACGGTCTGGATTTTATCACCTGGGGTTCCAAGGCATTAATTCAAGCACCACTTATTCTAATGTGAAGGCTTATAATTTTGAGCATAAATTGGTACCTCTCTCAATGGTGCAATAGTCACAGTTCAATGACACTCTCATAGAGGATCCTAACTTACACTTTTTCGTCTTTTTAGAGGTGTATAACACTTTGATGCTCAATAAAGTCTCCAATGATGCTATCCACTCTCTTTTGTTTCAATTTTCACTTAGAGAAAAGGGAAAGGAACAAGTCCATTCATTAGGGTTCCAATGATGCTCAATAAAGTCTCTAATGTTGTTGACAACTACATGGAACGAGCTCACAAAGACGTTCCATGTCTTCTCTCCAAGCAAAATGGTATGTTTGAGGAACACAACTCACAACCTTTATTCAATGGGAGTGCAAGACACTTTATGAGCACAGGGAGTATTTCAAGGATCTATTGCAGTTGTGCTCCAACATGGACTCTAAAAGTAGATGATTGTGCAAACCTTTTATAATAGAGTCACTCAACCCAAAAGGTCAACCTTTAATGCATTGGCAGGAGATACTTTGATGAACAAGATGGAGGATGAGACGTATAATATGAATGAGGAGATGGCCCTTGATGACTACCAATTGTCAAGCAAGAGGAGAGAATCCAAGAAGGTGGGAGGTAAGTTGGAAGTTGATACTTTTACTTTGCTTTTCGCTGAAGTAGATGTATACAATTACACAAAGATTGGATTGTTTAAATGGTCATGTTGTGAATTCATATACCCATCCCTTTCATGTTAAATTTTTAGCTTTGTTGACCATTTGATAGTGAATTTCCAAGTTACGAGTCCTTCTACCCAAAGCTCCAGTGACAAAGTTAATTATGTCAACAACTTCAACCTAAAAGGACCAATGACCTTTGTCCAATGCATATACTTTAGGTTGAGGGAATCGCCCAAATTTCTTATATAGGACTAACACTCTCATAATGTCACAAATGAATGGTAAATCCCCTCTTGAGTTTCTAAGACCTAATTTTCCCAACATGTTCCCCAACATCAAACTTGGAGGCTATGATAGGGAGCATGCTTATGGTGCATCAAAAGTAAGATGAGCACATTAAGCAATTAGCCTCTAAGGTTGATGTGCATACTACTCACATGAAGATATTAGAAGCTCAAATTGCACAAGAAGCTAGCTTTTTAGCTACACCTCTCAGTAGACTTCTTAGTGAGCCTAAGCCTAACTCTAGGAAAAAATATAATACGATGTTTCTAAGAAGTGTCAACTATGTTGAAGGTCCTAAGAGTGCTAGCAAGGATGTGGTTGTGAACGATGTGAAAAATGATGTTGTTTAGAAGGAGGAGTCTAGTCACTCTAATGATGTATTTCGTGACCATGTGACGCATGATGCCCATGAGGTTCCTAAGGATCCAAAACAACCTTTCCCAAAATATTTTATACCAACATTTTCATTCCCTCAAAGAATGGCTAAGCTAAACTAGATTTGCAATTTGGGAAGTTTTTAGTGGTCCTAAAGAAGCTCTCCATCAATACTCCATATATTGATGTTGGCTCAAATGCCTTCCCATGGTAAGTTTTTGAAACAAAATTTGTCAAATAAGAGAATGCTAAAAGACCATAAGACGGTGCCCTTAACTGAAGAGTTTAGCATCGTGATCCAGAATAAGTTTTTCGCTTATCTTAAGGATCTCGGTAGCTTCTTCATTCCTTCATAAAAATTGTTTGTGTTGACCTTGGTTTCTGTGATTTGCAGTTAAGTGTAATCTTGATGCCCCATTTCATGTGGCAAAAGTTGGATTTAGGAGAGATATGACACATCATTTTCTTAGAATTGGCGGATCGTTTCATGAAATTCCCTGTTGATGTTGTAGAGAATGTCCCCATCAAGGTGGGTGATTTTTGTGTCTGTATTGTTTTTTTAAGTCTTAATATGGAAGAAGACATGGCACCCAATCATTCTTGGGAGGCCTTTGTTAGCCACCGCCAGGGGTCAAATTGATGTAGAGACTAGTAAGTTGTCTTTTATGTGAATGACAATCATCTGGAGTTCAATTTGTTAAAGCCACTAATTTCCCTTCTATGCCTAATGAGTGCAATATAATTGATTTGATCAATAATTTTATAAGGGAAGAAGTCATTAACTAAGGCATTAGTGACCCTTTTGAGCATTATTTGTTTAAAGATTACACCATCGAGGATGGGAATCCCTAGGTAGATTGTGTGCTCAATTTTTGGATGCTACCCACAAGTTCCACCAACCCTATTTATGGTGGAAGACTTAGGAATTGAAGAAGAGCCCTCTCATGATAAGAATCCTACCTGTAAGGTTATGTTGAAACTTGCCCCTTCTCCTTTGTGATATTAATTTCTTGGCCTTAATTCTATACATATACTGATTGTTAATACAAGCCTAAATGCATCATAGATTGATTCGTTATTTAGAGTCCATAGATTTTGTCACAAGGGCATAAGGTATACCATTGATGAACACAGAGGAATTCACCCTTCTTTGTACATGCATTGCATTTTAATGTAAGATGATCATAAGGCCTCAATTGAATATCAAAGAAGGTTGAATCCTACCATAAAGGAAGTTGTCAAGAAAGAGGTTTTGAAATTGCTCAAAGCCAACAAGAACTACCCTATCTTTGATAGTAAGTGGGTAAGCCTAGTCCATCTAGTACCTGTTAAAATTAGCAAAATCCTATTCTCGGCTTTAAAGTAAACAACTTATTATGTTTATAGAACCAAGAAAAGAGGAGGAAAAGAATTTTCTTTTTCTTAATTTAAAAATTCTCATATAAATTGTTATGTTTTCAATTGTAATAAAAACTCATTTTTAAGAGAGAGAAAGATAGAGAAGTGCAAGGATTTAGAGGGAGAAAATATTGTTTCTTGTACTATTGTTATTAATGCTAGTATTCTCTCCTAATATTTAGAGCACCGTTGTGATATCTCTTTGTATATCAATTCGTAAATTTCTTAATCCTATTTTAGTAGTGTGAGATATAAAGTTAGATTACTGTATCTTTGGAATATAAGAGCGAGTTAACTTATACTATTCAATATCATGGGGGCTAAATATGAGATTGGGAACTTTAGTGGCATCCATTTCTCCCTTGGGAAATTGAAAATGAAGGCAATATTAAGGAAAGATCATTGCATAGGAGCAATTGAGGTCAGACCAAGAGGATCTACTAAGGACGAATGGGAAGAGATAGCCGATAATGCTATTGATAATGTGTATCTAGCATTAATAGATTTAGTCCTGTCAAGTGTCACAGAAAAAATTACTACGAAGACAATATGGGATGCACTCACCAGATTCTATGGGACAAAGTAACTATATAATAAGGTACTCTTAAAAAGAAAGCTTTATACCCTTCAAATGAGTGAATCCATATCGTTAACAGATCACTTGAACAATCTAAATACGCTATTTTTTAAACTCTCGGCGATGGATTGTAATATAAAAGAAATGAGCGTGCTGAGCTTCTACTTCAAAGCCTACCTGACTCTTATGACCAGCTCATCATTAATTTGACAAACTGTTTGATTATGGACTTTCCAAACTTCAATGATGTTGCATCTGCTATCCCAGGAGAGGAACGTAGGCTTAAAGTAAGGAAGATAGATCATTCTCTTCATAACAAACAGATGCATTATTGATGATGAGAGGAGGATCAACAAATCATAACTCCAGTGGGAGTCAAATCATGGGAGATTGAAGTCACGAAGCAAGAAAAATGTCAAATGTCAATATTGTGGCAAAAGAGGCCACATGTTAGAGCGTGGTTTAAAGATTCTCATGAAATGTAATCTCTTTCCTAGATTCATATCGATAAACTTACCATTTTGTGAAAATTGTGTTGCGAGTAAATAGAGTATATTAAATTTTGGAAGATCTATTACCAAGAACAAACACATACTAGACTTAGTTCATTCGGACGTGTGGGAATCACTATTCATGTCCCTAGGATGAGCAAAGTATTTTGTGCCATTTATTGATGATTGCTCTCCGAGAACATGGATGTACCCACTCAAGAAGAAGTCAAATGTGTTTCCAATATTCAAGGAATTTAAAGCTGGAGTGGAGCTTGAATCTGGAAAAAGAATTAAGTGTTTGAGGACAGATATGGAGGAGAATACATAGATGGTGATTTCTTAGAATTTTGCAAGCAAGAATGTATTCAAAGACAACAAACAATTGTTGCACGACATTTACAAGATAAAAATATATGCCGTAAGCATACAACTTTCGCTGTAGTCCTTGAGGGTCGTCTCCTTAGCGGCAAGGATGAAATTAAATCACAGTTAATCTTAAAGTAACATAGGTACTAAACTAATTAACGTAATAATAATCTCACAAAATGATTGAAATTAAGAAAACGAATTGTCATGCGAGACATAAACAAAGTAGTCTAGCTTAAATTACCCAACGTTCTAACATTAGCAAATGCAACATTAAAGCATTTAACTATTCAAATTCTGCCCCATCATACCTCAATAGTTTTATTAAAAAAATGACAACAGTAAAAAAAACAAACAAGGTCCCAAGATTAATAGATATAATAAAGAACCCATAAAGGAATAAACACCAAAGCTAATCACAGGAACCAAAGCTAATCAGAAGAACAGAATGAAGAAGATATAGGGTGGAGGAGGCAGAGACTGCCTCGCAACACGATAGACCCAACTATGGGCTTAGTCCTACATCAACAACTTAGCAAGGCCCGAATTGAATACTGAAGTGATCAGAATTAGAGGACATGAGGAGGAGAAAATCAGTGGAATGGGGCTATGAAAATAGGAACGAAGAAAAAAAAATAGGGGGGACATCCTAGCTCATTAGAGCTCAGCCTAAGTTCATCAATGGAGGAGAAGTCAACCCAAAACCATGCAACCCAAATTAGAGCAACGCCTTAAGTGGAAATAGGGTAAAATAAGGGAGGAGAAGTTAGCCAAACCAGACCATGACTTAAACCGAAAACCCACATCAACAAAACCCACAATAAAAATCCATGTCAATAACTCATACAAACACAACCTAGGGACCGTGATTAAACAAATGGAATCGAAAAGAAAACAGAAAAGAAAGGAGAAACAAAGTAAGGGGGAAAAAGCTCAGTTTTAACCTAGAACAAGCTATGAACGAGCTTCAAGCTTGCCAAAAATGATGGATTTGCGATAAACATAGCTTCAAGTTCCAGCACAAACAATAGAAGAATAAGAGTAACCAAATTGATTCAACGTTCAATAAAAATTTAAGGCTAAATTCGTAACCTAACTCAAAACAATGAATTACAATTAAAACCCGAAGACAAATATGAAAATCAGAAATTAAAACAGGACAAGTGAAAACTAAACCGAAATTAAAACTCTAAATTACTAAAAACTCAAATTAAAACTACCTAAAACCCTAAATTAAAACCTGGCTAAACCCCCATTCCCCGCTGCCCCCTCGCTTCTTTAAGCAACCCATCTTCGATCTGCACTGTTTGATCCTAGCTATCATGGATAGTGATGATGAAACTGGAGAGCGAATTTGGTGGTGGTGAGGAGTATGGTGATGATGGTGCTGCTTGGTGCCGATGCCAATGAACAATAGTTATGGATAATGATTCTGGTTGATGGAGATGGTTCGAGCAAGAAGCCAAGGTGGAGGGGGCTTTTGTTCATGTCTGCTGAGGCTGAAAAGAGAGAGAAAAAATCAAGGGGAGAGAGGGTCGAGTTGGTCATGTGATGAGGGGATGATTGAGGTTTATTTTCATTTTTTCTTTATTTTTTCCGTTTCTTTTGTTGGTTGGATCAAGGAAAACGGGTCAACGGTTCATGTGTTGTTTTTGGATTTTAAGCTAGCAGACCCAATTCCTTATGTCGGCCTCCTTTTTCACCTTTTTTCTCACAGTTTTTGTGATTTTTCGTGGCCCATAAAAATAAAATAAATTCAAATAAAAATCTAGATATAATAATTATTTTGAGCAAAATTAGGTATAAAGGTATCACAAAAAGATCGTATTTTGAGGCAAATAGTAATCGACACACCTTATCAAAATGGTGTAGCTGAGTGGATGAATAGGACTCTTTTGGAAAGAACAAGAGCTATGTTGAGAACAATAAGACTACCCAAATCTTTCTGGGCAGAAGTAGTCAAAAGTGCTAGCTACGTGATAAATTGATCACCATTAACGACTATTGATTTAAAGACTTCAATGGAGATGTGGAATTGTAAGCTGGTGGGTTATTATTCTTCTTTGCATGTGTTTAGATGTCCTACATATGTAATGTACAAGTCCAAGGAAATAACAAAACTTAATCCACAATTCAAAATATGCATATTCTTGGGTTATTGCTGACGGTGTTAAACGGTATCACCTATAGGATCCCACTGCTCGTAAGGTTATTATCAGCACAGATGTTAATTTACAGAAGGAGAAAACAAAATAAAGATGATAACACGTCTAAAGAGACTGCTACAATAAGTATAGATGATGAGTCCGGAAAGGACGATTGTTTTGAAGTAGGGCCAGAGCATGTGGAACAAGATCCAAAGAGGGCCAATGATACAGTAGTTTAAAGATCAGATTGTCAAATAAGAAAACCTTCACGGCACTCAAATTATTTTATGGCCAGTCATGATGGGTACAGTATTTTAACATAAGATAGAGAGCCATCAATTTTTGCAGGGGCTCTGAATTGCCAAGATGCTTCTCTACAAATTGCAGCGACGTAAGAAGAAATGGAAGCCTTACATAGAAATAAGGCATGGGAACTTGTTCCACTTTCGCAAGGATGAAAAGCCATTATAAAAAATGGGTCTATAAGATCAAATGAGATAACAATGATCAAGTAGAAATATATCATACAAGATTGGTGGTAAAAGGATATGCTAAGAAATAAGGTCTTGACTTTAACAAGATATTTTCTCCAGTTGTTAGACTTGCAACTACCATATTAGTCATGGTTTTGTGTGCTATAGTTGATTTACATCCAGAACAATTGGCTGTAAAGATATTTTTTCTTCATGGTGAACTTGAAGAAGAGATATATATGCTCCAACTAGAAGGATTCAAAGAAAAAGGAAAACAAAACATAGTTTATAGGTTAACCAAATCTATATATGGTATTAAGTAGGTGCCAAGGTGTTGGTAGAAGAGATTTGATTGCTTCATTATTAGCCTTAGATACCATAGACTTAATTCAGACCATTTTGCATATTAGAAGAAGTTCAAGGATAATGATTTCATCATTTTAATGTTGTATGTGGCATGTTGGTGGTAAGCCCCAACAGAGATTGAGTCCAAGAATTATAGGAACAGTTAGCTAGGGAGTTTGATATGAAGGATTTAGGGCTAGTAAACATGAAGAAAATTGTACGACCCTTCAATATGCAAGATTGTAAGCTAATTTCTACCGCATTTCCTATCAATTATAAACTATCTTCAAGTATAAGCCCTAACAACAAAGCAGAAAGGATAGAAATGTCTCACATACCATATGCATCGGCAGTGGGAAGCCTAATGTGTGCTATGACCTATGCAAGACCAGATATTGCTCAAGCAATGGGAGTGATCAGTAGATTTATGGCAAATCCTGGTCAAGAGCCTCGGAAAGGTGTGAAGAGCATCTTGAGATACATTAAGGCGACCTCAGTTGCAACATTATGCTTTACAGGATCAAAATTTATTGCTAATAGATATGTCGACTCGAATTTTGGAGGTGACCTTAACAAAAGAAAATATACTGTGGGTTATGTGCTTACTCTTCTAAGTGGTTCTGTAATACGAGTATTAAAGCTATAAATTGTTGTTGCATTGTCTACTATAGAAGCTAACCATATGGAAGCTACCCAAGCTTGCAAGGAAGCAATTTGGATAAAAACACTAACAAGAGAACTTGGACACACGCAACAAAAGATTCCTATGTATAGTGATAGTCAAAGTGCTTTGTTCATTGCTAGAAATCTAAATTTTCATTCGAGGACAAAAACATACTGATGTTCAATATCATTTTGATTGAGAAGTAGTAGAGGAAGCAAGTGTGGATATGCAAAAGATTCACACAAGACATAGCTTAGTAGACATTATGACAAAGCCCATTAGTACTGACAAGTTTGTATGGTACAAGTCCTCTTATAGCTTATCTGAAACATAAACAACATAAGATTTGCCAAAAAGTTGACTTTAAGTGGGAGATCGTTAATATTAGAAAAGTCATATTTTTGGATTTAAAACAAAATAGCTTGTTACGTTTAAAAAAACAAGAAAAGAGGAGGAAAAGAAGTTTCCTTCTCTTAGTTTGAAAATTTTCACATGAATTGTTATGTTTACAATTGTAATAGCAAGAGAGAGAAAGACACAGACACATAAGGATTCACAGAGAGAAAATATTGTTCTCCAACTATTGTTCTTAATTTTCGTATTCTCTTCTTATATTTAGAGAGCGTTTGTGATATCTCTTTGTTTATGAATTCCTAAATTTCTTAATTCTATTTTAGCGATGTGAGATACGTACTTCAGATTACATAATCTTTAGAACCTAACAGTATGTAAGAATGTTAAGACGAAGGTTGTGAAAAATGAGAATAATTAGTTGATTCCTACTAGGATGGTCACGGGTTGGCATATATCCATTGATTATAGGAAGTTGAACAAAGCCACCGGTAAGGAACATTTTCTCATTCTCTTTATTGACCAAATGTTGGAGAATTTAGCTAAGAACTCCTAATTTTGATACCTGGAAAAGACCACATTGGCACATCCACATGGTACTTTTACATATAAGAGTATGTCAATCGGGTTCTGCAATGCACCGTTGCCTCTCTACATTGGATGATGACCATTTTATCTGATTTTGTTGAGGATATTATGTTAGTATTCATGAATATTTTTATGTATATGGTGCATCATTTGACCATTGGTTGCATGATTTTGTTCAAAGTGTTGCAAAGATGTGAAGAAGTAAATTTGGCCTTGAATTGAAAAATGTACCATTTTATGGTACAAGAGAGGGTTGTCCTTGGCCATATTTTTTTCAAGCTAAGGCATTGAAGTTAACAAATGAATAGTGAAGGGGATTGAAAATTTGCCACCACTTGCTTTTGTGAAGGTTTCTTAGACATGTTGGCTTTTACCGAAACTTCATTACAGATTTTTAAGAGTTATAATCATATACCCCCTCCACATTTAGGTAAGTGTTATTTGTAAGCCCCTGTTTTTGAAATGATTATTTAAGCCGCTTGAAATTGCATGGGACCGATGGTGATGGTCTATAAGGGATGAAAAAGGGATCGGGGCTCCTTCAGACTAAATCGGCTTGCCTTTCTCCACCCTGCATCATACCTTCTATTGAGGTGGGATGCTTCGCGTTAGATTTCTCATAGCTGTGTTCCATGGTGAAATGTGATAGGATGGAATGGCGCTTTAATTTTATAGAGTTGCCAACACAATTTTAAAGGAAATGTACAAGCCTTTTATAGAAAGCACCCAATTTCTTCTCTTAATCAAAATTTTTAAATCAAAGAGAACTGCTAGATATAGGACTTGATTTCAAAAAGAAGAATGACTTTTTCTGTAGGATTGTGATTCTTGTGGTTCCCAAATAGTGATTAAATGAATGAATCAGTGACTACAAACCATGACATGGATTCAGAGGTGAAGGTACAACCTTTACTAGAAATGAATGCATTGACACTTTTATTTTTTAGTTCCATGGAAACGACTTTTTTTCATGATTTTATGTTTTATTTGTGATGCATATATGATGAAGACTATTTTTGGTGACCACTTATTAGCAAGCCATTTTATAGAAGAATCAAGCATACAAGAAACCAGTGAATTTTGTGATACATTCGTCATAAATATAGTCTTATTGATGTGCTAAAAGAAATAAACAAATCAAAGAATCATGGAGGTTCGGACGATAACATGATTACAAAGAAGAAGAATGTTTGAATGCAATGAATTGAAAAGTAAACCAACTAATCTTCTATGATTTATGGCCCTCAAACATAGCTCAATTTGAGTACAGTGGCAAAGTAGTGGTTCTTAGATTCCTTTTCTCCTAAGGACATTAGGGTGGATGGCGCTAGTCCTTTTTAAAAGAAGAACCCTTTTGCATGAGGTTTTGAGTGAAGATTTTAGCGTAGTTTTTTTACTATCAAGTCTTAAGAAAGGTTTCTTATGAGGGAAAAAGAAAGGTAGAGAATTTATCATAGTTCATGAATAGTGTAGAAAGAAGAGTGTAGAGTTCCCTCTATGTAGATTATGGTTTTGAATTAGAGGGAGAAATTCCCTTCTTGTAATGGAACAAGCACATTTGGCTATGAATACCTTGCTAAGAAAAGGATCAAAGCAAATAAAAATTAAATGAAATAAAATCAATCAAAATAATTTTCTTTAGTTAAATATTATTTGCATTAATCAAAATTAATTTGGCCCCGATTTGGAGGTGAATTAGGCAATTAATTGAGATAATCAAGAAAAACGTGCATCAATTCATGCACTGCAAGCAAACATATACTTAGTGGCAGGAAGACAGGCACAATGGCAGTGGCTAGGGTCTAAATTATTCCGTTGGGCTATTAAGTGTTGTAGGCTCACATTGTTTCAACAATGACTTTCTCATCTGACATTCAATTGTTGTGATTATTTTTTTATTGGAAAGCTTGTTAAGTTTAGTTTCTAATAGATGAAGTTTCACGAACGTTTCATAAGCTTGGAAGGTGTTATGGTCAAAATAGTAAAGAGATGTTGATTTCTACACACGTCTTACTATCCAACTCATAACTTTTCCATTGCTTATTAGAATTTAATAGATTGGATTAGTGTGAGGCAAAATGCTAACTCAGTGGTCCTACTCCTATGATGTCATACTCTAGGTCATGAATTCAAGCCCCATGCCTGCCGATTGCTCTAAAATCGGGTTTTTGCCTTTTTTGAAATTGTTTAAAGTATTTTTGGTTTTCAAATGATTTTTAAAACTTTTTATGGATTTTTGTAATAAAGAATGACTTTTTTAATGTACGGACTAGTTCCTAAGATTCAAGTGCAATGATGCTTCACCCTTGGTGTGTTGGATAATGGTCATCATCGGGTGACAATGTATAGGACATGTGAGCATGTAGTCAGTCTAAAATCCTAAGGCATCAATTCAGTATTTATAGGGGCCCTCACTTTGGTCAATGCTAGTAGGGCAAAGGGTAAATGACAAAGTGTGCGATGTCATGCAAAGATGTCTATAGGTGTACGAGTGGATCCAAAGTGAGTCACTAGGGAGAAAAATCCTTTTTTAGAGCCTAAAGAGATTCTAGCTTTCCTAAGAGATAAAACTCTAAATGTGTGGTTGTTAAAGGTCTCAATTACAGAACCAACCACTTATGTCTAGAGCAAAATGGAGTTGACCTAAGGCCACTCCTACTAGACCAATCTCCTATAGTTAGCGCAAAGAAATGAGGTCCGCCTAGGGCTTCTCATAAAAGACCAACCTCCTAGGCTAGGACAAAAGGGACAGGTCCATCTAGGGAGCCAACCCCTTAGGCTAGGACAAAATAAAAGGCCATCTAGGCTCTCTCCGAGAAGACCAACCTCCTACGAATAGGGAAAGGGAAAGGATTCACATGGGGCCTTCCCTACAAGACCAAACTTGTATGACTAGGACAAAAGGAAGCCCACCTAGAGTCTCTCCTACACGACCAACCTCTTATGGCTTAGGTGAAGGGATGGCTAGGGTGAAGGGATGGGTGTACCTAGGGTCCCTCCTATAAGAGTAACCTTGTATAACTAAGACGAAAAGGATGCCCACCTAGGCTTCTAACATAAGACCAACTCCCTACGACTAGGACAAAGGGGTTGCTGTCTTACGGTCTTTGATACAAGGTCAACATTTTATGACTATAGCAAAGTGAATGGATCCACCTAGGGTATGTCCTATAAGACCAAGCCCCAACGCTTAAGACAAAGGTTTCTGTTACCTATAGCTAGGAAGAAAGGGATTTAGCGTCCTAGGGGTTTAGTGATGGGGTGTTTATGACCATGGTGATGAGAAGGGCCTAGTGCCTTACGACTAGTAAGAAAGAATTCTAGCCTCTTACGATTGGGAAGCAAAGATATCTAGCCACATGCAACTTGAAATACGAATGAATGGTCACCTACAACTAGGAAAACTTAATCTTGATCTACCTAGGACCAGGTAAAAGAAAGCCACCTACAACTAGGATGGCAAGATATCTAACCATCTATAACTTGAAAAAGGAATGAATAGTTTCCTACAACCCAGAAATCTTAATCCGTAGCCCCCTATGATCAGGTAAAGGGATGGATAGCCACCCAGGAGTAGGATAAAAAGATGTCTAACCACCTATGACTAGGGATCAAAAGAATCTTATCTCTTACAATATTAAAAATGAAGCTTTAGGCACATAAGGCTATGAAAACAGGGTACTCACCATCTAGATTAGGAAGGGAAACTCTTAGAATGTGATGAGAGAATTTTACCACCTAAGGCTAAGAAAGGATGGTTTTAGCATCGTACAACTTAAATGAGAGAATATCTAGTCACATAGTAATAGAATGACATAATGTATAATCACCTACAACTAAGACAAGGGAATGTTTACACCTAAGAATGAAATGAGAGAATGTCTAGTCACCTATGACTAAGATGAGAGAATGTCTAGTCACCTATGACTAAAAGGGTGTGGAACTTACTTTAGTTGATGATGAATTGAATGTGATATGCAAAGGTCTGACCTTGGCGAACTAACATTGTTGGGAAGCCAAGAAGGCTAAGGTTAATGTCTATGCCGAGATGCGCATAAAATATATTACGGGGAGACACTCACCTGAATGTGCATTAGGAAGATTAAAAGCTTGAGTTTCTTACCTATTCTTTGTGGATAGCTTTAGGTGATTATTAGAGTACTTAGTAGGTATTCCAAGTCTGTCACTGTTGCCCCAAGGTGGGTCATCTTTTTTCAACTAGCTAGATGATGCCAGTGAATGGCTACCAGCTTCGTTTCTAGGGAGACTAGTCATTGCATGCTCTTTCAATGCTTTTTTAAGTATCGACATAAGGTGGTGTAAACTAAGAATAGGGGATGACATCTATCTCCCATCATAAACACATATATTTATGCAGATGCCTGGCTGAGTACGTATGTGTGGGTTGAGTCTAAGCGTGTATGTGAAGTCTGTGACAAGTACACACAAGAAAGGATGTATAAAGAATTAAGCCTATGAGTGTATACGTGTTTTTGTGTATATATGTATGCATGGACACACATTCATGTAGCATTAGATAAATGCATGGCTGTATGTACGCTAGACAGGAACCTGTTAGTGTTTTAGGTTGGCTGCGGACAGTCCAAATTGTTTCTACCATCACTTTCACATTTGATATGCATTTTGGGTGATTATTGTTTTTCGTAAAAGCTTATTGAGTCTAGTTTCCAATGACATTAATTTCATAAATTTTGAAAAGTACGTAAAATGACATAACTAAAATGGTGAACATGTGTCATTTTCAGCACATATCCCAATAGCCGACTTATATCCTTTTCACCGCTTATTACATTTTGATTATGTCAGTACAAAATTATTCAACAAAGAATATTAATATCTAAACTTATGGATTGTATGCACCCTAGGTTGGGGTGAAAATATGGAAAAAATCTCAACCAGATGTCAAACGCTGTCAAATTGGTTTAGCTTTTAGGGCTTGATTAGTCTTTTCTGGGCATCTTTGGATTTGAATTTGTGGGTTAATGGATTTTCACAAATTTTAAGGCTCTTTATTTTAATATTCGTGGTCCTTAAGTCTTATTCGATCAGTTTATCATCACTGGGCATTTTATAAAAAGAAGACACTTTCTAGGGGTCTACAGTTGTCCCCTGCTTAGACCGAGCAAGAGCAAGGCAAAGGGAATAGTCAAGAACTTTATTTGTGCATACCTATTTGAAAGTGATGATGCTTAGACTTGGTCTCTGGAAGACGTAAAGCTTGGTGCCTATTCACTTTAATCATGATAGATCCCAAGAATGCCTGAACTTGGCCACTAAATGTCCTGAAGCACAGTGCCCGCTAAGTTTCACTGTGATAAAGGCTAATATTGACCTTTCCCTAGTGACCTTTCATTGGTCTAGCTTTTCTAAAATTGACATTTCACCAATCTAGCGAGCTTTTTATTGCTATAGCAGTTCTAAGTTTGACCTTTCACCAGTGTAGTAGTTGTGAGTTTGACCTTTCGCTGATCTAGCGGACCTTTTGGCTATTTAACAGTTCTGAGACTTGACCTTTACCAGTCTAGCTGACTTTCACCGGTCTAGCAATTCTAAGTTTGACCTTTCGCTGGTCTAGTAGACTCTTCACCGGTCTAGCAGTTATGAGATTTAACCATTCGCTAGTCTAGTGACTCTGAGGTTTGTAACGTGAGAGCCTGAAGACTTATAGCCAAATCCTTGTGAACTTGGTGGCGTATGAGCCTCAAGAATTGTAACCAAATCCATGTGAATATGGTACCATGAAAGCCTGAAGATCTATATCCAGACCTTTAATAACTTAGAGGTGTGAGATCTTGAAGGCTTCTACTCAGATCGCTATGAACTTGATTGTGTAAGAGCCATTAGACCTATAGTTGAATCCATGTTGAATTTGGTAGCATGAAAGCCTGAAGACCTGTAGCTAGATCTCTATAAAACTTAATGGCAGGGGAACCTCAAAATCTGCAACTAGATCAATGTAAACTTGGTAGTGTGTGAGCCCATTGTTGATTTGTCATTGATCTACTGTTAACATGCCAAATCTTCAAGTTTGACCTTTTGTCGATCAGGCATTAATGTCATCTCCTTCTAATGGGATCTTTTGATTTTTGAAATGTTTAAGGTGTCCTTGTATGCTGTGATACAGAAGATGAGGTGCCTTCCATGGTTAGATCCTTTTGAACTTAGTTACTTGACAACCTAAAGTTCGGTTGATGTCCTTTGTATAAGGACATTAGTGAATTGGAAGTTTAATATAAGGACGATGATGCTTGTCTAAAGCCCACTGTGGGGATGGAGCCCCCACTTTGACTAAACCTCCTCATTAAGATATGGGTGAAAGTATATATGTATTCTATGATCTGTGTTGATGTAATCTTAAAAACCTTAATGTGGATTCGTAGATGACCAAGGTTGTATGCCCTTCCTATATGATGACTGTAAAGCCTAATTGCACACTTCTCTAATCTAGGCTTCCCTGTGTGATCAAAGCGAAAGGGGATAGTAAAAGGGCTAAAGAGCCATATATAGACGCAAGTGCACTTGCTACCTTAGTGAGCCTATGCAAGTATGTTGACTATGCATACATGTAGTGACCTAGCCTCATATTTATAGAGGTGGAGGTTTCATGCTAAGTTCGTGGTCCATTAGATAAGGCTCGATTAAGGTACACGTGATCGATGGGCTAGGCATAGTGCCACTATGTATCGTAGGCTGCAAAATATTATATGATGTGGGTAAAGGTTGAGTGACTATTAGGCTACGCCAAATCATGAGGTGTAAGTTATCTAGGATAGGAAATCTTCATTGTTAATGAAGGAGTGACTTTTAATTTTGCATTAAAGTGCTCCTATTTTGAAGAAATTCGCACAATTTCTGCTCGTGGAAACAAGAACCCCTAGATGCGCAAGGATAGGGATAACCAAACATGGTTTTGTGGTGTTAATTGGAGTAGCCCCCAGCACAGAAGAATAAATGTGATCATCCCTATGTTAGGAAATGGTTACTATAAAGGAAACCATAGTTATTTACAGAAATGTATGAGAGCCCATTATCTTAGTGAGGCCCACTTTAGAGAATCTATGATGAGAAATGAGTCTTCATCTTTTGATCCTGTGGCTACAGTTGAGCTAAAGAGTTCTAAATAATGAAATAAAGATGATATTAGAGGGTATGATGACTATGAAGAGGTGGTAAAGTAGATGAATCGTTTATCCAAGTTTGATTTGATAGGAGTATGCAATGGAACACTTCTTGTCCTAAAAACCCAAGGTTTTATTTCTAGTCTTCTTTTACCTGGCTTACCTTTTTAGGTTTCCAGACTAGCCACTCTTTTTCACTCTATGTTTATTTCTTTTTTGAGGCCAAAGGACTCAATTGAGATGTTCCTTCATGCCATAGAGTCTTCATGGTCGGGCATCAAAGAGATTACCCACTTATCCAATATAAAATTAAACCAGTCGTAGTTCGGGAGTTAGAACATGCAACTTAAAGAAGGGATACTTTTGGAGGCGGACTTCAAGGTTACGGTGCAAAGGAAGGAAGTCGATGTGAAGGCTCAAATAACCTATATGAAATCCCGCAGTGTGCATGGGTGATGAAGTAATGTGAATCAATAATTTCTTCCTTTCTTTATTCCTTTTCTTTTCAAGATTTTTTTCGTTGTTCTCTTTTTCTTTTGTTCTTTTATTGTTTTCCTCTTTTTTCTTTGGATGGGGCGCTTTAGTTCAAACTCTCCTTTTTTATTACCAATTTTGATACTAATGTCACCCATGACATACTTTTGATCCCTATTTAAGTCAAATATGGTTATCAAAGAAATATGCTCATTCGAAGGCGTGGTTTGAATTGGCAACTTATCCAGTTTGACTAAGGTATTAATGTAGGTTACCAAAGGAAGCCTTTTATCCTAGGTATGTCCTTTAAAGTGACTTATTGGAAAGAAATTTATGATCTTTCTTTTTTTTTTTAGATAATTGATTGAAATCCTTAGTCTCTTTTTTATTTTATTTCTCTCCATCTCCTTTTGCTTAGCTCACTATGTGAGGTTTTCAAGATGGCCCCCTTTTTTTGTTTTGTTTCTTTAACCCTGGATTCATGATCAAATAAGAGTAATCTAGCAAGGAAAAAAGAAAAAAATACAATAGGTTTAGGAATTAAGAAAGTGTTGAAGTTTTAAGACTTGGACTCAAAAAATACGAAAGTTAGTGGATAAGTAAGGAGACTCTCTGACTCAGGTTATAAATGTAAGTTCAAGGGGTTGTTGGTGCTATTTTGATCCTTAGTGTGGAGGTATATAGTATGCTTAGTAGTGAGAGCCCAAACTTAAGGGGATTACTAATCTATTTAGTCTTATATCTCAGTATCTTAGATGAATGCTTAGTAGTGAGAGCCTAAACTTAAAGGGATTTGCAATATGTTCAGTCTGCTATCTCAATATCTTAGATCAATGCGAAAAAATTTTCTAAATGATTATGCAAGCTTCATCATAAGATCTTGGGCCTAGTGTTAAAGATAAGCATAAGGTGGACCCATTTAGCATGAGCTGAAGTGTCCCTTTCTTTTTGGGAATATGGGGGTGAACTCCTGAGTGATATTAAAGAGTTTTTAACCCTATGCTACTTAACTCCTTATTAAGGTTCATAGCTAGAGTTTCGTGCTTATCCAATTTTTTAATCATTTCCTTGAGATTTCTCATTATTGACTTACTTTGGCTCTGTCATTAAGAGTAATCTTTATTAGCCTGTATTCAATGACCATATCTCATCTTCCTTCCTGAGTAATAAGGTGACAATGTGGAAGGTTGAATATAATGGTGGTGGTTAGTGCAAAGGAAAGGTTAATAATCTTGCCATAGGTTGAGGTAAGATAATTAGCAAGTTAGGGTAAGTGAGAAGGAAAGGATGGCTTGGTTGGATTTAGGCTGGCATGAAAATGAATAGGGTTAAGATGCTGGATTTAGGCTGCTAGCCCTAGATGAAATCATGCCTAACCATAGATATTGCTTTAAGTTGGACTTAAACAGCAAACTTGCGAGACTTAGTTGGGTCTAAGTCTAGCTCATGTAACGCATGGGCCTAGACTAGGCCTAAGCATGACCTTGTTTTAGTTTTTCTAAAATGGGATAGCTTAGGCATATGGATGGACATATTCAGACTCATATATAGATCCTAAAGCAACGGAATGTATAAATGATGCATAGACCATGTACTTATGCAAGGATCAAGTACCTTGGTCCTAGCATTATGAATAAGATGCATGATTGGATACAACCTAGAATGGGCTTGGAGTCTAAAGGTCCAATGGGCTACATTGTGGACTTTTGGGCAATATGCACTCATGGGCTATGTATGATGCGACCAAATGATGCATGACTCAAGGGTAGCCCACAATTGATGCGTTAAGACCTAACAATGATGTTTAGACTTTTCTAACATGCAATGGGACTTGCAAGCTCATACCTTAAAGCTAACTAGTTCTAGCCTAATGATATCAACCCTCATGTTAAGATGCATGGAAGGCCTAAAAACTAGATAAGTTCTTACTGGTCCTCTCTTAATGCAAGGCCCAAATATTTGGACCGAATCTAAGAGCATGGTCGGGCTTTATAGTTCTAAGACTCCATCACACGCTCAATTGGGCTAGACTAATGTTTTCTAACCTGGGCCCATGGACGCAATGGTGACTTTATGAACGGTTAAGCATCAGTACATGAGTCTTCGGGTAAAGGTTAGTTTTAGATAGTCAACTATAGTTCTGAACATTTACAAAATCACACATGCGTAAGAATTCCAACCTAATCCAAAGTTCTAAGTTATATGTGGTTTAGGTAAGGTTTAGGAAAATCCTTTCACAAACAAATGCTTTGTCATTCTTGGGGTGTATGGTACGATTAGAATGTTCAGTTACTTTCCCAAGTATCATGTGGATTAAGAAAAGTATGCCCTGAGTGGGTGAAACAATTGCCTACTAATGGACCTATCGAGTGATACTATTTTCCAAAGTAGGTAATAGAGGTTTAACCTAGGATCGCAGTAAATCCCTAAATATTAGCACCTATGACGTAATATGCCTACTTGACATGTAATTAAAACAATTTTGCATTTTGAATTTCAAGTGTACAGTGAAGTCGCGACTATAAGGACCATGACCTAGAATCTAGATGAGGTCCCCCTTGAATAGCTAGACCTGATGCTAGGTGTTCTTTTGTATAACTTTGAAATCTAATTTGGATTAAAAAAGGAAAACAAGCAAGATGTGAAGTTGGTGTCCGAACATGATAGGTTTGTAGGCTAGGAGTGACCCAGGAGCGGAGCACGGCCAGGAACACGGATGGGTTCCTAGCCCAAGAGTCTAACTTCGTTCTGTCTTGGAGCAAGAACCGATTTTTTCCCTTAATATTAAGAATAGACTCGCCAGCCTGTTTCGACAAAAAACCAACCAAAAGTTTTGTACTTCTTTAACTAACCCTTAAATCGAAGGAACAACTGAATGGGAGTGGGTCTAATAAAAGAAGGTTTTCAAAAAAGGCTCCCTGGTGTGAGGACCATTTAACTTTGTTGGCCTAAACCAAAAGATCCAGAGTCAGGGGCAAAGGTACAAGGGCGCTTATCATCATTAATGCTTCTACTAATAAAATTGGCCAATGAAGTATCACATTGAAAGAAAACAGGCATACCACATATTAAGTACAATAATAGCAAATTATGACGTTAATTAGAAAAAGAGAAAAGGTGAAATTAAATACTTACAATGTGTGGGGACTAAATTATGAAGACTACATCTTTGAAATTAAATAAAGCTAAACAAAAGAAAAAAGGAAAAAGAAAAAGAGAAAGGTAGGTTTGAAAGATTGGTGGCCTTAGGTTATATGCTTGAGTGACTTAGGCCTTACTCTCTTCGACTTATTTTTGTGAGGAATAAGTTCAGATAAGTTAAATTCAGAATAGGTTCAGAATAAATTGAGTAAATAAGTTTAGAATAAGTTTAAAATAAGTTCAACAAATTAGTTCAGAAAAAGTTTAGCAAATGAGTTTAAAAATTTATTCTTAATAAGTTCAAAATTAGTTCAACAAACAAATCAACAAATAAGTTCATACACTTCTAGTTCAGAATAAGTTCAGACAAAATAAGTCTCAGAGAATAGGGCTTTAGAGAACCCTGAGATTGAGAATATGGAGCCTTCTTACGTCTTAAAGGGTTTTGAGGATAGATTTGAGAAGGGTTAGGTTAGGTGAGGGCATGAATTTATAGCTACAGGAAACGAAGATTTCCTAGCATTTTTCAAGTGCTGGTGCCACCTAAGCTAGGGTTTTTCTCTAGTTTGATCGAATGGATAGGATTTCTAGAACAAAGGTCACAAAATGGAGTTAGGTCAGGCTCTACTAGGTAAGAACCCATCCATGTTCCAACTTGGCCAGTAGACATTTCAAACCTTTTCAACCATAAGTTTATGTACGATCTTGTAGGTGTTTTTTTTTAGGGGGTGGAAAAATAAACTAAAGAAAAGGAAACCTCAAGCACCCGATTGTCAGTCGTAGTACTTTGAGGGTCGGTCCACAGGGAAGACGTTTAGATTATGGTCTTTTAAAACAAAACGGTTAAACTAATTAATTACACTAAGCTAAGCAATATAAATGAAAATAACTAAACCAAACTCAAACAACTAAATCAAACTTGAGCATTCATTCAACCAAAACGAAATTAACTTGTTAGACCAATCTTCAGAATCAGTAACTAACTAATATTCAACATCAATCAACATTCAGTAGCTAACTAAACTAATACCAAGACCAGTAAACTAAACTCAGACTGAGTTGAGCAACATTCAGCAGCAGCATCAAACATTACGTTACTAACATCAATCCATACCAAGCTCAACAGAAACATCAAAACAGAACACAAACAAGCAGCAGCATGAATAAACGGATTGAAACAGAATGCAAAGAAAATAGTATGAATGAATTGAGCAGAATCGAAATAGCGGGGATAACCCGACTACATCAGAACAGAGAAACAATAGTAAGATTGACAGAACCAAATCGAAGTATAACCTGAACCAAAAACAACAGTAGGGGAGGGGTTGCAAACCTAGCTCATTCAGCATCCTTGGCCACCAAGGGGGGTGACAGAATCAGCCCAGACACGGTGTAGATTCACCGTGAGGAACCCGAACAGAAAGCGAATCAGGGGAGGGGGAAAACCAGATGAAATGCAGCAAAATAACATTCGATTTTTGCAAAATCCAACAAAAAGCGTTAATTACAACTAGGAGACTTCGAAATTGCAGTGAATTCAAACCCTAAACCGAATCTAAAACCTAACCCTAATTCGAAAAATTGACATTAAACCTGAAATTTGAATATGAAATTGAAATTAAAAACAAAATTAAACTAAATCTAAACCCTAAAACTGGAATTTAAACCTAATCCTACTCCTAATTACCTACTCCTAAAATTACCCACTGTTCGACCCCTTCAATGGCGTCCTCCAAGTCCTCTTTATACTTGAACCCCAAGCAATCTTCAGCGTTGATTCGAATGGTATGCGTGTACATTGGAGATGAAGGCCACCAAAGGGTGTACGTGGCCTGGTGTAGAGTGAATCGCGGATGGTGGCATGGATTTGGGAAGAGGACGAAGTCGGTTCTGTGGGTTTGGGGTTTCTGGTTTTGGGGATTCGGTGGGCTGAGGATTTCTGGGGGCTGGAGTAATGTGCTGGAAGAGAGAGAGAGATGACGAGGTATAAAGAGAGATGAGCGAGATGGGCGAGGATAGTGAAGGATGTAGGGTTTCTAGTTATCGGGTTCTGGGGTTGGATTCGGTGGGCTGAGGATTACGGGGAGGAAGAAGAAGACGAAATGAAGATAGAAGAAGGGGAGGGGATTTTAGTGAACCAGTTTTTTGAACCGGGTTAAGTGAACCGGCCGGTCTGGTTTACGCTGGACCGGTCTGGTTTTTTTTGCTTTTGCTGCTTGGACCGGTTTTCTTGGAATTTTGGACCGGTTTTTGAATTCCCGTCATTTTGCCCATTTTTCTCGTATTTTTCGCCGCTTTCAGCCCTTTTTTCACATTTATTAAAAATCTACAAAATAAAATAAAATCAATGAAAAACCTAAAAAATATTATTAAAACGAGCATAAAATCGGTGTAAAAATACCTTTAAAATAGCACATTTTTAGCTCAAACAAATACTCCCACACTAAGAGTTTGCTCGTCCTGGAGTAAAATAAACTAAACTAACTAAAAGAAAATAAAAAATAAGAAAAGAAAATCCTAACTCACTGTCGTAGGAATCACAATTGCATTTAGTGTATGCAACAAGCCCTTTAAACCTCTTGGACTCCCAAGTGGACGAGTGAGGTCTCCTGAGGGTTTCAAAGTGAAATACCCACAAAATTATTTCAAAAATAAAAGAAAATCTTTTTGGCTTTTCTCAAAACTGATACGTACAAAACTTGGGAAACATATGCACACATTCTAATTAGCTAAACCACCCATGTACCTAATTATTTAACCTGTATATACATAAATTGTACTTCAAAGCCCTCTACCTCTAAATGACATCAGAGCACTAATTTTTCACTCCATTGAACATCAAGATTTTGAATCCATCCCGGTGTTTGTGTGCAAGTGTATCATCATCCACAGGACTTATATTTACTAGAATTAGACTCAATCCCACTTAGTTGACATAACTACATTATTCTTATACTGACTTTGGAAGCAAGCTTTCCCAGTAGCAATATTGCCTCAAAGGGTAACACCCGGTAGCACGCGCCTCAAAGGGTAACGCCCAGTAGCGCATGCCTCAAAGGGATACTTGTCATTTCAAATTTTATTCTTTTTCTTTATTTATAATACAATTTTTTTCAATTTTTTTTTCCAAAGTAATCATGCCATAAGGTAGTGGGAGAATCATTCATGGAAATCTAAGACCTAAAGATAATGATGAAAGAATAAACAGGGACTGGATTTACACAACCTATAATAAACAACTGGAGTTAGAATCAGGGCTTAGAATATCATATTTGAAGTTGGAGACTTATCATGCACATCTTATTTATATACAAACTAACAACTAAAGCACAGGGGATTCAAACTAATTAGAAATAGTACAAACGTCCCCAAAACAACAAAAAATCTTCAAAAATTTTGAAAAAAAAGGTAGCACCTCACCCCCCACACCAAAACTTCACAATGTCCTTATTGCGGGAATTAAGGCGCTAAAAAGCAGGCTCATAAACTAAACAACCGTAAAACCTAAAATATATACAACTAGGGCATACCTAAAATAAAAAACAAAGCCAAAACAAAACAAAACACACACATATTCACAAAAGCCAAGAAAAACCAAATCACAAAAGAAAGCCAAAAATGAAACTAAAACCAAATAAAACCAAAATGAAAATGAAAATCAAAACTAAAAGCAAAGGAAACACCCATATTTACAAAAACAAAACCAAAACAAAAATCAAGGACCTACTAAATTGCAAACTAAACCAAAAGAAATCTAAAACAGAATAAAAGAAAAGAAAAACAAAAATAAAACAAAAATGAAATTACTAAACAAAAATAAAATCAAAGGGAAAACTAAAACATGCTAGGCTAAGAAACAAAATGAAACATAAGAAACACCCTAGATATTCACAATTAACAAGTATTTACAAAACCTAATACATACAACTAAGTACGAACAGGAAGAAAAGAAAATAAAAAGAAAAGAAGGGTGGAACAATCATACCAGGTGGGATACAGGTTGTACCCAAAGTATAATGCTTATGGAGCATCAGCCACTCCATATCAAGCTGAAAAAGTGCTATTGAAATCAAAACTTGTTAGAGCACGCAACAGCTTATCAAACAAGGATGCCCAACGGTCAATAGCATAGCAACTATGAAACGCAGTGAGTTGGAACCAGATTGAGTACATCCATATAGCCAGGAAAGCACAGGTAAGGGCCCGTTGCAACTTATCAGACAGTTGGGCCCACTCAGGAATGAAATGAACATACTCAGAATGAGCCAGAAGTGAGGTCATTGGCCTAGCAATTGGATTATCATGAATGAACTATCTCGGCAAAGCAAAAGGTCCTAAATCCACAAGTCCTTTAAGGTCAATGTGTGCAAGAGTCTAATCTAAAATCAAATGTCTCAATGGCAATGATCTCAGACTCAACATAATCAGACTTGCCAGATTCAAAAAGGAAGTCAGTAGGGATGGAATCAAAAGAAAATGACTCATAATCAGGACAAAAACCATCATTAGAACTTTCATGGGTCTCGAACTCATAAGAAAAAGATTCATACTCTACATGCAGAATATTATCATCTAATTCAAACAGAAGGTTAGGAATGACGCAATCAAAAGAGAATGTTTCATATTCAACATGAAAATTCACATCAAGACCTTTAGGAATATCAAGCTCATATGAAAAAGAGTCATATTCTGCACAAAGAATATCATCATCAAAGTCAAACATAGTGAGTTCAGGTATCTCATCATGCAACTCCTGTGAAACATCTTTCGAATCATCCAAATCATGAAACTCAACTTCAGGTGTGATGCTTATTTCTAACTCACTATCAAGATCGGATTGTTCATCAGTGACATTTTCAGGTGAGCTAGTGCAAGGTGCAAGGTCTGATGATAAAGACTTAGGGATGTCACTCTCTTGACCTAAACTAGGCAAAGGCATGTTTTCATTCAAATCAGGACTAGTACAATAAGAAGGTTCAAAAGCATCATAGAGATTAATGTTAGGTTTAGGACATCCTAAACTAGAATCAATCTCACTAGAAGTCTCCCTATTTTGGACAAAATATTGAGAATATTCAGCAAATCTCAATTTCATAGTCTCTATCATTTGATCAGTCATATCATTGATTTTCTTTTCAAAACTTGCACATGTAACATCAACATATTCACGAAAAGGACAAGTGTAGGCATCATGATCAGGGAATTCACAATAATCACACAAAACAGGAGGCATATAAGAGTGAGATAAGTCATATGAGTTTAGAAAATAATCTTGGGGGGAAGGATTAGCAGGAAAAACATACTCATCAGAAGTTGCGTATCCAAAATTATTTTTAGCTTGTTCAAATTCGTAAGTATCCCAAGCTAATTTTTCGAAGAAATCCCAAACCTCATCTTGAGATCTAGACAACAATCCTAGCAAACCCCCTGGATAAACAGACTCAACATGACCACGAAATTCAGAATTTAGACCCACGACGATGACCTTACAGATTTCTCATTTTTGAAAAGTTTGATGCAATTGAGCACGATAATCATTAAGTCGTGATAAATAGCTCCAAAAAAGTTCATGCTCACATTGCGGGAAATTAAAAACTGGCATTTTGAAAATTTTTTAAAGGTTTTCAAAAAAAAATTAAAATTTTTTTGGATTTTTAATTTTTCAATTTTTTTGGGTTATTTGAATTTTCTAATTTTTTTTGGATTTTCAAGTTTTTCAAATGTTTTTGGATTTTTGGTTTTTTTGAAAACAAAACGATTAAACTCATTAACAATTAATACCAAAGTAACAAAATCAACTAAAACAAAGCACAATAACTAATTAAGCAACTCACAATTATTAAGAAGTAAACAAAACTAAAACAATGACCAAACCTCGCCGTCATCCCCGGCAACTGCGCCAAAAATCTACGTGTTTTTTTTAAGGGGGTGAAAAAATAAACTAAAGAAAAGGAAACCTCAAGCACCCGACTGTCAGTCGTAGTACTTTAAGGGTCGGTCCACAGGAAAGACGTTTAGATTATGGTCATCTAAAACAAAACGGTTAAACTAATTAATTACACTAAGCTAAGCAACATCAACGAAAATAACTAAACCAAACTAAAACAACTAAATCAAACTTGAGCATTCATTCAACCAAAACGAAATTAACTTATTAAACCAATCTTCAGAATCAGTAACTAACTAATATTCAACATCAATCAACATTCAGTAGCTAACTAAACCAATACCAAGACCAGTAAACCAAACTCAGACTGAGTTGAGCAACATTCAGCAGCAGCATCAAACATTACGTTACTAAAATCAATCCATACCAAGCTCAACAGAAACATCAAAACAGAACACAAACAAGCAGCAACATGAATAAACGGATTGAAACAGAACGCAAAGAAAACAACATGAATGAATTGAGCAGAATCGAAATAGCAGGGATAACCCGACTACATCAGAACAGAGAAACAATAGTAAGATTGACAGAACCAAATTGAAGTATAAACTGAACCAAAAACAACAGTAGGGGAGGGGTTGCAAACCTAGCTCATTCAGCATCATTAGCCACCAAGGGGGGTGATAGAATCAGCCCAGACACGGTGTAGATTCACCGTGAGGAACCCGAACAGAAAGCGAATCAGGGTAGGGGCAAACTAGTTGAAATCCAGCAAAATAACATTCGATTTTTGCAAAATCGAACCAAAAGCGTTAATTACAACTAAGAGACTTCGAAATTGCAGTGAATTCAAATCCTAAACCAAATCTAAAACCTAACCCTAATTCGAAAAATTGACAATAAACTTGAAATTCGAATATGAAATTGAAATTAAAAACGAAATTAAACTAAATCTAAACCCTAAAACTGGAATTTAAACTTAATCCTACTCCTAATTACGTACTCCTAAAATTACCTACTGTTCGACCCCTTTAATGGCGTCCTCCAAGTCCTCTTTATACTCGAACCCCAAGCAATCTTCAGCGTTGACTCGAATGGTATGCGTGTACGTTGGAGATGAAGGCCAGCAAAGGGTGTACGTGGCCTGGTGTAGAGTGAATCGCAGATGGTGGGATGGATTTGGGAAGAGGACGAAGTCGGTTCTGTGGGTTTGGGGCTTCTGGTTTTGGGGATTCGGTGGGCTGAGGATTTCTGGGGGCTGGAGTGATGTGCTGGAAGAGAGAGAGAGATGACAAGGTAGAAAGAGAGAGGAGCGAGATGGGCAATGATGGTGAAGGATGCAGGGTTTCTGGGTATCAGGTTCTGGGGTTGGATTCGGTGGGCTGAGGATTACGGGGAGGAAGAAGAAGATGAAATGAAGACAGAAGAAGGGGATGGGGTTTTAGTGAACCGGGTTAAGTGAACCGGTCGGTCCGGTTTACGTTGGACTGGTCTGTTTTTTGTTCTTTTGCTGCTTAGACCGGTTTTCTTGGAATTTTGGACCGGTTTTTGAATTCCCGTCATTTTTCCCATTTTTCTCGTATTTTTCGCCACTTTCAGCCCTTTTTCCACATTTATTAAAAATCTGCAAAATAAAATAAAATCAACTAAAAACCTAAAAAATATTATTAAAACGAGCATAAAACCGATGTAAAAATACCTTTAAAATAACACATTTTTAGCTCAAACAATCTTGATTTTGAGTGATTTGTTTTTCCATCAAACGTTTATTCAGTCTAGTTTATAATGTTTTTATTTTCATAATTTTTGGATATGTTTGAAAAATGATATGAGTAAGACGGCGAATAGGTATCTCCTTGGTGCATGTCTTAGTAATCGACTTATACCTTTTGCACTACTTATAAGATTTGATGTATAATATATCAATAGAAAATATTAATATCTAAATTCTATAATTTTGTGCACCCTATATTAGGTGGAAATACAGAAAGGATCTAAACTAGACATCGAACACCATTAATTTGGGCCTATTTGGGCATTTCAGGTTTGATTACCCTTTTGTGGGCATCGTTTAGCTAGGATGCGTGGTTTAAGGGAATTTCACATATTTAAGGCTCTTCATTTCAATATTTGAGGGCCCCAGGTCTGTAACACCCCGAGTATGGCATAAAGAAATTGAAGCAACTACTTATTTCACCAAATGTGTGCCATCCTTTTCGGGAAGCCTCCTCTTAAGAAGTCCAGCATGCTTGCTATAGAGAAATCTTCATATGGGGATCTCCTGGGAAGTTTCTCAGGCAACATGTGAGTAAGGACAAAGCACAACGGAAATGCCTGTGGTGATTTGTGAGGCCAACCAATGATCCTCGAAGTCGTTCGCAATAACTGTCCGCAGCCCGTAAGGGGTCGGGGCGTTACATATAGTATCCGAGTCGACCCCTGACTGTGAGTTGTGCCAGTGGATAGGAGAGTTCTATGTAGTCACTTAGTGGGGGACAGATTCTAGATTGGACTACAAGTGAAGAAGACGTGTAAGTCAATCTATTTGTGATGCACGATGAGGACATTATGCTCTTTTAAGTGGGGGTGATTGGAACAACTCAAGTATGGATTGAAGGATTTGAAGTGATTGCTCATATTATCAAACGTACACCTTCCTTTTCGGACAACCCACTCTTAAGAACTCGATAGTTAAGCATGCTTGCTATGAAATTTTTTTGGGATGGATAACCTGAGAAGAGGTTAGACAACATGTGAGGGAGGATGAAGGACGCTAAAAAGGCTCATGATGATTTGTGGGCTCAGTCTTCCATCCTTGAAATCGTTATTAGTAAATGTCTGCAACCCGGAAAAGGGGCATTACAAGGTCTTATTCAGTTAGCTTATCATCATAGGGTATTTTATAAAAAGAAGATACTTTTTAGGTGTTTATAATACTAAAGATCCAATGTCATTGCTTAGCTAAATCCCTCCACTAGAAATGATTGTTCAAACTAATTTAAAAGAGTCTAAATAAATTACACTTCTCACTCATAGATCTTCTCTTGCTCCGAATGGAAGGGTGAATAGATGTAATTGAGAGATGAAGAATGATAGAAGATGGGTAGGTGGGATTATGAAGCTATCAAGCATGTCCTTGATAACTCCTGCATTGTCAGCCACAATTGGGGAGGAAAATGAAGAGGCAGCATGGATTGTGGCCTCCACACAGGATCCATGATGGCCATGATTTGACTTCTTTCCTTTTTTATTACCAATCAGCATATCGCATCAGCAAAGGGAATTAACACTAGGTTAAAAGGCCTTTAAATCCAGTAAAACCCATCAAGCATAAATACCTAAGCATAAAACATAACTAGGGGTAAAGAATAATCATTAAAGCATATAATTCGCACAGAATCGTAAATTAATGACCCCAAAATAATCTACATTTTAGGCACCTATTGACCTTAGTCAACAAGTGAACGTGTGGTGTAGTTTAGTAAAGATATCGTTTGCACGGAGACCAATCGTAATCTATTGAGTTTTGTCCAATAAAAGTGCTAAGCAAGCAAAATTTCAGTTGCGAATTTGAACGACACTGTAACCTAATTGCAAAATTCAGTCAATTGAAAACATCTAGGGATTTGTTTCGCCTTGTAAAGATGTGGATCATTGGAATACATCATGCACTTAATCTATAATGGGAGATTGAAAGGGGTCGCATAAACTGAATTGCCTACACTAACGAATTATCATTCTTTCAAATGTCCTTATTTAGTGTAAGTTATGGATTTTTGATGGCTAAAGGTCCTCTTAACAAGCGAATCTTTCTCAAGTATTGCTAAGTCAAGCCCTATCTTGTTGATCAAATAGCAACTTTCACCTTTCACTCCTTCACTTAACTATTTAGAATTAGCAAGTGAATTTGGCCAAAATTCAATCACAATAATTTCACACACAAGATGGAATTGAACCAATCCCAATCAAGAACAAGTACAACAAAAACTGAGTGATTCCAACATCAATACTTGGCTAACAATCCCTAGATTGAGAAAACTACTCACACATATTTAAATTAACAATAATATAAATAGAGTTTAAGAGAAGAAAACTTAGCGCAATTAGAGATCCTCCAAGGGTTTCCCAACTTCGTAGGGGCTCTGAAACAATATGCACTTCTTCGACATTTACACTTAAAACTAACTAGAAATCTAAACTAAACATCGAAAAATACAAAAGAATGGAAAAACTAGAGAGTAAGAGTTGTCTTTTTGTTGTGTGTCTTCAATCTTCTACGAAATGATCCTATTTAATGAATAATGCAATCAACCTTAGCCACGTGATGAAGGAAAACCAACAGCCTTGAAGTTATGGTCTCACCACGGACCGCGACCTTTATCATGGACCATCCGTGGTGAGCTCTGTCTCGATACGCGTATGTTCTTTCTTCCTTCCGCGGGCATAGTGAATTGGGGGTGTCCAGGGGGAGTCAAGATGCACTCATTTATGGTCAAATTTAGGTTAAAATGGTCCAAAAACCTACAAGACATAGAAAAGAACCATACTCGGGCGTAAAACCAAAAAAGGAGTGCATAATATAGCTTTCTACTAGGAGGTGTAGATGAAGATGTAGCTTGTTGAGTTATTTGAGCTTCCAACATCGTATTGTAAGTAGTAAGCACTTCAACCTTAAAGGCCAATTGCTTAATGTACTCATCTTGCTTTTGTCATGCCAAAAGCATATTCTCCATCATAGTCTCCAAGTTACGTTTTTGAGGTGCTTATTGAGGATGGGATGATCTTTGAAATCCAGGGGGTGGTCTAAAATTCATTTAGGGCATGAGTGGGGCGTTAGATATATAAGAGAAACTGGTATGATTTCTCCATCTAGTATTATATGTGCTAGAGGAAGGATAATTTGTTGGTCTATGGTTATAATTGTTCATTTAGTTGACCTAATCACTTATATCTTGGGAAAATAGACTACACACTTGACAATGCACAGTCAAATGATCAATTAACCAACATATGTCACATGACAGGGAAGGATTACTTGAACTGACATAATTAACATTCAAGCGCTTTAATTTTTAAGACACAGCATCAACCTTAGAAGAAAGCATAGAATTAATATCATCTAGTTCTAGCTTGTCTCCAACCCGCTTGGGTTGGGCTCTCTCAAACGATCATTGGAAATTGTTAAGGGTCATATCTTCTATAAGATTGTATGCTTCATCTTTAGTTTTGTTCATAAGAGTACCTGCTGCTATTGCGTTAATAGCAGATCTCAATGGCTGAGTGGCTCCATTATAGAATGTCTGTACAATCATCCAACTTTGTGGACCATGGTGAGGGCATAGTCGTAAAAGATCCTTGAATCATTCCCAGGCTTCATAGAGTGTCTCATGTTACTTTTGAGCGACAGTAGTGATTTGATTCCACATGCTTGTCGTCTTTCTTGGAGGAAAGAACTTGGCAAGAAAGACTTTTGTAAGCTCGTCCCATGTCGTGATGCATCCTGGAGGCAATGAGTGAAGCCACACTCTCGCCTTAGCCTTAAGTGAAAAGGGAAATACGCGCAAGCAAATGGCATCGGTAGAAACGCTTTTGAGCTTTAACATGTCACATACCTTTAAAAAGACCAAAAGGTGTAAGTTTGAATCTTCTAACAGGGCGCCCCCGAACTAGGATTGTTGTACCAATGATATGAAGGCTGGTTTGAGCTCAAAATTGTTCACTTCTACGGTTGGCCAAGCGATGCTCGAGGAAGTGCCTTGGACTTCTGGGGTAATAACATCCGGGAGTGTCCTTCTTTGGTCACCTCCTATTCCTGCGATCGATGAAGAAACTGCTTGAGCCTTCAGTGTTTGTTCTTCTACCCTTAATTTCTTCCTCTTGAAGTGAAAAGTCCTTTCGATTTCTGGATTAAATTCGAACGATAAGGGACTTCGCATAGAAAGGAAAGATCTACAAGATTAGCAACAAAACAACCAATGCAAACAAAAAATATAAAGAAAAAGAAAGAATGACAAAATGCTTAGTCAATTTCTAAGGGCTAACTCAATATCAACAAATTTGGTACGTGACAACGGTGCCAAAAACTTGACCTATGCCATTAAGAGCACGGGTGTTGTAGTTTAGTAAAGGTATCGTTCCCATGGAGACCAATCGTGATCTATTGAGTTTTGTCCAATAAATGTGCTAAGCAAGCAAATTTCAGTTGAGAATTTGAATGACAATATATCATGCACTTGATCTATAATGGGAGATTGAAAGGGGTGCAATCACATTTAGAATTCAATCTTTTATTTCGAAATAAACTGAGTGGATTTTTATTCAATCACAACAATTTCACACACAAGATAGAATTCAACTAATCCCAATCAAAAATGAGTACAACTAAAAAATAAGTGATTCCAACATCAATAATTGGCTAACAATCCCTAGATTGAGAAAACTACTCATGCATATTTAAATTAAAAATAACTAAACAGAGTTTGAAAAGAGAAAACTTAGTGCAATTGGAGATCCTCTAAGGGGGTTTCCCAACTTTGCAAGGGCTCCAAAGCAATAAGCACTTCCTCAACACTTACACTCAAAACTAACTAGAAATCTAAACTAAACTTAGAAAAATGAAAAAGAATGGACCGTCTGTGGTGAGCCATGTCTCAATACTCTTCTGTTCTTTCTTCCTTCCACGGGCATAGTAACTTGGGGGTATCCATGAGGAGTCAAGCTACACTCATTTATGGTCAAATTTGGGGTAAAATAGTCTACATCCTGCAAAATAAAGAAAAGAACCATACCCAAGCGTAAAACCGAAAAAGAAGTACATAATATAGCATAAAACACATAATTCTTCCCAAAAATGGCACAAAATGACCTCAAAATAGAGTGCACCTTAAGCACTTATCACCTATAAGGCTACCCTATGCTTTGAATTATTACTTGTCCCCAACCAAAAAATGAAAATAGAAATGAAGATAAAAGGATCTATATAGAACCTGCTTAGGAGAGACATTAGGAGCATATTTTATGGCAAGATCGACTCAACATTTGCGAAAAAGTGATCATGAAATTTAAGCATATAGATAGCGGAATGAAGTTTCTGATAGACCTTTAAATTTGAGCAAACCACCCAAATCATCACATATTATTCATTACAATACATGGAATAGATAGAGCTATATAAATCGGAAGAACCTCACTGTAGTATTGTAGAACATGCTAGTCATGTGTTTATAGTAGAGCAATATTCCCTCCAATTGCATTCAATCGACTCAAATCTATCACAAGCATGCTAAAACACTCAAATTTGTGACCATGAGAGTGCAACTCACACAAACAAGAATGAAGACTTCATATGGGTTTTATTGAGGCTAAATGGTAATCGATAAGAGGGAATCAAATGCTTTAGGAAGGGTAAAACTTAAAAGCCAAAGACTAAGAGCAAAATCAGACACTTCCAACCACCTATAAAAGTGCACCTCTAACTAACACCACTTAATAGTAAAAGCAAATCCCCCATAAATGAGCTTGTAAAAAAGAGTTGAAACTCATAAACAAATATATACAGTCTAACCTCGCCAAATGTATAATGCAAAGAGAATAGTAAAGGTGATAAAAAAAATAAACCCTACATAGTTCTTCAACTCTTCTCCTTAATAATCCTTAAACGCAATCCATCACATCAAATGGGGATTTCTTATATAAATAAAGGAATATAAACCCCTCACTACATCCAAGAAACCAAACAAAACTGAACCACGAAGAGATCTCAACTCTTACAAACCAACTCCCGAATAACATATCATGAAGTGAAACTTAATAGTCTTGCCATAGATTTAACAAAATGTGTTTGGGTAAGGGCTACATATGAAGGTTCACAAAAAACAAAATGATTTAAATCTCAAAGGGCTAGTAAGGGGAATGACATGTATCACAAGGATGGTCATTTGGTCAATGTGGGTTAACAAATCAACACAAAGAATGTGTCAATCATTTTTCCTAATGCATATGCTAAGTGCGGTCCTAAATAAGGGCCAAAGCAAGTTCTAGATAAATGAAATCCACGAAGAGTAAATCAAGGAAAGAAAGTGAAAATAAAAGTAATGAATTAGTCTTTAAAAAGTTCAAGGCCTTACAGGACTGCTACTAAAGTCACAACTAGCTCGTTAGGATTCACTTGCCCACATTCACGCAAGGATTCACTGGGTAATCAATTCACATTCAATTTTACTATCAAAACATTAAGCAAAATTCCAAAACTCTATGGGGCGAGGCCATCCCCATGAGGACAAATGTTACTAAAGTCATCAACATATTTCATGCTCAAGGAACCCATTTTGGTAATCGATCCTTTGATGAATTGTTGAGAAGGTATGCCATGATTGATAAACTTAGTAATCCTCACCACCCTCAATTGAGTGGCCATTTCAAAGTTTCCAGTGGGCAAGTTAAACAAATATTAGGAAAGATGTTCTCCAAAATAGGGTAGGACGAACGAGTTCGTAGATATGTTATGGGAATACATGACAACCTTCAAGAACCCCTTATGGTTTGTCTCTATATATGGTGATTTATGGGAGGCCTTGTCACCTTCCCATTGAACTTGAGCAATGAGCTTGGTGGGAAATTAAAACCCTAAACTATGACTTAAGCGTCACCTGAGAAAAGAGGAGGCTTAATCTAAATTGGCTGGAAGAGATCCAGAATTATCCATACGACAATGCAAGGTTGAGTAAGTGGAAAGTTAAGGCGTTTCATAACATGTGCATCAAAAAGAAATTACTTCTCTTTTGGTTAAAAGTTCTCATCTATGACATAAGACTTCACCTATTCAAGAGAAAACATAGACCTAGGTAGATCGATGCTTTCATTATGATTAATGTGTTCCCACATGGTGCCATAAAGATTTAAGATCCCACTAGCGACCAAATATTCAAAGTCAATGGGCATAGGTCAAAGTACTTTTTGGAGATGTTGGGTAAAGGTAAAGTGGAATGTTTCTTACTCTATGAACCTCATTGAGCAAGATTTCTGAAACTTTCACTCTTTTATACAAATGTAAATATTTGATTATTTTCGTGAAATTTGAGAAAATTTGAAAAAAGAGAAAACTTAATTTTCTTTAAAAACGAGAAGAGTGGGGAGGAGAAACCATGAGTTGAGTGATTAGTTTGAGAAAAATTTAGAAAAATTAAGGTAAAAAGAGGGATGAGTTGAGGTTTTTGGTTTGCTAAGACAATACTAAGAGGAAGGCATGCCCATGCCATCTTCTATCGTTACTAAATGAGTACAAGAGCACTGCGGACAGAGAGTTGGCAGAGTCTAACTTTGCCAAATGCCACGATCATGCCAACCCAATAGCTTGAAAACACTTGATAAGAGAGTTAGCACAGACTGCCTGTGGCGAACAGACGTTGGCACCAACTGTGTTCCTTGCCAAAAAAGGAGCCTTTCCTTCTTCTCCTTTCGTTTCCCTCATATTCTTTATCCCTATCCTTCTTACCACGAAATTTTCTCATCTCTCACCCATGAACCTATTTTTCTGTCCCTAAAGCCCTAACCCAACATAGTTGAGGTTGAAGGCTGTAAAGAGAAAAGGCTCATTTCTAGTCCCAAATTGACATTCTTCTGAAGCTTTGGAACATCCTTGTGAAGATTTTTAGAATTAATGGCTAGCTTCCTCCACTCAACCACCTCAAAGTCGACGACCATGTACTTAAAGTGAATTACAAAACTATCCTAGAAACTGTCAAACCCTCAGATGTTCTTCAAACATTAATCTTTGTCCAATCATCCTTCAAAGAGGAATCAAGGGTAATCTGATACTCAACCTTTGATGCTTCCCCTTAGTAACAAAGGCTTCGATTTGCAAGTGATGAGCAAAAGTAAAACTTTAAAATTTTGTCCATTCGATTGATTAATGAATACAAGTATTGGGATAAGGAAATGATAAGGAAATTAAGTATGTTGGATGACATATTATGGTTCCTTAGGAATTTGGGATGTTTAAAATGTGTCAGTTAACTTTTAAGGTCTGTAATCATTTAATATTAGAATTGTTTAGTTCCTTACAGGTTAATTCAAGTGATCACTACAAGGATAGAGTAGCGCTTATCAAATTTAGGATCTTTGATGCTTATTTCGCCATGATTTTGAGAACTTTTAATAAGCACCTCTACCTCATAGTGCATTACAATGCCTATAAGGATGTGCCAAAACACTTAGAAACTCGACTCAGCTTGACTTAGTGTCATATATGAAGAAAATAAATATCTTACACCAATAAATTGGGTAGACATAGTGTTTTTAATTTTGACCAAGCCAAATCCACGAATATGTTAAACATAAACATTTGATATCTTGAACACATTATGGTTAATATAGTGCTTAGTCATAACTGTAGCCAAAATGTGTATACGAAGGGGAATTGTTCATCATTTCATGTGCTTTGAATAATAAGAAAGTGGATACAGATGCCCTATCTTCTACCACTTACTCAGGGCTGCAAAGACCAACCATAACAATGTGATAGGTGTGGAGGGAGGCACTCCAACAATTGCTGGGGGTATAGGCTTAGAGAAAAAGTTTAGCACATTTGGGACACTACTTTTAGGTAAGAGCTTAAACTTGGCCAAGACCAATCTTGGCCAATATGAAAATCATTGAGACCAAAGGTGATGTCTATTACTATCCTCAACATAAGAAAAGCCTTTTTAATTTTCCCAATGTGCGAGGGACCACGTTGGTAGATAAAGGCAGCTTATCTTACATTGAATGCGAACGTACTAAAGTAAATGAAGAGATGGGTGAAGATGAGAATGATGATGGCGAGGGTTATGATAACGATGAGGATGTAGAAAATGACAAAGAAGCACCTCAATAGTTCCACCTTCATTTGATATGGGTGGGTTATTATTTTTAGCTCAAGACCCTTTATGATAAGGTGCTTTATCAATGCTTTGCCAACATCAAGCTAGATGTGGATGGCCTCCGCATTGATTATATTAAGACACGCCAATATATGAGTTGCATCGCCAACTAGGTGGATAGTGTATCTAAGAGAATCACCTATATTATAGGGTTTATATCCATATTAGAGAAAACAAAGATAGCATGATCAAATAGGGAAGATGAGAGAGCAACTTGAGAAGCAAGGGAATTAGATGAGTGAAGAAGACAAAATAAGCTGATTTAGCTGTAAGTGCAAACATTGAGGTAACAAAAAGAAATGTTCTGCTTGTACATGGACAATCAAAGGGGTCGTCCTTTCCTTCGCCATTTTGGCCACCACTCGAACCTGACAAGGCCCAATGACTTTGTGAATTGTATCCAAACTCGCCACCCTACTTCTTATTCCATATGGCATTTATAACGAATTACTTCTATGTATCACCTTAAAGGGGGGTTACCTATATAGGTACTAGGCCATATTTCTTCATGCTCTATTGATTATTTCTTTCTTTTCTCCCTCTATTATTGGATGTGATTGAATTTGACTATGATGGTAGACACGAGCCTTTTTAAGGAGACACTTGGTTGTTATGTGGCCCTTTATGATGGAATGAATTCGAGGATGATGTTTGAGATTGTGGTTTTGATTGAAGATGGATATGGTCATGACTATCAATTGGTTCCTTGGGGCATAAGCAATGTAAACAACTTACAAGTAGAATAAATGTTGCATTCTTATTTGTAAAAATGTGTTTGTATTTCCATGTGTCCATGTGATAATGGTCTTTCCACCCTCCCCTTTCAAGATACGTCTTCTTACCCTTCTTTGTACATATTATTTTCATTTTGCTCCCTTGTGGCCCCCTAATTGTCATATTGTGGACATTGTCTGATTTTTCATACTTTAAAAAGTTTTAAAAAATTAAAAGAAAACGAGATTTTTTTTTTAAAATCAAAAAGATTTTAAAATTTTGTACAAAGTATGGGGTTTTTGGAGATTTCTACTACTCCAATGGATATTGATCCCATGTGATTTAGACGTGACTTGTACATAATTAGGTTGTGCAGATGGGTTGCAGTTTAACCTTGTGTTTCTCTACGCTTTGATTTGTACCCAAGAGTTGAGAGCAAGCATAGTAGATAAACCCTTGAGAATTTTGAGGCTTAGTGGATTACAACGTTACATTTTGTCTTGTCTTCCCTTTCTTGAGTTTATCTATTATGGTTGCATTCTTTTAGAACTTGACTAGGTGACCTATACCCGCAAGCGCATAGGTGTTGTAGTTTAGAAAAGATATCATTCCTATAGAGACTAAATGTAGTCTATTGAGTTGTCCTATAAAAGTGCTAAGCAAGAAAATTTTAATGGGGTGTTTGAACAATGCTATAATCTAATTAGAAAATTTGATCAATTCCAAAAATCTAGGGATTTGTTTTGCCTAATAAAGATGTGGATCAATGGAATATAACATGCACTTGATCGATATTGGGAGACTAAAAGGGGTGCTATAGTATTTAGAACTAAATCTTTTCTTTCAAAATAAAATGAATTGCCTAAACTAACCAATTTTCATTTTTTTCAAATGTCTTTGTTTAAACTAAGTTATAGATGTTTGATGGCTAAAGTTTCTCTTAACAAGCAAATTTTTCTTAAGTATTGCTAAGTCAAGTCATATCTTGTTAGTCAAACAGTGAGTTTGACCTTTCAATCCTTCACTTAAGCATTTAGAATCAACAAGTAAATTTGGCCAAAATTGACTCACAACAATGTCACACACAAGACAGAATTCAACCAATTCTAACCAAGAACAAGCACAACTAAATAAAAATTGGAGATTCCAACATCAATACTTGGTTAACAATCCCTAGATTGAGAAAACTACTCACACGTATTTGAAATAACAACTAAACAAAGCTTAGGAGAAGAGAACTTAGCACAATTGGAGATTCTCCAAGGGATTCCCAACTTTGCAAGGGCTCCAAAACAGCAAACACTTCTTCACAACTTTCACTCTTAAACTTAAAACTAATTAAGAAACATAAAACTAAACTAAGAAAATGGAAAAGAATGGAAGAGATTAGAGAATAGGAGTTCTCTTTTGCTGTCTCTCGCTTCAATATGCTGGGAAATGACTCTATTTAAAGAAGAACTCGATCAACCTCAGCCACACGATGTAGGAAAAGGACGAGACTTGCAGTTATAGACTCACCATGGACCATCGCCTTCACCACGGATCGTCCGTGGTGTGCTCTGTCTCGATATGCTTCTATTGTTTCTTCCTTCCACGGGGCATAGTGACTTGGGGGTGTTCGTGGGGGGTCAAGCTACACTCATTTAGGGGTTAAATATGGTGTGAAATGGTCCAAAAACCTATAAACACATAAAACATCCATACTTGAGCATAAAAACAAAAAAAGGAGTGCAGAATATAACATAAAACACATAATTATCCCTAAATATGCTACAAAATGACCTCAAAATAGAGTGAAATTTACGGGCTTATCAAACCCCCAATGCTTAAACCATTACTTATCCCCAAGCAACTATGAAAGTGAGGCTAAAAACGAATAACTTCATCAGGCAGACATCAGTAGCAACACCAATGGCCAAATTAACCTAAGAATTTTAGCCTAAAAGTGATTTAAAAAACTTTTACAAGCAGATAGAAGAAGGAAAATTTTGAAATAAAAGTAAGAACCGTCATATCAATTATTAAATCATTCACTCAAATTAATTTGAACAATTGTATTGGCATATTGCAACAAGTAGAGCTAAAAGAACCAATAAAACCTCACTTTAGAGATGAGTCACTCATCACTCATGTGTTTAAAGTAAAATACGGTTCTCTCATATTTCATTCCACAGAAGGAAATCAACCATAAACTTGATAAGACTCTCTAATTCACCACCACTACAATGCAAAACACACAAGCCAATCATGAGGACTTTTTAAGGGTTGTAATCGGGCAATTGGGTAAAGGTAAGGAGAGAATAAAAATTTTGGGATTTGTGGGGATAAAAGCCAAAGACTAAGAGCATAAACCATCGTCTCCCAACTAAAACATATTCCTCAAGCCTATACATCTCAAAATGTTAACAATATCCCTAGTGAGATCACAAGGGGAAATGCTTAAAATATATAAAACCAATGCCAAATTCTTTTATTTCATTTTTTTTTGTTCTTTTATGTTCTTTTTTTCTTTTTTCTTTCAACATTTTTTTAAACACCTGTAGTGTGGTTTGTTGTTTTCTTTTTTCTTTTTTTTTTCTTGTCAACCATCAAAGAGGAGGATAATGGCAAAGAAAACTATGCACTTTTCAACACTCTTCTAGCAACTCACAAAACATAACCTAATTTACTTGAAGGGAAAGTAGAACATGAATTCCTTATCACATCCAATCAAACCACATTATCCATAAAAAGTTATTATTTGTAAACTACTCCCAATCAACTATGAAACTCTATAGCCCTGGCTAAAAGGGTAAGATATGTGTGTGGTCAAGGATGATAACATAGACTCTCATCAATAAATATGGTAAAGGCTCAAACGGATAGCAAGGGATAAATCATTCATATAAAGGTGGCTATTTGGTCAATGTAGCTCATAAAATGAAAGAATGCCTTAATCATGTTGCCTAAATATGCATGCCAATTGTGGTCTTAAACAAGAGTCAAAGCAAGTTCCATAGACTTGAAATATAGGAAGAGTCACAAATGAAAGGAAATATGAGACTAAAATGATGAATTAGTCTATTCAAGATCAAAATCTCACAGAAGAAAGCTCATCTAGCTCATTGAATTTCATATGCCAAATATTCATGCCAAGAATTATTAATCAATTCACATCCAATTTAATGGTCAAAACACGAAGCATAGTTCAAGAACTCCTAAACAAGCATTTTATTCACGAATGAGCCTAACAAAATGGGTCAAAATAGGCGAAATAAAGTCGCTTAGTCTAAAGCCCCATCAACGAAGGATCTATAGGCTCATTGTTTTTTGGTTTTTTTTTTCATTAAGCCCAAACTGCAACTATAGACTAAAAATGTCAACAAAAGTAAAACGAAAAAAGAAACTTGAAAAACTAAATGATTAACTAAAAATGCAAATTAAACCTAAATGCATGATTTAAAAACGCAAGCTTTCACACATCCACAACACACATAGATACAACCACAAGCACATAATAAATACAACAAATCCCCCATGCTTAGACAAAGCATTATCCTCAATGCAAGTACGGAAAAAGCATAAGATACTAAAAGGGATGGAGAGGGTGAGGGGAAGAAGGAGGGTGCGGTTAAGAAATGTGCTAGTCCTGCCAAGTCACTAAGCAGGCCCTAAAGTCTTGGAAGTATTGGTTATGGGAGGCAATTATCCCACGAAGCACATCATGCCACTCCTGAACAAAGTCATGGAATAAGGCATGCTCAATTTTTACATAACCGCGTAGAGAAACTTGCTCCTCTAAAATTGACATAAGGGTAGCATGCAAATCAAGATAATCATGAGAGGAGGATGGTTGGTGAACTAGAAGCCCTAGGGTGAGTAGGTGGAGGAGGTGGGGTCGTTCCAACTCTTCATCACCGGGTAAAAAGCACAGATTGTCTCGGTTCGGGAGAGAGGAGCGATCAACATTTGGGAAAGGCATAAGCCGATTCTCAGGATAAATCCAACAAATATGCCCACCATCTACTCCACAAAATTTCATTTGTTTAAAAGTAGCTAAGTTCAACCGCTTAGAACCTGTGACTCTATCATCAGGGCTCGGTTCAACACCAATTAACCTAGCAATGGGGGTTAATGAGGCCCCCAATGACAATCTTACGTGCAGAATTAGTGGCTACACTATACAACTGATTGGCCAAGAATGACCCGGGGTCAATTCGGTCACCTTTAAACATGTTATACAAAAAATATTATTTAGAAAGGTGAGGCACACTGAAACTATCCTCTATGGCAAGCAAACCACAAGCTACCAAACGTTGGGCCACACGAACACAGGGGTTTCAAATAACACTACCTTTAAAATTACTATTGTCGTATCAATGATCCCCAGAAATTTCGGACCAAAAAGCATTCGATTAAATTCCTTATGGACATGGCAGTATAGTAAATCTATACTTGGTGGAAAACGAAATACAAAGTTAAAGGTATTCAAATTAAGTTCATAAAACTCCCTATTAAGAGAAAATGAAATGTAGCCCTCTTGACTTCGAGGGCCATTCGTGACCTCAACATGCAATGTGCTTAAAAGTTCAAGGTTGAGGTCCCGATAAGTGTGGTTCCTAGTTTCTAAAAGTTGTCCCATTCCATCCCGAACAAACAACCAACAAATATCATCCAATAATCCCAAAGGATTCACCACATCCTTATCATAATATCAAGTAGCTACTACTAGTTTACTACTCAAAGCATTACATCTTGCAATATACTCAAGATTAGTTTAACCAACGGAGTGTGCAATGATACCTAGGTCTCTCGAGGTGGTGGATGTTCGAGAGCTTCGGGATGCTCTTTGTAGGGGTTGACTTGATGTCCCAGCTTCTTGCATGGTTCTTGCCTTCTTCTTTGATGCCATGGTGGTGTAGTGTGGATGGGTAAAAATCTTGAAAAATCAAACTACAAAAAAATGAGTAGAAAAATGCTAGAAAAATAAAATTTTGAGAAAAGGGAAGTAAGTGGTGAAGAAATATGGAAGAAAAATGGAAGTTGGAACAGTAAAAAGTGTTAAATGTAGTTTTAAAGGTTGTGAGTATGGAGATGGGAAAAATGGGAGAGAAAGAAGGCTAGAAAAAAAAAGAACGAGAGATTTGGGGTTAAAGTGAAGAACGTAAGTGAAAAGGGAAGAAATTTGATAGATTTTGGTCAAGAATTGAAGGTTTGAAATGAAGTGGTTATGGGGGTTTTCAAGAAAGAAATGAGTGTTTAGAGAGAGAGAAGGTTGAGTTTTAAGGAAGAAGACGAATAAGTTTGGGGTCCAAGGGGCTTGAAGACCCTTGACTGTGGACACAGGGCTCACTACATACCGCGATGGTGGCCATGGACTATCCGTAGTCAGCTCTTGTCTCAGTCTTTTGCTTTCTTTTTTTTTAGAGCCTCTAGGGATCCTGGGTAAGCACCATGAGGTGTCCGTGGAGGTTCTAAATACCTCTTATTGCTGGCTTTCTCTTCTTTATTGTTTTTATCGCCTTCTTCATTGTTTTATTGATTTTCTAATGGAGGTTCTAGCACAAAATACAACAAAAAAAAAAGAAGATGAAAAGGGACAAGAAAAACAAACACTTAGGTTGTGTAATAGTCTGACCCTAAATCATATTTATTTATCTAAATCATGTTTATTTTAATTAATCATGGTTGTTTATTTAATTGGTCATGGTTATTTATTTAACCAAATCATGTTATTTATTTATTCAAACAAATTCCGTTATGTTACTTAAATTTTCCACCTTCATTTATCGTATTTAATCATCCCAGTTTGGAGGTATTTCATTTTGGGTCCCACTTCACAACTCAAGTTTCATTGATTGTCAATTCAAGTTTCGTTGGATAATTAAATATCGGGTGAATTGATATTAGGTCTTGGCAAACATGAGTTAGAAATTATTAAGCCATTAAATTTAATCATCCCTGTGGGGAAAATTTTAATTGGGTCCTCACTTTGCAATTCGGGTTTATTTATTTATTTATTTATTTACTTATTTATTAAAGAAAATTTCGAGAAAATTTATAATAGGCCCTAATAATTATAACCCAAGTGATTTACTTTATTTTTCCATATCGTCACAAAAATTTAATTTCAAGTGACATAAAAACGTTATCGTTACGAGGCGTTTTATTCCCAAACCCAACTTATTTCGATCCAACTTGAAGCCACAGAAGTTTGCATGATTACCCCAGTTAATAACCATGATTTAATTTCAACCGCGGTTAGTAAAAAACTAATTTTTTAGGTATAAATTTTAGCCAAGCTCGTAGACAACTAAAAAAAAAACAACACAACCCAAAACTCAAACACACTTCTCTCTCGTCTCCCTCTCTAGCCGCCAACCCCTCTCCCCCCTGCTATTTTGTGGCATTTTCCAGCCAGTTTTCGGCTAATCCCATCTGCCTCTGGTTCCCCCAGACATCCTAGTAGCACTAGCCACCTTTCTCCATCATCAAAACCATTAAACATCACTTCCATCTCTACATTTTCCAAGCTCAAATTGAGTAGTCTTGAACTTGATCTTGTTGGTTTTGAATTTTATTTTAGTTTTGATTCTTGTTTTGACGTTTGTGATCATTAATCATGATGTTTTGATAAGAAATAAGAGTTGTTTTGGTCTTGATCATGCCAGAGTTGGGCTTGAATCATGCTAGGATTTAGGGGTGATCATGTTCATGCAAGCTTAACTTAAAACCATGTTTGTGGATTGATTTGTATTTCATTTTGTAATATTTATTTTTATTGATGATTATCATGATGCTTTGGGTGATTTGGAATGATTTCAAGTAAGGATTTGTGTGGAAAGAGAAGGAAAAGCTAAAACAGTGAGGGCTGAAAATTTTAGAAAAATACGGCAGACTTCGGGATTAAACTGGTAATGATCGGCCTATGAAAAAATTATGATTTTTGGTGGGTACATATTTCAGTGTATTAGCTTTCAAATGGATTTTGAATCACATTAATCTGATGTCTGTCGAAACAGTTATGATCATTTTACCAAAACTGTGCAGAATGGACCAGAACTAACGCACTTGTGTTTTAGCCCCATTTTGGGAACCCTATAGTGGGAATCATGTTTTGTGTTGTAAATGAGAGTTTTTCGAGACTTCCTAATCCTTTCATGTTGGGATTTTAGGTATCAATTTGAAGTCAAGGGTGAAAATTATGAATTTTTGAATTTAACTGACCTGCTTTGGTGCAAATTGGGCTGTTGTTGCAATTTCTGTAGAGCGTATACTAGGAGGGAAATCCTGAAAATCATACTATATATTTTCCATATTATTTTCGAATTTCCTATAAGATTTGATGAATTTTGCTGGAGTGTTTTGAGTTTGGTGATTTTTGGAAGCATTTTGAATAATTTTATAGAGAGCAATAATAAAGATTGAGTGAGATTGATCGTGCACTCATTTTGTGTATTTTGGGCTAGGGGGAAATGAATATTCATGGAGCTTTTAGCTTGATTAATAAGAAAGAAGAAGACAAGTATACAATTTGGGAGCTTCTTTTTGAGCTTTGAATCAATTATGAATTTTACAAAGAAAATACCACGTTTAGTGAGCTTAATAGCTTCCATTGAGTTCAATGACTCATTTGAGGTGGAATTCTATATATAATGTATTTATGAATGAAATGTGAGAACTGGGGAGAGTTGTAACTTAGAAACCATATTTATCAGACCAAGTTATTGCAACTTATGCTATTTTGAACCAAGATATATCTCTCTTGGCCTCAAACCTCTATTACTTACTCAATTCAAAATGTATCAAATGTATTTATTAAGCCAATCTAGTGTACTCACTGTTATCTTGAACTAAGCCATAACATCAGCAAGTCTTAACCCGTATCAGCAACCTATCTCAGAAAAGGCCAAAAGCACTCTCTCATTTGTCACCATCAAGGCCTTTTCCTTTATAATCTCATTTATCTCATTGTGGTCTATTTTACTTTCATTTACTTTATATCGGATTTAATTACTTTCATCAATTCGGTTTTGAAGTTATATTGAAATACCCAAGTTATGTATACCATTTAATTACTCAATTTCCATTACACATACTGTCACTTACTCAATTATGTGAGCAAGGATCATTTACTGACTACACATGTCTACAATGACATTTATAAAACAGAGTCGAGGCCTAGTTATCGTTCCCCATTATGCATAAGTGTTATCAAGTCAGAACATATTTATCAAGTAAGATGACATTTATCAAGTCAGATGACGTTTTTTTAAACACTGAAGGTACGCCCATTGCGTGTATCTTCATAAAGCAGAACATGTTTATCAAGTTACAACTCTTAATGAGTTTATCAATTAATAAATTTATACAATGATTGTCCATTTAACTTGTGACTCCGTCAGTTATCATCTTTAGGGCATCAGCCCATCATTTACCCGTGCGGTTTCAGGACAACTCTTGATCGGATTGGCAGGTGTACACCTATGTATAAATCATATCATTGCAAGGGGTTCACATCTAGATAATAATCAGCAATTCAGTTCACATTACTTTCATTTTCATTATTATTGTCAACTAAATGAATTGCAATGGCAGGTACCCATCAATAGTATTTTTATGCTCATTTTACAATACAGGAATGCATGTACTGAGTTTTTGCTCACATTTTCGAATTGTTTTCATGTTTTCCATTTTAGCTAATGAAGTATCACATGTTTCTCCATTTAGCAAGCCCTTTTCGAAGTCATTAAATGCTCACAGTGGATTCAGCATAGCATGAATGTTGGGATCGAGCAGAGGGTCAAGTTTGGTCTATATTCAATAAACTTGTGTAGTGTGAAGTGAGAGTGAGCACATGGAATGGTATGATTGAATCGATTGTATTGAAGTTGAACCATCATGGACTTTGGTCTTGGAGTGTTTCTGTTCAATAGATATTGTGATTGTGAACAAGAGTCGTAAGATTAAGTGGTTTCAGTGAGCCTTGTCCTTATCAGGACGGCGGTAGCGCCTATCATTAAGTCTTCCGCTGGAGTTTTCCATAAATTATCTCGTTAACATTTTGGGAGTGTTACAGATTTGGTATCAGAGCTAAGGTTTTAAGGGTCACTGTTAGCTATCAAGTGTTTATGAGTTAGCTATCAAGGTGTGTATGAGTTATGTTGGACCAGTTAAATGAGCTATTGACTATAAGTTCAAATTTATGGGCATATATGGAGGAACCATTTCCATTTAGGTGACTCAATCATTTGTTAATGTCCTGAGATTCGATTATTAGCAAAGTGGAGTGTGAAACCATTTGGGTCACCTGTTAGTGAGGCATGCTCTCATTTATCTAGGAGTTGTATTGTATGTTTTATTTCTCTCACTTGTTTAAATTTTTGCAATCATGCACTCCGGGTGTGTGACCCGTTGAGCTATGAACTCCGATGTGTGGCCGTTGAGCTATTGAAGTGTTTCTCTCCATTTTAGGTATCTATTGTAAGGCTTTAAACTGGGTTGTAGTCAGTTTTTAGGCAGAACTCTATCCGTTTTTCCCCTACATTTGAGATGTTTATTGAGGTATGTTAATATGCCTGATCTTGAGTACAGTGATGGTTGAAACCCCATGTGGGGATGCCATTTGCAACTTCTTAAGGGATTAATACAGTGTCAAGTCAGATGTAAACCTCTGGATGAGGAAATGCCTGGTGGGGCAATGTCTTTGAGGTGAACTAGTGTGAGATAAACATTACAATGAGTGCTTATGTATGGTCGTAACAATTAGTAGCTTATGGTGCGCTACTTGCATTATATGGGTGGTACAAGTAAGATTAAGCTGCAATGTATAGGAATCATCTGGTCTTGATACTAAGACCTTATATCAGCTGTGCCGCCATTACTTCCTGTCATCGACTTATTTATGCTCTAGTTACCTTGAATTGATCAGAGACGTCATTTCTTTACCACTAACACTCTCTTGAATTGTAATGGAGTGTTTATGAAAAATCTTATATGTGGTCTGTGGGGAGTCCTTTAAACACATCTGAGGAACCTTTCTTATAGGCGATTCAAACCCTGACAATCATAATCGTTTAATTCTTTGTTTCCATAATAGAGCCTATAATGACCCACCCTATGCATTACTATGTGATTTACAGTTCTTCTTAAGCATATTTGACCCATTCTACTTACAGTTCAGTCATCACTATGTTCATATTTTTACTGTCACCTACATTAGCTCATTGTTCTATTTTGCCACTATTCATTTACTACTTGTGAAGCCTTCGGTTGTTTCAAACCCAGTCATTGAGTGCCCTTTTAGCAATTAAATGGATCCATATTGTTCGTGTTTCTATAGCTCCGTAATGTCATGTTAGCATACTACTCTATGGTTGTGACTGCATGTCGTTACTCAAGTTATTTTGGCAATCCTATCTTTACTACTACAATATATATTATTAATGACAAACAATAGTTTGTACTATTTCCATCTGCCAGCTGTTTTGGAGTTTATATGCATACCCAAGACTTCCCTTTACTGCAGAATGTGTTATTGATGGATGCCATCATGTTCAGTCATAAGACTGACTCCTTCATCTTGACGTATTGGCCTTCCAGACACCAGATGAATAAAATTTTCCTTCTGGTGGTGTTGACCCCTCATCTTCATCAATCTACTCACATACGGGTGTCATATGACTTTTTAAATGCCTCTTTGGTAATCTGTTAGATTTCTTCACCTTCAGTACTTAATACTCCCTCTCAATTTCATAGCATTGTTCATTTACTTTACTATCATAATTGTCATGAATAAACTGCATGTCTTGTATATGCAAGTCATTTATATGCCTTACCTCTTTTATTATGAATCTTTGTCCTTTCATTCATTCAGTTTACATGCTGATCTGTTATAACCAATAAAGAAATATCTTTACAAGAGTTCATGGTGTAGTTGCATCTCTTTACACTTTAGATCATCCCCTTGTCTTTTAAATTTACTGAGACTAGTAGGTAGTTGAATGTGTTATCTTTTATAAATATGTCTCTATTGGTATTGCTGGAACCATATTCATTATGTATTTAATCCTGTTTGATTGGCAGACCTTATTATCATTATGGGGATGAACTGATTGTGTACTTATAGAAGATGACTTGTAAATATCTTAAGGTTAGCTTAAGAAATGAGGAAAGACTAGAAGTGCGTTTCTATGGACCGAGGGAAGAAAAACCCTATTTCCTCCCTGACTACACTGTGCAAGCAAGTAAGTTACTGTGTCGGTGTTATGTCAACCACACTCAGTATATCCATATCTATATTTACAGTTGGTCGATTTAGAGATGTTCCATCTGAGGACTATAAGGACTGTTTCTCCCCAAGAAACATTGATTTTCATATCGACCTAACTCTTGATGCTCAACCCATTTTCAAGACCCTTATCATATGACCCCTAACAGAGTTCAAAGAATTAAACATTTAGTGGATGAGTTGTAAGGGATTCATTTGACCAAGTGTGTCCCCGTGGGGAACCTCAGGTTTATATGAAGAAGAAAGACATAACCTTATGTCGTGTACTGTGTACAGAGAGTTGCACAGGATCACTATCAAAATAAGTGCCTTATACCTTGAACAAATGATTTATGGGATTAATTGTCAACAACAGAAGTCTTTTTCAGGAATGATTTGAGGTCCAAATATCACACCTAAACCATGCAACCACAGTTTATCTTTTACAAGAATGCCCTTTTATAGAAATTCTATGAATTGTTTGCTTGTCTCATCTTCAAAACCCGATACTATCCAATATTGTTTAATCTCCCTTGCATTTCAAGCTGACATTTCCTATTACTGTGATCTTCCATGTCTTTACAAACCTATTGTTAAATGTGCAATACATTTTTGTTCGGCCTTATATGGTTGTCAACACTCCAATGCTCTCGACCTTCACCATCTTTATTTCATGATCATAAGTTATAGTTCATTCTGCTAAGAGCCGATTCATAAACGACCTTACATCTCATTTATTCATAATGATAAGCTCTTATAACTTATTCTGAATTCATAATGTAATTCAACTCTCATTGGTGTGGGTGATTGTGAATGTCATAATCCCCTTACTCTCTTTATTTTGAACTTCAACTCCCACACATATATCTTACATTCTGATAAATAAACTTTCGCATTCTCTATTTCATCTTATTGTTGTACTCAAATTGGCTTCGTATGAGTAAAGGCATGTTTTGATTTTAGCTTGCTTAATCTATTTATCTATCCATTGGCACTTTGCTTGTCCAATCTATTTGTCCATCTATTGCACTTTGCTTATTCAATCCATTTATCTATCCATTACACACTACTTGTCCTATCTATCTATTGCACTTATCTTGTTGTCTGTGGCTATAAAGTCACCTAGTTGAAGCTCAGTTGCTAGTCATCTTGTTCCCAATTCATCAGTTCAACCCGACTATAACCGGGTCATCTTTCTCCTTGGTTAATTATTTATTGGACCCTTTATGATCCATATTTATAAGCCACAATTCTTGTGGCATTATACTTCACAATTCAGCTATACTTATGCTTACCTTTAATCTAACCGCCCTATGTTAATCCCTCCTTTATAAATCTTTTCTAGTCTCATTGTTTATTTCTTTTGTTCGTAATGACTCACTTAACTACCAATTCCATCATTTTTATCTCTGACCATGTTTATTCTAGCGTTTAATTCAAACTTAGAGTAGATCTTAGCCTAGCCTGATGAGGAGAGATCATGTGATGCATTAAGAACATCAGATGAGGACATTTTGATAAGAGCATAATCTCAAACAATGTCTAGCAGTATTATAGTAAGCTAGAAGAAGCCTCGAGAATAATGAAATAGTTCAAGTACATGCTAAGGTGACAATAGGACTACACAAGAGTCATATGGTCATATTGACCAAAGAAGGAAAGAATCAAAGTTCAGATAAGATATAAAGTCTTCCAAAGGGCTTATCTAGTCAAGGGTGTCAGGAGACTGGATATTAGAGATAATTGAGTCCTCGTTACATTGGGATTTATGAGTTAGTATCAGAGTACTTATTAAGAAATGTAATGGTTTCCATACTTATTAGTGGAGTACCTCCTTTGCAGTAACAAGTTTTTCCTTTGATGAGAATATCAATTTTGAACCAAAGTAATCGAGCCAGTGAAGTCACTGAGGATCTAGATACTCAACCGCAGGATTAAGCAAGTATGCACTTTGGGCTAATAATACCTTTTTGGAAACAAACAGTGAAAACCAACTATTCATACTTGAGGTGGCATCGCATTCATGGTAAAAAATTATAAGTTCCGAGGACGTAACTCTTTAAGGGGGGAAGACCATAATAGCCCAACCCTAAACCATATTTATTTATGTAAATCATAATTATTTTAATTAATTATGGTTATTTATTTAATTGGTCATGGTTATTTATTTAACCAAATCATGTTATTTATTTATCAAACGAATTCCATTATGTTATTTAAATTTTCAACCTTCATTTATCGTATTTAGTCATGTCGGTTATGAGATATTTTATTTAAGGTTCTACTTTGCAATTCAAGTTTCATTGATTGTCAATTCAAGTTTCATTGGTTGATTAAAGATCGGGTGAATCGATTTTAGGCCTCGGTAAGCATGATTTAGAAATTATTAAGTGATTAAATTTAATCATCCTGATGGGGAAAATTTTATTTGGAACCTCACTTTCCAATTCGGGTTTATTTATTTATTTACTTATTTATTAAAGAAAATTTTGGAAAAATTTATAGTAGGCCCTAATAATTATAATCCAAGTGATTTAATTTATTTTTGCATATCTTCACAAAAATTTAATTTCAAGTGACATAAAAACGTTATCGTTATGATACATTTTATTCCCAAACCCAACTTATTTCTACCCAACTTCAAGCCCCACAAGTTTGCATGATTACCCGAGCTAACAACTATGATTTAAGCTTAACCCTGGTTAGTAAAAAGCTACTTTTTGAGGTATAATTTTTAGCCAAGCTTGTAGACAAATCAAAAAAAAAAACACAACCCAAAACTCAAGCACACTTCTCTCTCCTCTCTCTCTCTCTAGCCGCCAGCCCCTCTCCCCCTGCTGTTTTGTGGCTTTTTTCGGCCAGTTTTCAGCCAAACCCGGCTGCCTCCAGTTCCCCCAAACATCCTAGTACCACTAGCCACCTTTCTCCATCATCAAAACCACTAAACATCACTTCAATCTCTACTTTTTCCAAGCTGAAAGTGAGTAATCTTGAACTTGATCTTGTTGGTTTTGAATTTTATTTTAGTTTTGATTCTTGTTTTGATGTTTATGATCATTGATCATGATGTTTTGATAAGAAATAAGAGTTATTTTGGTCTTGATCATGCCAGAGTTGAGCTTGAATCATGCTAGGGTTTAGGGGTCATCATGTTCATGCAAGCTTAAGTTAAACCCATGTTTATGGATTGATTTGTATTTCATTTTATAATGTTTAGTTTTATTGATGATTATCATGATGTTTATGGTGATTTGGAATGATTTCATGTGAGGATTTGTGAGAAAAGAGAAGAAAAAGCTAAAATAGTGAGGGCTGAAAATTTCAGGAAAACACAGCAGACTTCGGGATTAAACTCGTAATGATCGCCCTATGGACAAATTATGATTTTTGGTGGGTAGGACGTTTAGTGTATTAGCTTTCAAATGGATTTTGAATCACATTAATCCGAGGTCTGTGGAAACAGTTATGATTATTTTACCAAAACTGTGCAGAATGGACCAGAACTAACACACTTGTATTTTAGCTCCATTTTGGGAACCCTAAAGTGGGGATCATGTTTTGTGTTGTAAATGAGAGTTCTTCGGGACTTCCTGATCTTTTCATGTTGGGGTTTTAGGTCTCCATTTGAGGTCAAGGGTGAAAATTATGAATTTTTGAATTGAACTGACCTGTTTTGGTGCAAATTGGGCTATTATTGCAATTTTTGTACAGCGTATACTTTAAAGGAAATTCTGAAAATCATACTATAGATTTTCCATATTATTTTCAAATTTCCTATAATATTTGATGAATTTTGGTGGAGTGTTTTGAGTTTGGTGATTTTTAGAAGCATTTTGAATAATTCTATAAAGAGCAATAATAAAGATTGAGTGAGATTGATCATGCACTCATTTTGTGTATTTTGGCCTAGGGGGAAATGAATATTTATGGCCTTTCATGGAGCTTTTAGCTTGGTTAATGATAAAGAAGAAGATAAGTATACAATTTGGGATCTTGTTTATAAGCTTTGAATCAATTACGGATTTTACAAAGAAAATACCACGTTTAGTGAGTTTAATAGCTTCCATTGAGTTCAATGAATCATTTGGGGTGGAATTCTATATATAATGTATTTATGAATGAAATATGAGAAGTGGGGAGACTTGTGACTTAGAAACCATATTTATCAGACCAAGCTATTGCAATTTATGCTATTTTGAACCAAGATATATCTCTCTTGGCCTCAAACCTCTATTACTTACTTAATTCAGAATGTATCAAATGTATTTATCAGGCCAATCTTGTGTACTCACTGTTATCTTGAACCAAGCTATAGATCAGATCAGCGAGCCTTAACCCGTATCAGCAACCTATCTCAGAAAAGGCCAAAAGCACTCTCTCATTTGTCACCATCAAGGCCTTTTCCTTTGTAATCTCATTTATCTCATTATGGTCTATTTTACTTTCATTTACTTTATATCGGATTTAATTACTTTCATCATTTCAGTTTTGAAGTTATATTGAAATACCCAAATTATGTATACCATTTAATTACTCAATTTCTATTACACATACTTTCACTAACTTAATTTTGTGAGCAAGGATCATTTACCGACTACACATATCTACAATGACATTTATGAAACAGAGTTGAGGCCTAGTTATCATTCACCGTTATGCATAAGTGTTATCAAGTCAGAACATACTTATCAAGTCAGATGACATTTATGGAATAGAAGACATCTATCAAGTGAGATGACATTTTTTTAAAGACTCAAGGTGTCTATTGCCTATATCTTCATAAAGCAAAACATGTTTATCAAGTTACAATGATTTTATCAATGATTCAGTTTATACATAAGTTACAATGACATTCACCGTTATGCATGAGTTTATCAATGATTCAGTTTATACAATGATTTTTCATTTAACTTGGGACCCCGTTAGTTATCATCTTGAGGGCGTCAGCCTATCATTTACCCGTGCGGCTTCATGCAAACTCTTGGTCAGATTGGCAGCTGTACACCTATGTATAAAGCATATCATTGCAAGGGGTTCACATCCATACAATAATCAGCAATTCAATTTCATATTACCTTCATTTTCATTATTATTGTCAACTAAATGAATTCCACATGCGAGTACCCATCAACAGTATTTCTATGCTCATTTTACAACACAGGAATGCATGTACTGAGTTTTTGCTCACATTTTCGAATTATTTTGATGTTTTCCATTTTACGTAATGAAGTATCACATGTTTCTCCATTTAGCAGGCCCTTTTTGAATTCATCAGATGCTCACAGTGGATTCAGCATAGCGTGAATGTTGGAATTGAACTCAGGGTCAAGTTGGGTCTATATTCAATATACTTATGCAGTGTGGAGTGCAAGTTAGCACATGGTATGATTGAATCGATTGTATTGAAGTTGAACCATCAAGGACTTTGGTCTTGGAGTGTTTCAGTTGAATAGATGTTGTGATTGTGAACATGAGCCGCAAGATTGAATGGTTTCAGTGAGTCTTGTCCTTATCAAGACGGCGGTAGTGCCTTTTATCATTAAGTCTTCCGCTACAGTTTTCTATAAATCATGTCATTAGCATTTCGGGGGCGTTACAGGTTGCCTCCCAAGAAGCACTCGTTTAAAGCCGGAAGCTCAGCCTTTCTTCTACTCTGGTTGGGGTTTAGTGAAAGTGTGGGTATTGGACTCTCCCACAACATATGTTTCGTTTTTATCTCAAACCACAAAATTGAAGTCTTTTAACTGATGGAACCACCTCAAATACTCAGGTAGGATGTCCTTCTTCGTCATTAAATTGTGCCAAAGCCCACTATCATCATATAAAATAATTTAATATCGAGCTCCATCAGACGGACCACCATCTTCACACTCAATCCCATTATCAAAATCCAAATCAACTCCTTCCATAAGAGGTAAACAAAGAACTAATTGAGTAAGCTTGTAGTAGTCACTCATGGAAGACTCAATAGAAGCATAGGTCTCAACCTCGGGTATGGTAAGTTGTGTAGGAGCAGCAAACTCCACCTTAACATAACCCAGGTCGGCATCCTCGGTTGAAACCCAATTAAAATCAGAAGGGTTAGGACAACCCCATTCATCCTCCATCTCAATTTTAGGAGAAAGGGAACTACAACAGAGAGGAAAGAATTAGGGGAAGCAATTTTATCTTCTATAAAACAAAATACAGTATAACACCCCCGACTTCAAATGTTATCCGCCCCCGTTTTGCATCAATTGTGCAGCATAAAGTTGCTAAAAAGGGTCTACCCAGAATAATATGGGCATCGCCAATCTCAATCATATCAGCAATGATAAAATATTCAACCACCCATAAATCTTCCACTTTTACCGGTACATCCTCCAACGCGCCTAAAGGTCATTTTTCATAACCATCCACTAATTGGAGTACAAAGGGTGTTGGTTGCAATGGTCCTAGGTGAAGCTCATGGAATATAGAGTAGGGCATCAAATTGATACTTGCACCAAGGTCACATAGGGCTCTATCAATATTCACTTTTCCTACTACATAGGGGATAGAAAAGCTACATGGGTCAGGAAGCTTAGGGCGAAAGACATTGGAGTTCTCAAAATTGCCTTTTTCTTTAAAAGTTATAGACGCACCCTCATCATTTTTCTCCTTACTCTCAGCTATGCTCACCTCTCTACCCGCTACAAGTCTCATGTCCTCAAAATCTTCTACCCCCTTTTTTCCAGGTAACACAGTAACACTCCGCGTGGGGCTTAGACTCGAATTTACTAGGTAGTCTACCCGAGTGTGTAGATGAAGAGGCAACTGGTTGAGCAGTTTGTGCTTCGACCATCATATTATGAGTAGTAAACACATGAACCTTAGACGCGAATTACTTAATTGACTCATCTTGCTTTTGTTATGCTAAAAGCATATTCTCTAAGTTGGATTTTTGATGTGCTTGTTGAGGATAGGATGGTCTGTGAAATTCGAGGGGTGGTCTAAAATTTGTTTGAGGCACGAGTGGGACATTAGACCTGTAGAAGAAATTAGGGTGATTACTCCAACCAGGATTATATGTGCTAGAGAAAGGATCATTTGTTAGTCTAGGGTTATAGTTCACATAGTTGACCTGGTCACTTACATCTTGGGTAAAAAGACTACCCACTTGACAATGCACAGTCAAATGATCAATTAACCCACATATATCACATGATGGGGAAGGGTGACTTGAACTGACATAATCAACATTCAAGCGCTCCAATTTTTGAGACATAGCATCAACTGTAGAAGAAAGTATAGAATAGCATCTAGGTCCAACGTGCCTCCAAGCTATTGGGGTTGGGTTCTCTCACACGATCATTGGAATTTGTTAAGGGCCATCTCTTCTATAAGATTGTATGTTTCATCTTCAATTTTGTTCATAAGAGTACCTCATGCTACCTCATCAATAGTAGACCTAAATGGCTGAGTGGCTCCATTATAGAATGTCTGCACAATTATCTAACTTTGAAGACCATGGTGAGGGCATAGTCGTAAAATATGCTTGAATCACCCCCAGTCTTCTTAGAGTGTCTCATCTTCCTCTTGAGTGACAGTAGTCATTTGATTCCGTAGGCTTGCCATCTTTTCATGGAGGAAAGAACTTGGCAAGAAAGACTTTTATAAGCTCATCCCACATCGTGATGCATCCCTAGAGTCAACGAGTGAAGCCACACCCTCGCCTTAGCCCTAAGTGAAAAGGGAAACAAGAGCAAGTGAATTGCATCGGTAGAAACTCCGTTGAGCTTTAACGTGTCACAAACCTTTAAAAAGACCGAGAGGTATAGGTTTGAATTTTTTAACGGGGTACCTCTGAACTGGATTGCTGCCCCATTGATATAAGGGCTGGTTGAGCTCAAAATTGTTCACTTCTACGGTTACAAAATCCAAAAGTGTCCTTCTTTGGTCACGTCCTATTCCTGCCATCAACGAAGAAACTGCTTGAGCCTTTAGCCTTTGCTCTTTTACCCTTAATTTCTTCCTCCTAGAGTAAAAAGACCTTTCCATTTCTGGATCGAATTCAAACAGCAAGGGACTTTGGATATAAATGAGAAATCCTGCAAAACTACCAGCGCAAATAAAAAATATAAAGAAAAACACAGAATGACAAAGAGCTTAGTCCATTTCTAAGGGCAAACTCAATATCCATAAATTTGGTGACTGGCAACGGCGCCAAAAACTTGACCCGTGCCTGCAAGTACACGAGTGTTGTAGTTTAAAAAAGATATTATTCCCATAGAGGCCAAAAGTAGTCTATTGAGTTTTTTCCTATAAAAGTGCTACATAAGCAAATTTTAATTGGCTGTTTGAATAACCCTGGAATCTATTTAGAAAATTCAATCAATTTAAAAGATCTAGGGATTTGTTTTGCCTAGTAAAGATGTGAATCAATGGAATATAACACGCACTTGACCTATATTGGGCGATGGAAAAGGGTGCTATCGTATTTACAATTCAATCTTTTCTTTCGAAATAAACTAAACTTCCTGAACTAACCAATTGTCATTCTTTCAAATGTCCTTGTTTAGTTTAAGTTATGGATCTTTGATGGTTGAAACTCCTCTTAACAAGCAAATCTTTCTCAAGTACTGCCAAGTCAAATCCTATCTTGTTAGTCAAATAGTAAGTTCCACCTTTTAGTCCTTCACTAAACTATTTAGAATTAGCAAGAAAATTTGGCCAAAATTCACTCACAACAATCTCACACACAAGATAGAACTCAACCAATTCCAATCAAGGACAAGCACAACTAAATAAAAATTAGAGATTCCAACATCACTACATTACTAAAAATCCTTAGATTGAGAAAACTATTCACACATATTTGAAATAACGACAACTAAACAAAGTTTGAGAGAAGAAAACTGAAGACAATTAGAGATCCTCCAAGGGTTTCCCAACTTTGCAAAGGCTCCAAAACAGCAAGCACTTCTTCACAAGTTTCACTGTTAAACTCAAAACCAATTAAGAAATATAAAACTAAACTAAGAAAATGGAAAAGAATAGAGGAAATTACAGAATAGAAGTTCTCTTTTGTTATCTGTCCCTTCAATCTACTGTGAAATGGCTCTATTTCAAGAGGAACTCGATCAACCTTAACCACACGATGAAGGAAAATGAAGAGACTTATAGTTATGGACTCACCACAGGCCGTCTGTGGTGAGCTCTGTCTTAACATTCTTCTAACCTTTCTTCCTTCCACGGGCATAGTAATTTGAAGGTGTATGTGGGTGGTTAAGCTACACTCATCTAGGGGTCAAATCTGGGGTAAAATGGTCCAGAAACCTGCAAAACACATAAAAGAACCATACCCGAATGTAAAACAGAAAATGGAGTGCTTAATATAGCACAAAACACATAATTCTCCCTAAAAATGGTACAGAATGACCTCAAAATAGAGTGCACTTTAAGGACTTATCACTAGGCTCTCTTTGAGGGCATGGTTAGCATATGCACGATTGATGAAATGGCAGCAGTATTCCATGTGTATTTTGGGAGCCACAAAGGCAAACAACTTAGTTACTTTCATTTTAGCCATTTTTACAGCTTTGAAATGTATTTTGTATTTGAAATAATGTATGTCCTATATGATTTTCATGTGAAAAATGTGAGCAAAAAGGTGATCAATTTGACTTAGTTTTATCAAGTACGATCGCCCAACCCAATTGACATGTCGCACTTATTTGTCTTATCACTTGCTATAGGCCTGTAAGAAGGGGAAAAAATTAAATAAAGACGGAAGCGAGTCCAACTGACCTAAATCTTTGTAGCCCATCCTGCAATGTGCCCAACAGTCATCACCCCATTTTGTCACATGTGGGTTAGTTCTGTTATATCTCTTCGGCCTAGACTGCAGTAAGCCATACACATATTCTACCTCATTCACACATCTAACCCACACGTTACCCCCTCATTTCATCCATCACGTGCATGCCCAACTCTGACTTACTCTCCCTCCAATCAACACATGTGGGACAATCCAATTAGTTTCTCACTTCTTCTTTTCCCACTTCTACATTTGGGCCTGTGTTTCAGGTGGGCTTATTCTAACTGTTCCAAGCAACCCAACTAGCAAGATGGCATGCCAGCCCTTCTTTGTCTCCTCCTTTGCTTGCAACCTAACCTAGTCATCCAACCATATTGTTGATTTTCTTTTTTTCCTTTTATTCCTCTATTACTTTAGTTTTTCTTCATTTTATTTTTATTTTATTAATTAAAAATCACAAAATGTGGATGTGGCTTTGTTATTGTTTGATTATCATTGTTGTAAAAGTGCAGTACTCTTTTGTTGTCACTGGGTTATATGCTTGATATACGCTCTTTGTTCTTAGACCTAAGAATTCAACCCTTGGTTTGAACATTTTGGAGATATTGATGCTTCGCTAGAGATATGTTCCATTGTCCTTTTAAATATTGTCTCTAATGATACTCTTTGTTTATATCTTTGATTTTCCTTTCTTTTTTAAGGATAAAGCTAATCGCTAGTTGGCCAATCAGACTAAGATCACATTTTATGACCAAATACAAAGTGAGTTCTTGAATAAGTTTCACGTTGTTGGTAAATTGACTTCTTTAAGATGTGCTATGACCGCTTTCTTACAAAATAAAAATGAATAATTACATGAAGGTGGGGAAAAGTTTAAAGAGGCATTGTAAAAGTTTTCCTCACCATGAAGTGTCTGCGTGGCAACCCGTCCAGAGTTTCTATTGTGGCTTAGACAAGGACAATATGCAAATGGTTGATGCATCTCGTGGTGGCAACTTTTTATATAAGAATCTTAAAGAAACTTAGCAATTGTTTAAACAATTTAGTAAAAATTCACGTTTGCATACTACGTCCTCATATTTTGACTTGCCTAGGTAATTGGGAAGCTGTAAAGAAGGGATATATGAGGTTTCATATTCAGTTGAACTTTCTAGTACAATTGATGCTTTACGTAAGAAATTTGAGCAATTGTTGTACATGAATAAATTGCCTAATGCCCCTCTTATGTAAGATCTGTGTTCGACTTGTGCTGACTCCATGCATGCTTCCGTCAACTATCCTTGTGTTGGTAAGGTTGATTGTGTGACTAAACAAGTGAACGCTACCTAAAAATTTCCTCCAATCGATAATCCTTACTATAGCACCTCTAATCATGGTTGGAAGAATCCTTAAGTCTAATCTAGCATACCTTCTATAGTTGGTTTTCCAAATTGAAGATATACTCCTCCCACTCGTCACCAAGCTCCATATGGGATTTCTAACCTACGTAAGGTAATTTATGCTTTTGAGACCTTCTCCTATGTTGTGCAAAATATTAACTCTAAGCCCGTGGTAATTGAGTCTAACAAACATGTTATATATTGAGACTCAAAATCTATAGCTAAGCTAGTTGTAGGAAAAAGTGAAGAAGGAAAACTTCGAAGTCATCACATACAGAATCCTAAAGGCCAACAATTTAAATAACTGAAAGATGTTATGGTTCTTAGGAGTGGTAAAAAAGTAGATAATAATGTGAATAAGAAAAGTTTTTGGCATAATACTATTTTCCTTAGGGTAATAGCGGTGTTTAATCTTAGAGCCGACGTAAATCCTATTAGGACAGCATGTTTTATTGCAATAATGCCTAATGCAAGTGTAGCTAAAACAACTTTCCATCTGAATTTCAAATCTCACCCTCTTTAAAAAATGACCCCATCAGAGTTGGCACTGTAAGGACCCCAAGTCTAGCGAACATATCACAGGATGCAGTTCCCCACAAATGGCCATTGGATGGTTTTTTTTTTTTTGAACTAAATCATATTTACTTTATTTTAATGTTTTTCAACAAACATGAGAAGATTGCAGCCAAACAATAGGTCCAAGCCAATGGGCTTATCCAAGAGTGCAAGCCAGATCCTAATCTAACTCCCTTGAATGGATCTTGGTGATATCTATTGCCTGCGTAGGAAATAGGCTTGTAGGTTTGATCCAAGAACCCAACCATGTTCCTACGCCAAAAATGAGCCTAAATCCAGGTCTAGACAATTTTACTATTGGGATCCTAAACCAATCTACCCAATTTGAAAAAGTAAGTGAAATAAAATAAATAGGAGAAAAAAAGAAAAGAATAAAACTTTAACTAATAGTGCTGCCAGTGAGTTTTAAGGAAAACTTACAAACCAATACTACTCTTAGAAGCTAGCCTTGAACCAATAGGGACAACCGAGGAAGACTGAAATAGACAACCGAATAATCCATTGATGTGGGGCACATTTTGACTCCATAGGCTCAAACTGCAGCTACATTTGAGGGCGATGGTACGACAATCTGATGGGGTGCAACACATCACTGCTCGTTATCACTAACGACCTCTACTATTCAATATGGGAAATTAGATCTTAATTACACTATCACCCAATCATGCAGCATATCAGCATCACGTTAAATAATGCAAGTCCAAGGTACAATATTACCTCAATGAAATCCAAGCTAAAACAAGAGATTACAATAGGCAAGGAACTACCTAAAGTTACATCTTTGCAAACTGAAATCAAAAATCATGAAAAGAAATAAAGTAAATAGATAAAGGGAGGATTGAGGTTACGCCCTCAGGATACCCAGCCTAATTTACCTGGAAACCTAGCAAAGTAAGGTCCTTTAATAATTAAATAGATCTCTCCTTCTCAATGCTCTCAATGTAGGAAATACTTCACTGAGGATTTGGCCTGATTTCTACCTCTCTACCTAGATCTCATGATTTTTCAATAATCTCACTAATGGAAATTTAGTGCCAATTTCTAATGTCTACTTGATGCCCCTAACCCCTAGGGTAGTTTTCATAGTGTTTGAGGAAATAGTCCGAATCAATTTTGAGAAAGAAGACATAATCCTAGTCTCTTCAAGGTTAATTTAAACGAGTTAATGAATTCAGCTGGGATTACAATCAATGAAACGCGATGAACTAAACCAACTGAGGTTCTGATTACTCAGGCACTTTGAACTAATCGAACAAGGTCTTGATTAATTAATTTTATGTACACAAACATCGCATCAGAGTGCACAAAGGTAGAGGAACCCGACCAAGTTCCTTGTTAAGTAAACCACCTAGGTTTCCTGGCTTGGATCAGGCCCATTAGGCCAGTTCCTGCCGCTCTCCTTTCTATTTCCTTTTTATTTCAGACTCTATGAGATGCCATTTTTTTAATGTCTGCAACAAAAATAGTACAACATATATTGATTAAAGAAATTAAATATCATTTTTCACTATAATATACTTAATTCTTATTTCATATAACATTGATGTCACGCAAATGGGTCTTTATCACATAAGATCTTACTTAGTCTTGATCTTAGGAAATGGGGTGTTACAGACACTTCTCTACTACTCTTAAAATAGCAGCACAAGCCTAGCTCAACAAGCTGTCCTTAAGATCAATTAAATCTTGTGATGATCTTCCAACAAAGTTAGTTCGTGGGAAGTGGAAGGACTCTAAAGCCAGCTGCAGAACTAATGGAGTCGGCTCAAAGAGATCAGGAGTCTCTAACTTAATACGTGCAAAGATTCACTTGTGATAAATTCTTTATGGGTGACCTTAGGCCATATGTTACCTTAGCTTCTTTATCAAAAGTGTTAGCTAAAAAGGTATATGTGAAAATTTTATCATGGAATCACTCGCCACCTGAAAAGAGGGCCACAAGATGGTGAAAAGATATATACAGTTGGAGGCTATTATGAGAGGGGCTAAGACTCCCAAAGAGGTGCCAAAGGGGGGCAAAAGAAGGCTAGTCAAGCCAAGTCAGAAGGGAAAGAAAGAAAGGGCCCTTAAGAAAGAATCTCTCCTTAACACCTTAAAAAGTAAGATCTTAATAGACAGCAAGAGCATGTGTATATGAACTATCCCAAGTCTCCTAAAATATAGACCTAAGAACAAGAACATGGATAAATTGTGTACATTTCATAGAGACTTTGGGCATGATATAGAATACTATTGGGATCTAAAAAGGGCACTTTTAATGATCTGACTAACAAAGGAAAGCTAGACTATTACCTCAACATATGCCCCAAAAGAAGAAGAAACATCTATATGAGAAGAGTTTAGAAGAAGATGACCCTCGAGATACACCCCTCAAAGGCTCTATACAAGTAATCTCTAGGGAGCAACCCCTATTTAGATTGTTAAGTAGGGCATCCAGAGTCATCTAAGTGCTCTTGATTAAGTAGCCCCATGAGTGAACTAGGTATCTGTGAACTTTACTCCCTGGTTTTTTGAAGGTGTTAGACGTATATCTTAACCATGTGAAGATCCTATGATTATCAAGTTAATAGTAGCAACCTATAAAATTAGTATTATACTAGTAGATATAAGAAACTCTAGCTAATATCATGTTCTATAATTGCTTGTTTGAGCTTGGTTAGAAAAACCAAGTGATGCGGACCAAACTACAAGGTTTTACCTACTCCTCCAAACCAAGGCCATGATTCAAGTAGGGGCAGCTATGAGTCTTGGGAATAGGGGTTAATGACGTGGTACTCCAAGGTCATTGTTCTATGGGGGCCCTTGAAGGAGTCTAAGTCAGCTTAGAAAGGGTGACAAGGAAATTAGTAGCCATAAATAAGGAGCGTGACTTTCCCTTTTTTAACTCCATAGACACTTTATTTCATTTTCCAAATCCTTGGTAGGATATTTCCCTAACATCTAGCTCAATCATGAATGGCCCAATGGGGTCCAAATTTTGGTAAACTACACATGGATGGGTATCCTCAGATGTCTATGTTTTTATAAGTTATGGATCACTTTCAGATTCCAAGTACGAAGTGAGTTATGGAGCTTAAACCAGACAAGCGTTGTTGGAGATCTAAGAATATATGATTTGATTATGAGCTTAATTTGGCCATCAAATAGGTGATTGGGGGTTAAAATTTTAAGAGAAGTTGGTGGAACAAATTTATCCTTGAATATCTCCCCCAAATTCCTCCAATTGGGATGGTGGAGGACGCCACCAAGTATAAGCGCAGTAAATTCCACCCTTGCATATCATCTAGTAGTCCTTTTTTTTTTTTTGCTTTAATTATACAACTAGCTAAAATTTTGTTGTTTGTTTTCCTTGTGATTCTATTAGTTGATACAAAGCTTGGAGATAAGGGCACCCCACTATGTAATGGCTTGATTTCTTGTATTATGTTCAAATTTGGATGATGGAATGAAATTCTTGTTGCTTATTATTTGTCTTCAAAAATCTCTTCTTCTTTTTTTAGAAAAAAAATATCTCTTAGAGAATGGTGAATGTGAGTCTTCCCCTTATTTTAATCTTTGGTGCATAAAGTGTGTTGATCCTTTATTATTTACTATTATCATTATAAGTTTGATCATACAAGTGCTAGTTTAATGGATTTCTCCCGCAAATCTTCTTGTTGTTTTACTGATCTTCTTCAACCTCTTGGATTTCTCCACAAGTTTATGCCTTTATTTGGTTAAGGGTATTCCCTCATGGAACATTTTGGATTAGAGAAAAAGATCCTTCATTAGGGTAAGCATCAAAATCTTCAATCTTCATGTCTGATTTACTTTTACCATTTTTCTTTACTATTTTCACCTTTAGATCTTTTTCTTAAAACCTTCATATTTAGTCCACAAACAACCTCGAAAATAACCCAAACATAATCCCCAACCTAACCATGACCCTAGGCTTTAGAAATAGCTAAAAACCATTAAAAAAACACCAAACAGAAATTTGGCTCTAATAGCATGTGCCACTTATCACTCCAATGCCAAAATCTTGTGCTTTGGAATTTTGAACCAGAAACTTTGCAGGGCCACCCCTTACGACCAATCACGCCTGTGCCACCTTCTAAGACTAGACAAACACTTGGGATGACCATCGAGTGTCACCAAGCACGCTCGTGCCACCCTCCAAACACTCATTTTCTGCCGTTGCTACCCTCAGCATGACCGTGATGCCTCTTCTTTCAACCTTTTACCCCCTTTTTCCACTTTGATGCATTACCGGCCATGGTCAATGAAGGAGACCCTTCTTATTTTAAGGGCAACTCTATTGAGCAAGCCCTTGATATAAGGAGATATAAGGCCATCCTTGAACTCCAATAACAAGTGAGAAGGCTAACAAGAGAGCCTATCTAGTAAGAGGTTTCGTTCCCATCAGGCGACGAGGCCACCATAATTAGAGCTTGATGTTAGCCCTATTGACATTGCTACTCTCCCTCTTAGGAATATTATGATTATGAGGATAGAGGATTTAGGAGAAAAGGCATATAAGAGATGACCTTAGGGATCTTAAGATTGAGGCACCAAAATTTGTTGCAATGTTAACCCAAAGAACTATCTTGATTGGATGCAAGCGATTGAAAAGATCTTCGAACTCATAGATTATAATGAAGAGAGGTCTTTCAATTTAGTTATTCTCAAGATGAAAGGGTATTTATCCTTGTGGTACAAGAATCTGAACAAGAATAATGCAAGTGAAGCTATGTTTAAGATCCAGACTTGGTCCATACTGAAGAGGCATATGGATAAGAGGTTCTTACCTTCCTTATAGAAACAAGAGCTCTAGGTCAAAACGACCTCTCTGACCTAAGAGAATCTTAAGACATAAGAGTACATCAGGGAGTTTCAATAACTCCAAATGATGTTCAGATTGAATGGAGACATTGAGCTTACCATTGCTACGTTCATCAAGGGATCATCTCCTAGTATTGCCAATAAGATGGATCTGTAACCTTATTTATTCTTTGATGATATTTCTAACTTTCCATGAAGATAAAGAAGTACCTTAAGGGTAGAAAACCCTTATAAACGCCTTACTCTAATCACCCCCAAAGCATCACCACGGGTTTCTCCCCTTAGAACATAGCTGACACTACTCCTACAACTATTAAATCCCTTGAAAAGGGTAAGGGGATAACTAGTTAACGACCAAAGAGGTTAGAGGGAAAGAAGTGCTTCGAATTCCATAGATGTGGGCACTTCCAACTAGATTGTCCTAGCTGAAGAATTGTCACCATTAGATAGCTAGAGGAAATCCAAGCTATTGAAGAGAAAACTAATGAAGAAGAAGAAGAGGTCGATGAGAGTACCTTGATCACTTTGAACATGGGTGAGCTATTAGTGATTTAAAGGACACTCCGTGTCAAACAGGCTATAGTATGAGTAAATCTTCCACTCGAGGTACACAATGGGACACCAGATGTGTGAGATGATCATCAATGGGTGCAGTTGTATAAGTATGGCATCAAGGATACTCATTGATAAGCTTCAATTACTCACCAAGGTGCTTCCAACTCGTTCCTCTATGGAATGGCTCAAGCAAGGAAATGAGGTAACCATTTCTAAACATTCCCTTATTTCTTTTCTTGTTGCTCCATATAGTAGGGAAGTTGTTTATGACGTCCTCCCCATGGATGTATGCCACTTGTTGCTTGGTGTGGCATGGCTATAGGATAATCATGTAATTCACGATAGACCCAAGCATAAGGGTTGCAATCTTACATTGGCTTCATTACCTCAACCTGAACCTCATAACATTAAGCTAGGGAAGGTAAGTGAGAAAAACCTCCACATGAGTGAAACATAGGTAGAGAGAAGCAATAGTAAGAGCAAGCCTTTATTTGCCTTCCTAGTGGTAGAAACAAACACAAGTGAGGGAGTGAAACCCATGCATCCTCTAGCTCAATCATTCTTATAAGAGCTTGAGGTTGTATTCCTCAATGATTTACAACTGGGGCTCCCTTCTTTGAGAGGAACTGAGCACCAAATTTAGATCTCCTATTAAACGCTTATTTACAAAAAAAAAACTTGGCCTATAGGTGTAATCTTAATGAATCCAAAGAGCCTCAAAGACAAGTCCAAGAGTTACATGGCCATGGGTCCATTAGGGAGAGCTTAGGTCCTTGTTTAGTTCCCACCCCTCTGGTGCCTAGAAAAGATGGGACTTGGCTTATATGCAATGATTCTAGGGTCATAAATAACATTACCATCAAGTATAGATTCTTGAGATCTCGAGCGGATGATATGCTTGATCAATTGGATGGGTCCATGGTCTTTTCTAAAATTGACCTTAAGAGTTGCTACCACCAAATTAGGATGAGAGAGGGAGATGAGTAGAACACCAAGTATGGGCAGTATTAGTAGTTTCTTATGCCTTTCGGTTTATCTAATGCTCCTAGCACTTTTATGAGGCTTATGAATGAGATTCTAAGGCCTTTTATTGGGGTTTTTATGGTGGTGTACTTTGATGGTTTCTTGGAGTATGGTTGTGATGATGTATCTCATGTTAAACATCTTCATAAAGTGTTTGAAGTCTGGAGGTAAGAAACATTATATGCCAAACTTAAGAAGTGTAAGCTATTCACACTCCAAGTTGTTTTTCTTGAATACATTCTTTCTAAAAGTGGAATTCAATTTAATGAGTCCAAGGTTAAAGCTATCAAGACTTGGCCTCCTTCTACCTCCAGCTCATCAAAGGGTTTAGCTGTGTTATAGCTCCCTTAACCAAATACATGAACAAACAAAATTTTGAGTGGATAAAGACGACTCTAAATGCCTTTGAGTTGATCAAGTGCAAGCTATACTTGTCCCCTATATTGGCACTCCCCAACTTTGAAATCCTTTGTGAAGTTGAATGTGATCCTAGTAGGTTGGCATTGGTGTGGTTCTCATACAAGCGAAGTGCCCATTAGCCTATTTTAGTGAAAAGTTAAATGTTTCAAGACTCAACTACTCCTATTGTAACGAGGGGTTATATGCTATTGTCTCAGCCCCAAGCCTTTTATGCTTCATTCACATCACAAGGGATTCACCTACATCGATGGCCAAATAGGCTGAACACAAGACATGCCAATGGCTTAAATTCCATCAGTGTTTTACCTTCTCTTGTAAGAATAAGAGTGGGAAAAGAAATGTTGTAGTTGCTGCATTATAAAGGAGGTATGCTTTACTATCAATTCTTGAAGCAAAGATCCTTGGTTCTATTCCATCAAGGCTCCATACATGGAGGATGAAGACATCAAGGAGGTGCTAGAGAACCCTTTCTAAATTTGGCTCTTTCACGTTACAAGACGGTTTCCTCTTCAAGGGCAACAAACTTTACATCCCCAAAAGTGCTCTAAGTGACTTGATTGTCAAGGCGGTTCATAGAGGAGCCTTAGGCGGTCACTTTAGTATTAACAAGACCCTTAAGATACTCAAGAAGCAGTTTTATTAGACTAAGATTGAAGAGATGTCCATAAGGTGATCACAAGGTGCGCAACTTGGCATATAGCTAGTCAATTTCATTAATGCCTTTACACTCCTGTACTGGATGCTCAAAGGCCTTGGGATGATGATATTAGTGTGTAATCATTTTAGCCTAGGGAAAGGATGTCATTATGGTGGTTGTTGATCGTTTTCTATGAAGCTCACTTCATTGCTTGCCATAAGTGAAGTAATTCCAGTCACATTGTGGATCTCTTCTTCCAAGAGATTGTGAGGCTTTATGCTATTCCAAGGATTATTATATTAGACAGGGACATTAAGTTGCTATCACACTTTTAGAGATGCCTGTGGAGATTAGTGGCGACTAAGTTGCTCTTTAACACTACTTGCTACCGTTAAACTGATGGACAAACAAAGGTGATAAATTGAACTCTCAAAACCTTATGAAGGGGTATGGTGAGTAAGAGTCTAAGGGATTGTTATACCAAACTCTCTTATTTCGAGTTTGCTTCCAATCAAACTCCCCCTTATGCTACCTCTCATTCTCCCATTGACATGTGCCATGGCCTTAACCTTCTCAAACCTATTGATCCTATTCTCATTCCACAAGAATCAAAGGTGAGTTTTGAGGCTAAAGCAAGAGCTATGGAGATGAAAAAGCTACATGAGCAAGTAAGTGTGCAAATTAAGAAAGTAAATGAGTAATGCAAATCTAAGACCAACTAGAACTACACTTGTTTAGAGTTTAAATCGAGAGATCTTCTATGGTTACACTTAAGGGAAGAAAGGTTCCCTTCAAGGAGAACCAACAAGATAATGTCCAGGGAGTGGGTCCTTACAAAGTTGTGCAAAAGGTGGGAGAGAATGCCGAGAAGATCGAGCTTTTGAGAGACATGAACACATCTGCTGCCTTTAATGTTGGGGAGCTTACTCATTATGTTAAGGATGACGTACACTACTGATGCGTCCGCAAGTGCACGGGGTGTCATAGTATAGATTAAAAGATCATCCTCAATGACCAAAGTAATTTATCGAGTCAATGACCTATTGATATTGCTAAGTGATCAATTTTTTTCAAAGAGTCGATTTAATTAAACTAATTGACTATTTGGAAATTAATCAAAGTAAGGCATCTAGGAATTTGCTTCACCAAGTAAAGAGTTGGATCATAAAATTAAGCATGCACTTTTCATATATTGAACTATTCAAGGAATTACAATCGGATTAAATTTAATCCTTCATTTCGAAACAAACTAAATTGCCTAAATGAATTCAACTAACGCTCTCTCAACTACCTCTAATTTATTTTAGGTTGAAGATATATGAATGCTAAGTCCCCTCTTAACAAGCAATTCTCTCGAGTTGCGCTAAATCAAGTTCTATCAAGGCGATCTAGCAGCGAGTTTCACCTTTCAGAACTTCAACCAACTACCTAACATAAGCAAGCAAAATTTGCCAAATTCCACTCACAACATTTCAGTCTCAAGATAGACAAGAATCATTCCAAACATGAAACAAGCACAAGATTTCCAGTATAAAGGATCCAACCACAATACTATAGCTTACAAATCCCTAGATTAGATAAAACTACTCACTCATATTTCTAATTCAACTAAGACAAGAGTTTAAAAACAAATTCAAAGGAATGGAGGAAAACTTTACAACAATGGCAGCCCTTGAATTATGCAACAATCTTCAAGCCTCCAAGAGCAAAGCTTCACCCTTCAAATCTCGACACTTAAACTAAACTAAACTAAACTAAACTCTAACTGGGAGAGATGTGAGAATATAAGTGGGATGACTTTTTTTTGTTGCTTCCCTGCTCAAAACCTTAGAACACGCCCTTATAAGCAGCAAACAGAGCATCCTCAACCGCACAACGAAGGAAGATGAAGAGGCTAGCAGTTATAGGCTCACCACAGTCCATGGCAATGACCACAGTTGGACCGTGGTCTTGGCTAGAACCGAATTCTTCTGCTCTTCTCTTACTCCACAGGCATAAGGCTTGGGGTACCTCCATGGCAAGTCAATAAGCACTCAAATCGGGGTTAAATGTTGGGTCTAATGGTCCAAAATCCTATAAATACCATCAAACAACCATACCCAAGCATAAAACGAGAATAGGAATATAAATCATGACATTAAGCTCAAATATTCCCGAAACAATGCTGCAAAACATGCTAGAAATGAAGTATATAAAAGCACTTATCAAACTTCCCCATGCTTGAACCATTGCTAGTCCCTAAACAACACTAAGACCGAAAGTTATTCACAACCTCCTTGGGATAGACATTGGTAGCAACTCAATAGAAAATTCGATTCAAAGTTAGCCAAAAAGAACAAAAATCATTTAACAAACAGACTGGGAAATAAAGTTTTTGAAAATTGATTAACATACCACAATGTCGAGCTTAAATCAACCTCCCAAATCATCAAATACAATCACATCAACATATGAAACAAATGGAGCAAGTAGTGCCGGTAGAACCTCACTATAGTCATGTGGCACTCATCACTCATGTGTTCGAAAATTTAGGAAGGTTTCCTCAATTCTCATTCCATAGACTCAAATCTACCATAACCTTGATAAAACTCTCTAATTCACCATCACTAGTATGTAATACACATTAGACAATCATGAGGACTTTCATAAGGGTGTAATGGGGCCATGGGTAAAGGTAAGAGGGGAAAGAATGTTTCGGAAATGTGGATCTAGAAGCCATAGACTGAGAGCTAAATGCTTCCAACGCCCTGATGCAACATTCTCCTTTAACCAATACAATTCAACTACAAAAGACATCCCCTTTCACAAGCAAATGAAGAGAGAAGGAGTTGAAACTCATATATGCTTTTCACAATCCAAACATAGCTAATACTCTTCCTTTTTTTGTCTTCTTTGTTCTTTTATTTCTTTTTTTTATTCGTTTCTTCTTGTACCTTTTGTTTTTTTCTTTTCGCTCGCTTTTTTCTTTAGAGTTGGCCAAGGGAATTCATATCAAACTTGAATTTCAACTCCTCTCTATTCTTTGTACAATAAGAGAAGGGATTTCTTATATATAACACAAGAACACAAATCCCTTCACCAAAAAGCCAACCAAATCCTCCAAAAAGAATCTCAATACACCTTACTAACTCCCAATCAAACTCGATGTACGAGGATCAAATGCTCCCTAATCCTAGCTTAAGGGTTAGATAAATTTTTGGCCAAAGGCTATGTTCGGAGGTTCAAATCAATAAAAATGGATATAAGCTCAAAGGGGCTAGTAAGGGATATATAATGCATAACAAGGGTGGCTATTTGGCCTTTTAGGTTAAGAAGTCAAAGCATGTCCCAATCATGTTGCCTAAATGCATATACAAAATGTGATCTTCAATGAGAATTAAAGCAAGTTCTAGAGAAATGATGTCAAGGAAGAGTTGCTCATGCATTAACAAAAAACTAAATTGATAAATTAGTCTTTAAAAAGCTCAAACCCGCACATGACATCTACCAAGGTAATACCTAGCTCATTAGTAGACATATGCTAATATTCATGTAAAGAGTCATAGGATAATCAATTCGCACTCAACATATAGTTAAAACATGCAGCTCATTTTCACATATTCATCCTCAAAGACTTTAATGCACAATTGGGCAAATAAAAGGATCAATCTAAACCAAAGTCTACCTAATCTCTAAAGATCAACATTGGAGGATTTCTCTTCTTTTTTTTTAATTGTTTTTTGTGATTTTTTTTGTTTTTGTTTGTTTTTTGCTAGTGAATACATGCTCCTAATAAAAATACCAAGAAAATGCAAAAACTATAACGAGGAACTATAAAAAGAAAAACTAAAATGCAACCTAGGGTGAAAAGAAACATAAATGTAGGCCTAACATACTCTAACTATATAAAATTAAAACCTACAATGCAACTCTAACTGCAAGAATGAACAATATATACAATACATATACAAGCACTCACCAAATCAAGTCAGGCATTAGAGGCCATCAAGTAACTAACTAACTCCCCCATGCTCGAACAAAACATTATCCTCAATGTGAGCACATAGTAGAAAAGGGAAGGGTAGTAGCAAGAAGTAATCAGAATAGAGGTAGGGAAGGAGGGTGTGGTGGTTAACCATAAGAGCTATGCCAATCTCGCCAGGTCTTTAAACAAGCCTTATAATCCTAAAAGTATTGGGTCTGGGTAGAAAGCATCCTACAAAGCTCATCGTGCCGCTCTTGAACAAAGTCACGAAGAGTGGCGTTCTCAAATGCAACATAGGCTCAAAGGTACACTTGTTCCCCCTAGATGGACCTAAGGGTGGCTTGGAGATTGGCATAATCAGTGGAGGGTGGGTGGGAAGAGGAACTAGGTCCGACTTCATAAGTAAATGGGGATGGAGGAGGTACGAGTTGAACAACCTCGGCATCGCCAGGGACCCATTGAAGGCTACCCCGATGAAGTAAGGTGGTCCGATCAACATTGGCAAGCGGCAGAAGTTGATCCCCAGGGTAAATCCAGCATAAACATCCAGCCTTTACTTTACAAAAGTTCATTAGCTCAAAGATAGCTTGATTAAGGCGCTCGGACCTAGAAACTCGATCCTTAGGGTTCGGCTCAACACCTAAAAGTCTAGCAATGGTGGTGATGATACCACCAATGACTATCCTACCCTTAATGCTAAAAGCAGCACTATACAATTGTCGGGCCAAGAACGCCCCAGGATCAGTTTGGACACTATCAAGTATACAAGATAGAAAATATAACTCAGACAATCTTGGGACAATCAAAGTATCATCCCGCACAAAGAAACAACAAGGGAGAATACGCTAAGCTACCCGAATGCAAGGGTTCTGAGTATGGGTGCACTTGGAAGAACTAGTGTTGTACCTAACACTCCCCGAAAGCTCGTCCCAAAATGCATTTGGGTTAAATTGTCAGGGGAGTTGACAATTTGGTAAATCCATGCTATGTGGAAAACCAAATGTGCTATTGAAGGTATCTAAGTTCAACTCATAAAACTGCCCTTGCAAATAAAAGGCAATATACCCCGCTTGACATTGAGGCTCTCGAGTGACCTCAACGTGCAAAGTGCTCAGAAATTCTAAGGTTAAGTCCTGATATGTATACTTTTTAATCTCAATAAAATGTCCTATGCCTCCCTCATGCAAACTACCACCATACATCATCCAACAATCCTAAACGGCCTAATAATTCCTCATCATAATAACGAGTTGCCATAACCATTCGTTCATCAAACAAGTATATCTAGCAACATGTTCGGGGTTAGTTAAATCAAGAGGATGAGGAATGTTACCTTGGGCTCGTGCGTTGGTGGAAGTTTGGGAGGTCCGTCGAGGCTGGGATAGTGCTGCTTAGATGTTTCCCACCTCCTTGATGCTCTTTTGTCACTTGGTGTGTGCCATGGTTTTAAAAGGCAAGAAAATTGCAGCAAAAACATAAAAATAAGATGTGAGAAAGAAAAATGAAGAAGTTATGTGAAAAAAAGGAAGAATTAGAGAGAGAAAGAGATGGTTATGGAGGATGGGTGAAGGTGAGATGAATTTAGAGAAGAAAATGGGGCAAAGAGATGAAATTTGTCGGAGAAAGAGAAAGATTAAGTGAAAGGGAAAGATTTTGAGTGAAAATGGGAAGAAATAAGGGAGAAATTGAAGGTGTAACAATGGAGGTTTAAGAGAGAGAAAGAGGGAGGTAGAGAGAGAAAGAGTCGAGGTCGAAGATGATTGTTGGGGAAAGGGAAGGAGCACCACGGTCAAAACCCTTGACTGCAATCCACAGCAAACTACGACGATCCATAGGGGGTGTCACGGTCGGACCATGGTGTTTGCTGGACACCTAATTTTTTGTTTTTGTCGGGTGGGCACTCCATGGGTCGTATTTGAGTAATACGGAGCTTGGTGCCCATCATTTTTGCTTCCTTTTTTTTCTTCTGTTTTCTTCTCTTTTTTTTCTTCTCTCTCTTCTTTTTTTATCTCTTCTTCTCTCTTTTTTTGTTTTATGAAAAACTACCTAAAAAGTGAATCAACCTATAAAAGGGCCTTGGGTTACCTCCCAAGAAGTGCTTTTTTAAGGTTAAGAGCTTGACCATGCTTCTATGTGCGGTCTGGATCGGTAAGAATTTGAGCGTCATTTTTGTTGCGAACTACAAAATTGAACTCCTTCAAACGAAGGTACTACCTCAGAAGCTCAGGTTGGAGGTCCTTCGTCATCATCAATTGGTGATCATAACATATTGTTAGTGTACAAGACAAACCGACTTAATGGCCCATCAAACTAGCCACTATCATCTTGTTCAATCCCCAACTCAAAGTCTACATCGACTCCTTCCATAGGAGGCAAAGAGAGAACCACTTGGGCAAACCTGTAATAATCAATCATAGTAGACTCATTAGAAGCATGGGCCTCAACCTTGGGTATGCTAGGTAGCGTAGAAGCAGCAAACGGTACCTTAACATACCCTTGGTCGAGATCCTCAGTGGAAATCGAATCAAAGTGGGCAGGATCTTAACAATTAAAAATATCCTCTATGTCAATCTCAGGAGAAACGGAAAATGAATTTTGAAATCGTAAACCATGAGGTTCACAAAGTTAATAAAAGAGAACCACGTTTTAATGAATTTGAGCTCACCAACACCTAATCACAATTGCTTCCAATTAGCCAGCATTGAAGTAGCCCACGCACACCCCTCAACTCCAAGTTTGAAGCTTTGAACTCCCAGCCGACAAGCCAAATTGAGGCATCAAAATCATCACCCAAAACAGAACAGAGAAAAGCGTGAAAATGGAAACGTTTAGGAAAACGAATTTTGAAATCGTAAACCATGAGGAATGTTTAAAACAAGGAGGAAATGTTCAGACAAACGAATATTGGAACAGAGAAAAGCATCAAAAGAAGACTACTACAACAACAACACCACCACCTCCTAGTGTGGGTCCCGCCATTACGAGGTCTATGGAGATCCAGCTGTAGGCAACTTACCCCTACCGGTATTCCTACCCGTAGAGAAAGAAAAATGACATGACTCTAAAACTCAAAAAGAAAACAATAAAAATAAAACAAAGCAACAAATATATACAAATGAAAACAAAATAAAAAAAGAGATAAAGAGGAATGTTTATACCAGGTCAGGTGTAGGAGTACACCTAAGCTATAGCCTCATGAAATTTGCTTAGACAGAGGCTCATTAAGTATCAGCCACTCCATATCAAATGGAACATCGCTACTTAAATCAAAACTCGTTAAAGTATGAAGTAGCTTTTCAAATACAGAAGTCCATCTCTCAATAAGATCAACGCAGAAGAAATGAGAAAGCTAGCGCCAAGGAAAGTACATCCACCTTATCAATGCAGCACAAGTAAGGGCTCGTTTCAATTTGTCAAATAGTTGGGCCTAATAAGGAAATAGATTAACATACTTAAAATTAGCCAGTGTGTGGGTCATCGGCCTAGAAATGTGATCGTCATGAATGAGCAGTCTAGGCAAAATAATGGGTCTTAAGTTCACAAGTCCTTTAAGTTCAATGTGCATAGGAGTTTGGGCTAAATCAAAATGTTCAGTGACAATGGCCTCAGACTCAACAAATTTAGACTTGTGATATTCAAAAAGAAAGTCCGGGTGGATGGGGTCAAAAGAAAAAATTCATATTTAGCACACAGATTCACATCCAAACCCACATTGGCATGAAACCCATAGAAAAAAGATTCATATTCTATAGAAAGAATATCATCATTAAATTCCAATTTAGTGGGTGTAGTTTCCTCCTCACATGACTCCTGTGAAATAATATCCTCTGACTCATCTAACTCATGGTGCTCAAATCTAACTCACTAGGGTTCCCACATTCATCACCCTCCTCAAACTCAAAAGAATCATTTAAAGTGGTAAGTGGGTCGGCAAAAACTAGGACATTCTCAGTGATGTCATCAGGTGAGCTAAATTCATGTGCAAGGGCAGGGGATAGAGACAAAGGGAAGTCACTCTCTTTATCTAGACTAGGCAAAGGCATCTCTTCATTCAAGTTAGGCCTAGCATAATAAGAGGGTTCAAAGGTATCGTAGAGACTAACTCCAAGTGTAAAATATCCTAAACTAGAGTCAGGCTCTCGTAAATTAGTATCCTCCCTATTACATCATTGAAAATATTCAGCAATTCTCAATTTCATGTTCTCTACCATTTTATCAGTCAATTCATTTAGCTTCTTTTCCACACTTGCACAGGTAGCATCAACATAAGTACGAAACAGGCAAGTAAGAACATCATGGTTAGAAGATTCACAAGAATCGCACAACATAGGAGACATATAAGAATAAGATGGGTCATATGAGTGTACAAAATGATCATGAGGGTAAGGGTTAGCCGGAAAAACAAACTCGCCATGAGTTGGGTATCCAAAAGAATTTTTAGCTTGTTCAAACTCGTAAGTATCCCAAGCTAATTTTTCAAAGAAATCCCAAGCTAATCTTGAGTTTTAGATAACAATCCTACTACACCTCCAGGATAAATAGACTCAATATAACCCTAAGATTCAGAATTTAGAGACACAACAATGACCTCACAAATTTTCCATTTTTGAAAATTCTGATTGAATAGAGCACGATAATCATTAAGTCATGATAAATAACTCCAGAAAGTTTCATGCTCAAATTGTGGGAAATAAAATACTAGCATGCTTGAAACTCGATTTTTTTTTCCGAACTTTTTAAGAATTTTTCAATTTTTTTGGCTTTTCAATTTTTTTTAGGTAAAGAAAATGAAAATGACTCTAAGACACTAATCACGAACTAATCACTAAAACAAAACATGAGACTGAAATAAGCAAGTTAAGCACACAAAATAAACCAACAAAAATAAAACAAGGTTACCAAATGAAAAAGACCAAAACGACAAAGCATAAACACTAGGCATGAGCATCATTTTTTTTTATAGGATAACAAAAATAGAAAATAGAAAATAGAAAATAAACTAAAACAAAAATAGAAAATAAACTAAAACCCTAAACAAGCAAAGACTAACCAAAAAGTTGGTTTTTTTCCTGCACAAAAACCAAATTGGTTAGAACTGCAAAAATCACACCAAAATAATTTCTAAAAATTGAAATGAAACTAATCTAAACAACAACAATCAAAACATGAACTTACTTCAACAATTGAAAATAATCTAAATGAAATTACTAAAACAAAATAAAAACTCAATCGAAACCTACTAAAACGAAAATAAAACTAAAACAAAATTGACGCAAATGACTCGAATAACTAAACTACGACTCGAAGCAACCTAATCTCACAACGCCATCCCCGGTAACGGCGCCCAAAACTTGTTGTGATTTTCCGCAAGTGTACGATTTATCGTTGTACGAATTACGGATATCGTTCTCAGGGATGGTTGTCAAATTTGATTATCAAAAATTCTAAACTAAATTAAAACTAGATGCTAATTAACTAACCCAAAGGTTAAGTTATTCTACAAATTAACGGACTAAATAAATAAAATGAATTTTGAAATCGTAAACCATGAGGCTCCTGAAATTAGTAAAAGAGAACCAAGTTGTAATGAATTTGAGCTTACCAACACCTAATCACAATTGCTTTCAATTAGCCAGCATTGAAGGAGCCCACGCACAGCCCTTAACTCCAAGTTTGAAACTTTGAACTCCTAGCTGACAAGCCAAATTGAGGCATCAAAATCATCACCCAAAACAGAACAGAGAAAAGCATGAAAATGGAAATGTTCAGGCAAACGAAAAAGGAATCACTTCACATCCAATAACACCCAATTTAAGAAGATTGTTTTTATTAACCGTTCAATCCAATGGATAGATCCTAGTTTTAGAACAAAATGTAAATGACAACCAACAGAATTGAAATCCAAATCGAAAAGCGACATTGAAACTCGAAAAATTAAATCCCCCAAATTTCGAACTCAGATGTATTAAAATTGAAAGTGAATCTAACTAAAAACCTAAACAAAACCTAAACTCCATAGCCCCCTCTGTTGCTCTGCTTCGACCTCCATTTAAGCTCGCCCAAAACCGATTCTCCTCCCCCATCGATTGCCTTCATTCACACTTGTAACCAATGCATTGAATGTTGATAATTGAAGGAGGAGAGAGAACGAGGGAGTAATGGCCATGGTGTGGAAGAAGAAGATGAAGAGGCTCTGTTCGTGGTTGAGGTGGACGATTCTGAAGGTGATGACGATGCTACTGACGTGGGGAGGGGTGAGGATTCGAAGATAGAGATAGAAGAGAAGATGATGAAGGGAGATATGGAGATGGCAAGGAGCAGGGGAGGGAATTGGATGAGTTTCTGCTTTTTGGGGTCTGGGTTTTGGGTTCTCAGCACCGAGAAGAGGAGAGAGAATGAGAGTTAAGGGGAGGGAAGAAAAGAAGTCATGTGAGGCACACATAGGGGCTGGGTAGATTATTTAGGTGTTTTTTTTTCCTTTTTTTTCTGATGGGTCATAAAAGCAACAGGCTAGAGATTTTTGGGTCGGGTTTGAGTCAAGTCGGCCCAAATCTTCATTTTTCAGCATCTCTTCATCTTTTTCGCACTTTTCTCGAATTTATTCAAGAACTACAAAACAAAAATAAAATGAAATGAAAACCTAAAAATAACAATTATTTCGAGCATAAAACAGGCAGAAAGGTACTGTAAAATTAACGCATTTTCGCCGTCAACGCCAAACCTGTAATAATCACTCATAGTATGCTCATTAGAAGCATGGGTCTCAACCTTGGGTATGCTAGGTAGTGTAGAAGCAGCAAACGGCACCTTAACATACTCTTGGTCGAGATCCTCAGTGGAAATCCAATCAAAGTGGGGAGGATCTTGACAATTAAAAATATCCTCCATGTCAATCTCAGGAGAAAGGGAAAATGCATCTGATTGGCAAGAGTTCGGGAAAACCACATTTTCATCCACAAAACAGAACATAGCGTAGCACCCTTCTACTTCAAATGTTAACTGCCCCCTTTTTACATCAATATTGTAACCGGGAGTAGTCAAGAAGGGTCTACCAAGAATAATTTGGGAATCATCGGTCTAAGACATATCAGCAATAATAAAGTCTTCCAATACCCAAATATCTCATATTTTGATTGGCACGTCCTCTAATTTACCTAAAGGTTATGTTTCAGACCCATCTGCTAATTTGAGTGAAAAGGGTGCGGGTCGTAATGGTCCTAAATGAAGCCTATGAAACAACGAGCAGGACATCAAACTGACGCTTGCACCAAGGTCACAGAAGGCTCGCTCAATTTCCACTTTTCCCATGACACAGGGGATAGAAAGGCTACATGGGTCATGAAGCTTAGATGGGAAAACTGTGGGGATCTCTAAGCTAGTTTTCTCTAGAAAAGTCATGGGCTTGCCACCATCATTTCTCTTCTTACTCTCAATCTTGATCATTTCTAACCCTTCTCAAGTGGTATACCCTTCGGGTCTCTAAGGTCCCCTTCCCCTTCCTTCAAGGTAACACGATTATAATGCTCGCAGGGGTTAGATTCGGTTTTACTTGGCAGTCTACCTAGAGGTGTAGATGAAGAGCTGGCTTGTTGCACAATTTAGGCTTCCAACATCTTATTATGAGTTATAAGCACATCAACCTTAAAGGCTAATTGTTTTATATACTCATCTTGCTTTTGTTGCGCCAAAAGCATACTCTCCATCATGGCCTCTAGGTTAAACCTTTGGTGAGCATGTTGGGGAAAGGGAGGTCCTTGAAATTCGGGAGGTTGCCTAGCATTCAATTGGGGCACTGTGGAAGGGTTAGGCCTATATAAGAAATTTGGATGGTTCCTCTAACCCATATTATAAGTGTTTGAATAAAGGTCATTGGTCGGTCTCAGGTTAAAACTATTGACATAGTTGACTTGGTCGCTAGTGTTTTGGACAAAAGGACTCCCAACATGGAAATTCTCAGTCAAATGGTTAATGGAACCACATATTTCATACGATGGGGGAGGGGCACTAGAATTCACAGCATTCATATTTAATCATTCCAACCTTTGAGTCATATCATCTACTTTAGCATTAAGTAGAGTAAGTGCATCAACTTCAAACTTACCTCCAATGTACTTGGGTTGCCGTTGTTCATTGGACCATTGAAAATTATTGAGCGCCATCTCCTCAATCAAATTGTAGGCCTCGCCTTCAGTCTTATTCATCAAAGTTCCCCCTCTATAGCCTCAATAGTGGACCTTACAGGTTGGGTCATACCATGGTAGAAAGCTTGAACAATTATCCATCATTGAAGGCCATGGTGAGGGCACAACCGCAACAAGTTTTTGAACCATTCTCAAGCCTCATAGAGTGTCTCATCATCCTTTTAGGGGATGTTGGTGACTGGGTTCCTCAAACTTGCCGTTTTTCTTGGTGGGAAGAATTTGGCAAGGAAGGCTCTAGTAAGCTCATCCCATGTCGTAATACACCCCGAAGGCAAAGAATAAAGCCATGCTCTCCCCTTGTCCCTAAGTGAGAAGGGAAATAGCCGCAGTCGAATGGTATCGGTGGAGACTCTATTGAGCTTCAATGTGTCACACACCTCTAAAAAGACTGAGAGGTGTAAGTTCGAGTCTTCCAAGGGGATGCCTCCAACTTGGGATTATTGCACCATGGAAATAAGAGCCAGCTTGAGCTCAACATTATTTGCCTTAACATTAGGACGAGCGTCCTTCTTTGGTCAACTCCTCCTCTCGCCACATTTGGTGAGGTCCTTCTAGCCTTGCGTCTTTGTTCCTCAAGTTTTTGCTTTTTCCTCCTTAAATGGAAAGTCCTCTCAAACTCAAGATCGGGTTCATACAGAAATAGGCTTCGTATAAACGGGGGAAGATTCCTACAAACACAATCACCAACACTACCAATGCAGTCAAAAAGAAAAAAAGGAAAATAAAGTAAAACACTTAGCCAATTTTGTAAGACTAACTCAATAGATAACAATTTCATCCCCGGCAATGACGTCAAAAACTTGACACGTCCGCAAGCGCGCAGCTGTTGTAGTATAGATTAAAAGATCATCATCAAGAACCAAAGTAATCTATCGAGTCAATAACCTATTAAAATTGCTAAGCAGTCAATTCTTTTCAAAGACTCGATTTAAATAAACTAATTAACTATTTGGAAATCAACCAAAGTAAAGCATCTAGGAATTTGGTTCACCAAGTAAAGAGTTAGATCATAGAATTAAGCATGCACTTTTCATAGATTCAACGATTAAAGGAATTACAATCGAGTTAAGTTTAATCCTTCCTTTTGAAATGAACTAAATTGCTTAAATGAATTCAACACTCTCTCAACTGTCTTTCATTTAGTCTAGGTTGAAGATCTATGAATGCTAAGTCCCCTCTTAACAAGCAATTCCCTCTCGAGCTTCGCTAAATCAAGTTCTATCCAGGCGATCTAGTAGCGAGTTTCACCTTTCAGAACTTCACCACACTACCTAACATAAGCAAGCAAAATTGGCCAAATTCCACTCATAACATTTCAATCTTAAGATAGAGAATAATCATTCCAATTATGAAACAAGCACAAGATTTCAAGGATAAAGGATCCAACTACAATACTATGGCTAACAAATCCCTAGATTAGATAAAACTACTCACTTATATTTTTGATTCAACTAAAATAAGAGTTTAAAAACAAATTCAAAGGAAGAGGGGAAAACTTCACGACAATGGCAGCCCTTGAATTGTGCAACAATCTTCAAGCCTCCAAGGGCAAAGCTGCACCCTTCAAATCTCAAAAACTAAAATAAACTAAACTGAACTCTAACTAAGAGAGATGTAAGAATATAAGTGAAATGACTTTTTTTTGTTGATGTAGAACTCAAAAGCCTTAGAACACGCTCTTATAAGTAGCAAATGGAGCATCCTCAGCCGCACAACAACGGCAGATGAAGAGGCTAGCAATTACATGCTCACCATGGTTGCACCGTGGTCTTGGTTGGAATCGAATTCTTCTTCTCTTTTCTTGCTCCATGCGCATAAGGCTCAAGGTACCTCCATGGCAGGTCAATAAGCAATCAAAGGGGGTTAAATGCTAGGTCAAATTGTCTAAAATCCTGTAAATACCATCAAAGAACCATACCCAAGCATAAAAAGAGAATAGGAATATAAATTATGACATTAAGCTCAAATTTTCCTGAAAAAGTGCTACAAAAAATCTTAGAAATGAAGTATATAAAAGCACTTATCAAGTATAATAAAGATTTAAGGGCGACTCCTCTACAAGGGGGAAGGTTGACGTGGGGCAAACTATAAGGTTTACTCCTCCAAACCAAAGCATAATTCTATTGAGCGCAATGATGACTCTTGGGAATGGGGCTCAAGGACTTAGTCCTCCCAGGTCATTGTTATTTTTTGGCCCTTGAAGGAGTCTAAGGAAGCCTAAGAAAGATGGTAAGATAATCAGCAGCAAAAAACCAACAGCTTAGTTATTCTTTTTCCTTCCATGGCCACTTATTTTTATGTTCCAGAACTAGGGTAGAATATTTCCTTGACTTCTAGCTCAGCTTTGAATAGCCAAATAGTCTCCAAATTTGGCAAATTACACATGAATGGATACGCTCAATTGTCTATTTTCCAACAAGCTATGGATTACTTTAGATTCCATGTATCGAGTGGGTTAAAAAGCGTGAACCGAACAAGGGTTATTATAGGTTTGGAATTACGTTATTTTAGTTATGAGCTTAACTGAGCAATCAAATGGGTGATTTATGGGTTAAGCTTTGGTGTGAAGTTCGTGGAAACCTCCAACAAATTCCTCCTTGAATATATCTCCTAAATTCCACCATTTGAGATGGTAGAGGATGTCACTAAGCAAGTACAAGTGCATTAAATTCCAACCTTGTATTTTATCTAGCGGTCCCCCTTTTTCTTCATTTTAATCATACAAATAACTAGAGCTTCATTGGTTGTTTCCTTATAATTTTACTGATTGATACAAATCATGGAGAGGAGGGCGCCCCTCTGTGTAATGGCTTAATTCCTTGTATTGTTTTCATATTTGGATAGTAGAACGAAAAGCTTATTACATATTATCCCTCTATAAAGATTTCAATTCTTTATGTCTCGTACAGAGTGGTGAATATGAGTCTTCCCTTTATTTCAATCCTTAGTGCTTAGTCTTCACGAGATAGACTGATGGGTTGATCTTTTATCTATTGTTATTATCATTACAAGTTTGATCATCCAAGTGCTAGTCTTCTGAGTTTCTCCCTTGGATCTTCTTGTGGTTTATTTATCTTCTTCGATCTCCTAGTTTCTCCTAAAAGTTTATTTTTTATTGGTAAAAGGTATTGTGTCACGGATCATAAAGACATGTCTCCAGCATCACATCCTATCACACAAATTACAAGACATACCATGTATTCCAAGGGGATGATTAAATTGCATACCAAGGTGGGGACCTAAAAGGGAAATGTCAGGTGATGGTAGATTATATCATCATGGATGTACCTTTTGCTGACAACATAATTGTAGAAAGACTGCTCTTAAACTTTATGTGGAAAACACTATCTATCTACAACCTATACGCAGTATTTAGCAAATGATAGCTCAACAGATAGGATTGTGGGAGATTAGAAGAGTGCAAGGGATTGTTACATAACCACTTGGAGGCCACAATCCAACATTCAAATTTTAAAGTAGGAACATCCTTATGGATTAACAAGAAGCTAAACGTGCCTTGGGACCATTGGTGACCCATTGGGAGGAAAGAAGGAAGTGGAGAACGAAGGGTAGTAGGGATATGCATTACGTCAGCTATCTCAAAGTCATGTTCCATGATGAAGTGTGATAGGATAGAATGGTGTTTTAAATTAAGAGAGTCACCAGCACATTTTTTAGGAAATGCACAAACCTTTAATTCTATAGAAAATGCCTAATTTTATTTTTTAATCTAATCCATAAAAACCAAAAGGACAACTAAGGAACATGCAATTTCACTTCCAAGAGGAAGAAGGATTTTTTTCTATAGGAATGTGACTCCTAAGATTCCTGAATAAAGATCAAATAAATGGCCCATAGCTACAAACCATGAGAAGAAAGTGGATTTGGAAAGTGTAGGAGTTATTTCAAGACAAAAAGGGTCCGTATCAATTTATAAATGTAGCTCTTTGAAAGGAAAAACATTTTTAAATTAGTTAGCTTGATTAAAGTTTCATATTCTTTTCTACGCTGTGTCTATTCCATACTAAAAGAACTCACGCGGTATCGTTAACAGGATGCTTTGAGGATAAGTGAGTAATTGGAGTCAACTAAGCCGTCAACCCCAATAATTAGGATAAGCTAAATGGAGATATGATTTTGGGTTCTTGTATGCCTAGTATGGTATTACTGTCTACCATTTCTGTGTGTCTCTTAGAATCATCCTCTCCACGGGTAGGAATGCTGGTAGAGGTAAGGTTGCCTGCAGCTGGATCTTCCCAGACCCCGTGAAAGCGGCACCCACATTATAAGGTGTTGTTGTATTTCTGTGTGTTTGCTACATGTTGGTATTGTATGCAACTGTTTCGTTTTTCTTGGGGTTGACAATCGTTCACTAAGTGCGTGGTACGTCAACACCTCTCTATTTCTCTTTTCCCGCACGTTCTTGACAAGACAGGTAGAAGTGCTTGGTTCATGTAGAACGAGTCGGACTTTCCTTTTTGCTTCACGAGTTAGATGATGTAACGTGTTGTATTCGTAAATTCTCGAGCTTATGTTAGTTAATTACTATAGCACATATAACCCATATTGACTAGCAGTTGCTCTAAATGTCCTTATGGGCCAGCCATCTGAATAGTCAATCGTTTTATTGGTTGGAGTTGAGTTCTTATTTTCGAAATGTAACCTAGTGCTCCAACATGTAATCTGTTGAGACTTATTGTTATTTCTTTATTTTATTTAGTTTCTTAGTTAGTATATGCCGGGTGTCTGACCTGTAGAGTTGTGATCTCTGATGTGTAGCCATCGACCTTGTTGGATATACCCTTTTATGTGTTTTTTATAATTGTTACATGCACGTAATGTAAGGCTATAAGCCTAAGCTATGGTTAGTTTTACGTAGAATTCTATCAGTTTCATTCCAAAAAATTTTAATTCACTAACATCACTAGCCTTAGGGGGTAGAGGTGTTACATATGGTATCAGAGCAAGGTCCTGTGATCGAGATTATGATGTTAGTCTTGCACTTCACATAGCTGTTTAAGCATTCCTTGAGTGGCTATCCGACATAACGTATGTTTAGGTGTAAATGTGTTTCTAATGTGCTAGCCTATGTGACTTATTGATTATTGTGTGAACAGAATAAACCAATTGAACGAAAAAGTAAGTTACGTGTTAGATGAGCCAAATGACTTGTGCTCTTATGACTAGCCAAGTGTTGGCTCCTTTGGCAATTGCTTCGTGCACGTACCTCTGATGATTTAGTTGAAAGTATGCTTGTTTTTGAACTCAAAAAACCGAAAATGGTTTAACTCTAAGTCCATTATCTACCCTTATGTACAATTTGGTCCTTGGACCCTATAGTAGAGATAGCATATGTACTCAAAAGTTGGTAATGAGGAGGCCAAGAATAGTTAAACTATTTTCTATTTCACAATTGAAGCCTTGCATTCATTCCATGATAATACATATGGTTAGATTTAAGAGGATATGTTTATGTGTAATTAGATGTTGTTTTGTGTGTGCATGCTAAGATGCACATGTCAGAAGATGTGTTAATGATGAGCTGCTAGGAAGGTGATTAGAGATTGTTTTCTATGGTTCAAAAATCTACTAGATGGTACATCCCCTGTGTGAATTATGAATTGTTTTAGTGGGAATAAGTATGATTTTCATACTTATGCATGCAAGCTTGGGTGATAGTGATGGAGTCTTGCTGATTATTGCATAAGAGTTATCGCCATCAGTCCAAACCCTTGTCATTGCTATCTGTATGTTGCCATTGGTATTTTCTGCATGCTTGGTGGCTCGGTCCTATTTGCAAGATGTATTCTCTATTTTTCATCATGTAATTACCATTGTTACCGAGTTGATCATGCGATAGATTCTATCATGCAGACTGTTATTTTTGTTATGGTATTGGTAACACCCTGGTTGCATCAACCTCAACAAACCTAGAAAGAAAATGGGAGGAAGAACCTTATGGATTATGGAATTGTCACACCATGTATATCACCTCCTTGGGGTGAATGATCCATATCTTACTAGTACTTTCTTAAGTATTAATGCATAGTTAGAAGCTAGAACCACCTAAAAGTGAACTTCTTTTATGTAGTTTGAGTCCTTAAAGCTCCCTGATTCCCGAAGGAACAGATCTATCCCATAGACCATCTAACCATGTCCACAAGACCATTAATGTAGTAGTCTCAATGCGATTGCTATGAAGTATCAACGAAACTATTAGCCAAGCAAGAGTTAACTCGGGTACCCCGTTAACATTGTCCAAACCATACCCTTTTGGTCCCATAATTGTCTCGCACAGTGACACAAGTTACAAGACACCCCACCAACGCATACAGTTATTAGTGGTGGATAACTTCTCATCATTTTTGGAAAAAAAAAAGACCTTGAGGCTTACCTTCTAACCACAGAGTGCAAACTGAGATTGCCATTTTTATATATCTACCTAGGCCTGCATGGTTGCCTGTGTGACAATACCATGAGTCTCTATGCTTTAGAACACAAATGGGGCATTATGTGCAATGCAATGCTCACAGGAGCTTGCATAGTTATTTCGATTCATTATGAGATGGTCGCGATGTGTTTTGTGAATGATTTACTAAGTAAATGACTTCTAGGTGTTGTTCAGCTTGAGTTGGTTATGCATGTGGCCAAGTTGGATGAACAGTTTAACTTATGTGATTCATTACACGACATGGTTATCGAGATGTAATTTTCACTCCATAAACTCCATTATCTCATGATATGGTTTGAGTGGCTATATGCACATGTATTTAATGCATGACGTAGTGACTGTGAAAGTTGCATTCACATAAGTCTACCTTTTCATATGCCATGTTTAAGGAGAAAGGCATGCGTGTGCATCCACGGTAATATCTTAGTCGTGTGCTCTAAACTTGATGGGTGAGTCACATAAAATAACTATTAGCATAACTAATTTGAGTGTCATGGCATGATGTGAACAAGTTGTTTTGTACTACATGATAAGCTTCATGGGGGAACTTTAGCATTATGCTTTTGATAGTTGACTTGCTTACTATCATTGGTTATATTTGTTGCCGTGTTATCATGCTATTGTTTTGCCTACTAGTATTTCGCGATCTTAGCAATCTACACATGCATGAATATATGCTTACCTATGTACCTCATGTGACATGATGTGCTAGGCATGCTTGTGTCATATTGGAGTCTTTGTTATATTACTTGATCCTTGAAATGCAAAATGTGGTTGATAATGTGATTGAAGTGCATGCTCTATTGTGGTTGGTTGAATAGTGTTATATACTTCTGCTATTCTAACAGGGGTGTAATAGAGCTAGAGTCATGCCTATGAGTATGTCAGTTTACTTGCATGTTTCCATGATTTAAGGGTAATTATGTCTATACAAAGACTTCGGGGTGGAGCTCTCTCCTAACAAAGCTAATATGAGAACTTAGTCTGCTTGTTGTGTTTTTAACTGTGCATTCTAGCTGGAGATCTTTCGGTTGTTGATTGCATTCGTAATAATACTAGGAGGCATCAGCTAGAAGCCCTTAATAACTACTTTACCAACTCCTTTGCTACTTGCCAGCCTGCATTCCATAATCTACAGGAACTAGCTTAGTGACGATCCCTGCCTATAATAGACTACTCCGGTAGTTAAATTAGTCGTCATGCGATAAATGCATCGTGGGTATTGGAACCTTATGCCAACCTAACCTTATCACCTCTTTTAAACAACTTGCATACAAGAGAAGTGTTGTACCTTCTTTGCCTCTCGTCCTGCACTTTTATTAGGTCATATTTCCTAAACTACCTCTCTATTTAATAATTGATAATTGCATACCCCGATAACTTGTCTGGTATATACTCGGAATGCTGACGGATGTTGTCGATTATCCTTGACTTTCGGGATCTGAATGTTCTATGCGAGGACGTTGCAGGCTTGTACGTCATTTGTGTTTTCGTTATTGGTGTGATGCTATACAATGCCCTTACTACTTTATTGTAATACTTTAGCATGGTTGATTGACTTGAGGCTATGATGATTTGATTCCTTCACGCTTTAGGATGACAGCGACTTAGCTTGTCTGCATTGACTTAACTTTGTTATGCATCAAAATGCTTTAGATGTCAACTCATACCAATGTATGAATGGATAGTTTTTATGCAAGTTGTTCAGGTAAGATTGAAAATTGGTGCTTTCAAATAAGTTTAATATGGTCATCCACGCTAGACCTGGCAAATGGGTCATTCGGTTCGGGTACGGGTCGGGTCAAGTTCGGATCGGGTCATGTTCGGGTTAAGTGACTGTTCGGGTCGTTTCGGTTTGGGTCGGGTATGGTTCGGGTCGGGTCGATTTCGGGTCAACCAATTTTTGGTGAAATACGCTCATCATGCCAAAACAAGCAACTTTGCTAAAAATTTCGGGTCGGGTATGGTTCCGGTCGGGTCAATTCGGGTTTCGGGTCCACTTTCGGGTGAGCATATGTCGGGTGTCTGGTCGGGTAAAGGTCCGGGTCATTCGGTTCGAGTTTCGGGTCTCGGGTCAGTTTTGCCAGGTCTAATCCACGCCAACTCATTTTCCCTGTTTTACGCTATTTGCCCTCGGCACCTTAACAGAATGAGTAGACACTTAAAGAGGATTGGTGTAAACGAGGCTGGATACCATAGATATCTTTCTTAATTGAAAGTTGTATTTAACTGTTCGTAAAGCTTTAGATCCTAACATTGCGTTTGTGTGGTTATGCCATGTGTATGTGAACCTCACATTTTACTGTACTGTGAACCTTGGAATTTCGAGGACAAAATTCTGTTAAGAGGGGGAGAATGTAATAGTCAAGGTTTTCAATTTTGAATTATCTATTTGAGTCACTAATTTTATTAGCTGTGCTTACTAAATTAGTTACATTAGACTGAACTTTTCTTGTTAATTAAATGTATTAATCTATGGCGATTAGTTTTGGTACTCTCGATTTATTGCGTAATTTCATGGAATTAGTGAGTTTAGTTAAAAGCAGATCGAGGCATGTTTACATGAGATTAGCATAGTTGGATTGAGCAACGTTGAAACTAATTAGGGCTTGGGGGCTATTTAGGCCCCAATATTTTATGGTCTAGCAACCAAAAAGAATAAGAGCTTGAACCCTCTCTGACATAAATCGGGTAGATAAGGGAAAGGGGGCACGCTGCTCCTCTTCGACCTCCTGCAACCGACTGAGAGAGAGAGAGAAGATGGTGGTGGTGTGGCGGCGGCACATCGGCGGCAGGGGTACCGGTCACGTCCTGCTGCCTAGTTCGCGCAGCCACCATGGTGACAAGGGAAAGGAAGAGAGAAAGTGAGAATGAGAGACAGCAAGCCCAGAGGAGAGGAACAGCAGCAACAATGCCCTAGTTACTGGTCGTTCGTTCGTCGCCGGAAAGGAGGTGAGCCAGGTGTCTGATGGTGTTTGCTAGGCACTGCACTTCCAGAGGGCGAGCTGAGAAGGTGCTTAGCAAAACCCTAAAGGCCCAACATCATCAGTTTCGCCACCACTGCCGCCTCCACTTCTTGTGGTAGGCTCGAATTCAGCCGGAACCAAATCAAAAGAGGGAAGGAAGAGGGCAGAATAGTGGTAGTAGCAAGGGGAATGAAGAAGGTTCAAACCCAACCAAATAGCCCAATTTAACCCAAATTCAGGTCCCTGACCTTAGAATAAGGTGGGTGATTTTGATTCCTAAAATTATTAGTTATTTTGTAGAGAATTGCTTATATTTTTATGAATATTTAATTCCGTTTTTGAGTCAAAATTCTGGTGAATTGAGAGTCGTGAGATGATGGTGGATTGATTGTGTTGATAAGGAACAATTGGGTTGAAATTGAGATGGTTATGAGGTTATTGTGTGGGCGGTACTATGAAGAGGGAGTTCGGGTTTGTCTTTTTAATCAATGAATTTGAGAAGTGTTGTTGCGATTTTAAACTCTGTTTCCGCCAAAGGCTATCTGCCCAAATTCTGCTTGTCTCATATTGCTTAATTGTATTGTTTTTTTGTTATGTCAAGCTCATGCATGCTCTATTTTTGCGTAGGAGCTAAGTTGGGAAACAGGAAAGTCAGCTTAACGGTTCAGAGAATCGGTTCAGTAGTGAATCGGGTTCATGATCCGAGCAGCGGCTTGCTCTTGTTATGCCTTACTCTAGTTGGACCACACTTGCGTTGTTTTGTCGTGTTTAAGGCCTTGACTTGTTGTCACACCCTGAATCAAGAGCAACAAACAGGTTCGCTAAACCGTTCAGTTGAATCGTTGAGTGGGTTGAACAATCAACCAAAATGCCACAACATTAGCCTTCGAGTTCACAAGGTGTCAAGCGAAGGCTACGAGCTTGTTTTAAATGTTTCATTTCATCTGAACTTGAAATGAACATAGCAAAACGGAAACAAGTGACTAATTTGTAGAACCAATCTACTAATTGCTTTTAAGTGAAGCTAATTATGATGAAGTTGCAACTGTTGGCTTCTGAAATGAGTTTTAAACATTTTTTTGTGTGAAACTGGATGTTTGCTTGGCTAATAACTCGTTACACATTTTTCTTGCTAAGCTAAGCAATGTTATGTTGTTTTAAGAAATCGGCTTTTGCCATTAATAAGGCACAGTTAGCCTTCTTGAAGACGAATATGCTATTACGGTGATATAATGGGAATTTTCAATGTTAAGTGTCTTTGAAAGTGAATTGCATTTGATATATTTTGGGCTAGGAGAATAGTGCAAATATAAAGGACTAAGTCTCGGGAGTAGACATTAGGACCCTGATTGGAGTAGGAATCCTAAATGTTACTATCCTGAAGAGGATATGTGTCTGTTGACTTTGGGGCCCCTGGGATACAAATAGTTGTGAATTGTGTCACTCACCTAACGAGAACATTAACTTGTGAATCCAATGTCCTAAAAAGTGATTTCATTACTCATTATAGGTGAAAAACCCTTGATTCTGATTTATGTCGATGTGGGGATTTGAAAAGTGGATTTGTAAAGCGCATGAGTTATTTGAAAGGGAAAAGGCCCCTTATCAATTTATAAATGTAGCTATTTAAAAGGAAAAACATTTTATAATAAAATTATTTAGCTTGATTAAAGTTTGGTATTTTCTTTCTGCGCTATGTCTATTGCTTACCAAAAGTACTCACGTGGTATCGTGAAATGGGATGCTTTGAGGTTAGGTTAGTAATTGGAGTCAAGCAGGTCCACAACCTCAACGATTAGGATAAGCTGAATGGAAAATGATTTTGGGTTCTTGTATGCCTAGTATGGTATTACTATCTATAATATTCATGTGTTTGCTACTTATTGGTATTGTATGCAATCGTTTTTTTTTTTCTTGGGGTGGAGAATGGCTCACTGAGCGTGTGAAAGCTCACCCCTCTCTATTTCTCTTTTCCCCTAGGTTCTTGAAAAGACAATTAGAAGTCCTTGGTTCATGTAAAACGAATCAGACTTTCCTTTTGGCTTTTTAAAAGGGTTCATGTGTACAAATAGGTTAGTTCACGGTTAGATGATGTAACGTGAATTATTCGTAAGTTCTTGAGCTTATGTATGTTAATTACTACAGTACATGTAATGCATATTGACTAGTGGTCAATCTGAATGGCCTTATGGGCCAACCATATGAATAGTTAGTCGTTTTATTGGTTGGAGTTGAGTTTTGTTTCCAGGATGTAACTTTAGTGTTCCAACGTATGTTCCGTTGAACTATATCTTTTATTTTTATTTAGTTACTTAATTTGTGTACTCCGGGTGTGTGACATGTAGAGTTGTGATCTTCAACGTATAGCCGTGAAGCTTGTTGGATATACCCTTTGTGTTTTTATAATTGTTACAAGCACATAATGTAAGGCTGTATGACTAAGTTATAGTCAATTTTAGGCAAAATTCTATCTGTTTCGTTCCAAAATGTTTGAAATCACTAACATCACTAGCCCTACGGTGTCGGGGTGCTAGATAAAGACCTAAATTTGCTATAGAAAAATGCCGCAATTCGAGTGATTTTGGGTATATGGATCAATTTTTTTTAAGCAAGCTCCCCGGTAGAGACTTACTATAAAAATCAGACCCATGGATGCACTTTCCTGAACACATGTCATGGAGTAATCTCTTTGAAATTAAATTTAAAGGATATTGGATGTCAATAATCCAAGTTTTGGGGGTATAGAATGGGAATGATCCCCTTTTGATAGTTGGGTGCTAACATGCCCATCTTTAACACTAGTTTTTTTGTTCAACAACAAAATGAATGGGAACTTAGACTTGGCAGAGCGATGATGTGAACGATATTGCTATGAATGTGGATGATGGAGCAACGTCAGTACTTTTATACACCCTCCCTCCTTATACATTATTAATTACCCTTAACAATATAATAACCAATAACATAGGTATCAAACCTAACACAACTTCCATGTTGTTGAGTTTCTTAAACGCTTTAGTTTTAAGTGAATCACTCTTCCTTAAAAGCTTTCACTACCTACCATCGTCAACACTAGCAAAACGACCATCCATGTTATTGCTCGGTCGAGTCCCAGTTTATTCACTCGATGGTAGTCCAAAAAGAAATAAGTATAGTCAAAGATGGGCATGCCGGTGTTCAACTTAAAAGTTAGGCTATTCTTGTCCAATAACTATAAAAATGGGATTATTGGTATCCAATAGCCCTAATAAAAATGAGGAATCGCAAAGAAAAAGGATGTCTGACCAAGTTAAATAAGACATGTGACCAAAGGATAGGGATGACCCATTCTAATTTAATTTATACTTCTTCCGTTGGTCCTAATTTTATCTTCCAAACTCAAATAAATATATTTTTTTAAATAAAGACTATTTTTTGATAGAAAATAAAGATTAATTAAAGGTACCACAAATAATTAATTAAAGTGTATGATTTCTAAAACACCTGAACTTATTCATGCTTAAATACTTATGCTATAAGGATAATACAAGGAATTATATTCTAGTCTTGGCTCTATTGACATAATGACATGGAGCAATTTGGGCCAAGGAAATTGTTTATATTTTATTTTTCGAAAACCCTAGAATAGGTGAATTTTGAAAAAGTAAAAAAAAAATTGATAACCTAAGTTGATAGACCCAAACTACCATATAATTTGTAGAATTTTATCTAGTCATTATTGTCATGATTTAAGAAGTCTAATTTTTTGAAATATCAAGAAAAAAGATTTTGGAAAGAAAAAAAGAAAATTGGAGAGTCCCCCCCGCCCTAATGAGGTGTGGCTGCCAATATGATGGTACAATGAAGAAAGGCAATCTAACATGAACATTGATATTTGAAGCCTCAGTTTTAACCACTACCATAAGATCTCATTGGTAGAATATAACTCGATTTTTTATGCCATCATCATCCACTTGCTTTTCTAGAAAATATGGTTGCCTTACTCTAACTTTGTTTGGAAACCAATTGTTAGAATTTAGCAGTTAATTATTTTTGAATTAGCTATTTATATTAGCTATAAGAAAAAGTATTTGGTATAATTAGCTAAAAAATATTCAGCAAAATTTCATTTATGCTCATATGTATAATTTAGTACTTAAGTCTCCTTACTTTATTTTCAATAACAATTGAATCTATGTCATACGTATAAATTAGCTTCATTTGTAAAGCCTTATTTTCTTATTAATTTTACATGATTTGTATACATTATTTATCTCAATTTGAATCAATGTTCATATGACACCTATGTCTTATAAACTTATTTTATCACTTATTAGACATGAGTTTTCTTTTTCGCTTGAATTGAAATTTATATGGATTTCAAATGAAGTATATAAGTGAAATAGAAGTGGAACAACTCAGAGTAAAATAAAATTAAAACCAAGTAGAATATTAATAAGATAATTGTAATGCTACTATATAAGTTGATCATATCACAATTCTTTTGGCAAGATTATCGCCATAGGTCAAACACATTTCTTTCAAATAACTCTCTATTGAACACTGCTGATCGTTTGATTTTGTCAAATAGCTAAAAGCTCCCCAAAAAACTATTTATCCTAAAAAGCTCTTTCAACAGTATCCACCAATAGCTAAAGTCTACATGGTCAAAGTTCTTCGTGCCAACACAATACAGTGAACTTGCCCATAGCCGCTTGTAGACTATATACATATCTATGAAAAGTTTGCATTTGAGTCCATTGAGACTTAGTGTAAATATTTTCGGAACGCACAATTTTCAAAAATGATTTTTGAGCACTCAACATTCGAGATCAATAATTTGTTGGTATATTTCCAGTGTGAAAGTTACGTTTTGGTCTAATTGCTTACCTGTCAGCATTGTCTTCCCATTTTGCCCCTAGTTGTAACAGCCAAACTGATTTTGATTTTCCTTTGACATTTTTCTTCCTTTGAAACTCTTCTCCTAATGGTCCTTACACAATTCATTTTTAAAGGCCAACATTCCCACTTGCAACTCCAATCTCTTTCTATCTTTATCTTTCTCTCTCCTCTTAACATCTCCTCCATTGAAGAGAGTTTCTCACCAGAATAGGTTGAAAGTAAGCTGTTTACTTTTTTTAATTTTAATAAATATCTTTTAATAATTATAATTAGTTGAATAATGTAATATGATAGGTTACAGTTTAATTTTAATAAATTTTTTGTTTTAATAATTATAATTAGTTGTATTTGTAATATGATAGTTTACACTTTAATTTTCATAAATATACTTTAATTTGATAACTATTTTTTGTTTTCATTTGGAAAAATTTCTATTAAATTTTGCAGTTTTTATAATTTTGTAATATAATATGATTTTATTTTTAAATTTGTAATTTGATCATTTATGGTGTAGTAAATATATTGTTCTCGATTGACTTTTTGTGATATAATTATGCCATAGCTATGCTTGTAAGGAGGGTAATATGATATATTGACGGTTAATATATGATAATGTAGTAATTGGAAAATAAAGAAATGCATAGTTCACCTAGTTGTAGCGATAGTTACATTCATTATCAGGCTTAGGTAATTTGCCTAAATTGTGGGAGGATTGCCAAAATAAAACTATCAAAGTTGCATGATAACCTAGGGAGGTTATTTTACAAATCTTCTCAATGTGAAAAGTTTATTAAGTGGGCAAGTCCTTTGCCAGATAGAGCGAAGTTGTCAGATGAAGATGAACGAACAAGCTCATGATGGAGGAACTTAAAGAAATGAAGATGTTGCTTAATGGCATTCATGGAAGGTTTTCTTTGCTGTTATGTTTATGCAGCATTCCTTATAGTTATTGCAATGAAATGAAATTGAAATCATGAAAAGAACAATTATTGTAGTAGTTACAATTGCATATATCATACAACATCCTCATCTTCTTGGTACTCTTATGTGACCTCAATCAACATAAAGCATTCTACATAAATCATGTAACAACTTCACATAGTGTTTAGGACATATTCATAAACAGACCATCTAAATGATCTAAAAAGGAATACAACTAGAGCCAGATATATAACATTGTTCTGTTAAATAACATAGTTCTTTTAGATATATAATAGATCATCAAAAGCAGACAATCAGATAGTGTTGGAAGCAGTAGTAGCAGCAACATAAAAAGAACACAACTTCATATCTCCAACTGCAGTTCTAGTGCCAACAACTAGCAAGGGTATAGATAGAAGGAAGGATATTACTTAAGTGTTGTTAAATGTGAAACTTAAGAAAAAAGGAATAGAACATCTTATTTACAAGATTATTTATGTTAAGATGATGAACTTAGAGGTAGGTTAAGTACATCAATGCCTCCTGGTCTTATGCTTTCTTAAAGGAGGCTGACTAGATGATAAAGCTCCTTAGGCATGTTGCTTATGAGAAGAAGACTAAGTAGATAGTGAAGCTCAATGTCTTTGTTCATCCTTCCTTGGACTTCTAACATTTCTCTTCTATCCATTCTCCTTCTTTTTCCTTAACTTGTATGTGCCTCTCCTAATCTCTAGCACACTTTCCTCTCTGACTTATTGAATTATGACCATATTATTTGCATTTCCTGCACCTAAGGGTATTGATTTTGGTGTACTACTTCCTCAACTCAATAACATTCCTTCTCTTCTCACTGTATGGCCTGCTTCTTTTGATCTCAATAGGTAGGCGCATAACTTTGAATAGTTTCTCTCTTCTCAGAACACAGGTTCTTTACTAGGTTCCATAATTACATCATATGTGTGCAAGTGACTTTTGATGGTGTATGCCGAGTGAGAAAATGACTCAATGCTAAGACTTTTCCCCAAAATGCACATTGCTCAATGCTTGCAAGGTATCCAATTATGTTTCGCATCATACCAACATAATGACACTGATTAAGGCCCATAATGAATAAGGTAACCCTATCTACGACTCTCAAAAATACCTCTACTAGTAGGTGTAACTATAGAACTTCTACTTGACATCACAACCTTCACAAGTAGAAGTTTGACTCTTCGAATGACCACACTAGGCTAGGAATTAGCTACTTTAAATCTATTAGCTATGATCTTCATAATTTAATCCTACTCTTTTCTAACAAGGTAAAGATAAGCTTCTATCTAAACTTCTCAATTTTCTCATTGAAAGACTCCATAAAATTTGAGGCATTGTCAAGGAATTTGACATAAAGAGGAAAGGTATTGAGGCCCAGTGCTCAACAGGTTCCCTAAAGTAGCCACTCATATGTAACAATTGACTCCTTCATTAATTCCATTACTTGATTGTGAACATGTTCAATTTAGGCATTACATGATGTCCAAAACAAGTAGTGTAACTGTGCACCTACATAGCAATAAATTAAAATAGAGCACCCAATTTAGAACAAAGTATCCAACAATGAAAAAATAAGGGACATGAAATTGAAGTAAACATAATTAGGGGAGTCAACAAAGGAGTTTCTGTAAAAGTGTACTATAGATTCTTCCCCTACTTTCTAGAAAAATCATATCCATTGTTTTAATTAAACCCTAACATGTGCGATAAGTCATAAACCTATCATATAAGTTATCTAATGAAAGACCTATCATATAAGTTATGCAATGGGCACATAGGAATGGGATATATGTCTATACTAAGTGTCTATCTAAAATAAAAGTCATCTTAGAGAAATCTACACCATCTAAGCTCAATCTTAAAGCACTAACAAAGTATGCCCAATTTAGTTCTCATTTTCCATATCCCCATACGCAAGGGGGAAGTAGCCATTGTTTGCATGAAGGGCCATTGAAGTTAATATGACCACTTTATAAGGTCCTCTTAGTAAGTAGCCATCAACTCCTTTAGGGAATTTAAGAAGATTTTGGTTCAGGTAGTAATTGTTTAGAGGAAGAGAAGAGACCAAATAAGCAAAGTTAATGTTGGAGTAGATAATTGAAGGGGAGAAAAGTCTTTCTAGAATTTGCCACACTTCTAATCTTGAATGGTGACTTTGGTTGACGGGAATTAGATTTGGATGTGCGAGATAAAGAAATTACAATTGTAAAGGCCTTCTCGGGTGATTTGGAAGTCTTTTGAGGTGAAGGCCTTTTGGTTGATGACTTGGAGTTCTATACAAGGCTAGGTTTATAGTTAATGGGGTGGTTATGTGGAATTAGAATAGGCTGGCTATGTAGGGTGATAATGAGATTGTCAACCCATTCCTTAGTCTTTGCACTCCTCATAGGAAGTAAACCCATATACTACTCAAGGTGATGGAACTCAGATCCTAAGTCATTATCACTCACATTAAGATATATGTTTTCAGGAGGGTTTTCATTATTAACTTTCTCATTTAAACATGAGCTTGGTTGCAAATTCTATAGTTGTTGTTCCTAGGAGTGGTATGGGGAAAGGTTGTTTATGCTTAACATGTATATAGGAATATCACCCACAGCATAATCCCATAGATTCACCAAATTCAACTAGTCATCATCATAACTAAGGGGTAACTTCCTTCTACAACCGATTGGAGACGACTAGACATAAAGCCAGCATAATTCGGCACTTTAAACCCTTTTCCTCTCAGCTGAGCCTTTACATCCCTATGCAAATCTAGGACTTGATACATATCCGAATCCATCTCTATTTCAACCTTATTGCCTTCATAAAATACCACCAACAATATATTCCCTTCAATCTACAACCACAAAATAGTACCTATTTCTTTCTAAAATAAACAGAGGATCAAACCAACACTCCAAAAAAAAGGTCATATAGCAACAAAATCAGCAATGAAAAAAACTCAATCAACCATGGATTTTTAAAATCAATGATGAAAATGGAGACAAAGACGATGTGTCATCGTTTTGCATAATGGCATTTCCTTCTTAAAAAATTTAAGACAGACATTTCATCGTTGTTTTTGATTTTTTTTTAATAAAATGCTTGTTTTTATGGGTATCCCTTAGTACAATACATATAATTCCGTTTAGAAAATTACAAAGAGGATATTCAATCCATTCGACACTAATGCTTCCTTCGAAGTGTTGACAATAATTCCAAACCAGAAACAAGCTAAATGTCAAGTACAAACCAAATAATTTCCAAGTGTTTCATCACAACTCAAGTCACAAGTTCGCAGAAATAACATGCAGTTCCTGAAAAGGGTAGTGTACTTAACAACACCATGAACAAGAGATCATTGTCCTCAATCAAATGCACATATATATGCATGGATAGGGAGGTGAGAGGCAAGCAACTCAGGAATCAATCTTTAAGGGTAATATCATCATATTCTTCATCCGCATCCTTATTCTCATCCTCATATTCGTCATGTTGTGGATGATTAATAAAGGGTGGTTGCAATCTTGAGCCAGAAGCTTGTAGCATTTGGAAAAATGCTTACAGTCACTGATTGATGCTCATCATTTGTTTGCTCATTTCCTTGTTGCATTTAGTTGGATTCCTCTAATTGCTTATATTTTTTCATAAGCATCCGGTAATTTTTAGCTTCCGAAGTTAGCTCAACCCTAAGTTGGCTACCATAGCCTTCGGATCATTCAACTTCTCTTGCTATGGAATATAACCTATACCTAATAAAAGCCATTTATGTGAAGGATACATAAGTAACAATAACTAAACTCATCCAAAGGTAAGATTGTACGAAAATTTAATATTAAAACTTTACCAGTTCCTTAAGATGGACTAATGTGAGCGGATTCCCTAATGTTGACGTTCTCCTCTCCAATTTCGTACATACGTCCTTTTTTGTTCATGTAGGCCTTCACTCGCAACTTATTTACATTTGGAAATGATTGAGATGGATCTTGGGAATTTTCATCCAACGGCCTTGGAGAGTTGATGATATTTTGAAATTCTTGTTCAAAGGATTCCTAAAATATCAAGACATTTGCAAAAAATCAAGTATCTTATGCTTGATGAAATTATATGAATCAAGATTGAATAATGAATCAAGATTGAACATCGAGCATAGCTTACTTATATTTATTGTGATTTCTTATCAACCTAAGCTCCATCTTCTTTATGATGAAGTTGTGAGTGCGAGTGAATAGCTCAACAATTGTGGGATCCATCCCAAGTTGTTTTGTCTATGTGCAAAACAAATTTAGAAAACACATGAAACACCATAGTAAAACAATTAACTAAAAAAAGTTGTAAGAGGTAAAGTTAGTTACCAAATGTCTCCTATACTCATGCACAGGGATCGAGCCATATGTGTAGAAAAATGGTCTAAGATTTTGTGGATCACCAAGGCGATTTTGTTGGGCTTGTTCACACAATTTATAGTACGTTTTATTCATCTAATATTGTTTGAGTTCTTTCCAATGGCTGTCAGTGAGTCGTACAGAATGTCAATTGAACTCTTTTGCTTTCTTGAGCAAGTCCCTCAAACGTGCGTTGCCTCTGTTTTTAAAATTTCTGATTCGGACATTATGGATAAAGTCCTAAGTGAACCACTTCTGCAATTCAAAAGACAACAAACAAATTAAAAAATGTCACAATAATAAATCTCCTACATATAAAGTGTTAATGTGCGGTTACTTTAGTTACCTTGAACTCTCCAAACTATATATCTAGGCGCTTCTACCAACTAGGCCAAGTTCTATCATATTTGCTTTGAAAAATCAAGTAAATCCTAGCAATAGCACCATCATTTGGGATAAACATGTTTCAACAGATTACATCAAATTGCCACACAACACAAAATAATTCAAGTTAGAAACAAGTAACTCCGCCTAACTTACCCAGTACTACCTGGCACAATATATATTTGGTTTGAGTGCATCCATAACTAGATTGTGCTTTACTATCTCAAATTCCAATATCTTGTTAAGACTAGTTAGAGGCAGGGTCAACAATAGTATGAGCAGTGTAGGACGGTAGGGTTTACAACATTGATAATAGGGGCTTGGAATGTTACATCCAAACTGCTGGTACACTAAAGTCTAGTATAGGAAAGGCCTTAAAGGAAATGTCCCAAATTGATTAGGGAATGGGATTGTTCTTGAAACACCAGGAGTATAAGCACTCATGGGTGCTCCTATGGGATATGTAAAATGAGATGCTTAGGAGGAAAATTGATCAATGTCCACAAGATGTGTATTAGAGCTCCTACCCCCTCTTCCTCTACCACGAGTAGAGGACTTACCTCGACGAGGGTTGGAATTCATACCTGAAATAGTTGACAACAAATGCAACTATAAATAACAGCTGTACGTATGAGTAGTTTATTCATATAACATAATAGATAAAGAATGCAAGTTTCACAATTAAACATAATAATAGTAAATTCATAACCAACTGTTACAAAACTAAGTAGTGAAATACATAACATTTTCTAAGCATGTAATTGTCTACATGATCGTCATCATCATCCTCATTTCCATCCTCATCATCATTCTCATCAACTCATCGGCATCATCATCATATAAATGCAGATATTTCTCTACTTCATCTATTTCATTCCCATCATCCCACTAAGCCTCTTTATCACCTCATCCTCTTCTTCCTCATATATATCATCATTTCTTTGAATAAATGAAAAACCCATATCATCATTAACCTCTTCCAGTGGTGCACTTTGGTCCACTAATGAAGTGGAGATAACATCATTTATAGGCTCTAAAAGTGTTGTCATTCTCGATTTTTGGTAAGCAATAGGTAGAGTGTAGTATTTATCCACTCTTGCCTTTGGTTTGGTTGGTATAACAACAAACTAATGCACGGTGTTCCTTGATCGATCTAGATGTGGTATGATATACATTTGTGATGTAGTGTATGGGAAGATGAATGGATCGTACTTTCTATACCTCCTTGTGCGATGAACGTCAATAAGTTTGCTTAATTTATGAGATCGTGTCCCACGATTCAATGTGGGATCAAACCACTCACAATTGAATAGCACAAACCTTTTAAGTGGTTCACCTCGATACTCAATTTTTATAATATCTTTAAGTATGCCATAATAATCATTTTCAATATCGCCTTCTCCAGTCCCACATACACCAACACCACCATTATATGTTTTCTTCCCGACACTATGAGCTTTTATGTGGAATTTAAATCCATTAACTCTATATGTTAGCTACGTTGACACACGCCTATTAGGCTTCATAACCAATTGTGTCAAATACCAATGTTTGTAGTTGTCGAATAGTTGAATGTAAAGCACCTAAGGTGTCGTAAAAGGTTGTTTTAGTTAATACAGTCCACCAAATTGTATCTAGGTATTTGTAAGGGACAAAGTTAAACTATTACACTTTGACTAAACCAATCTGCAAATTGAGTTTCAATGATTGTGTCAACATCAACATCACTAATATTGCGATGACTTGTTTTGTGAAAATTATGTAACATTTTGAAATGTGGGAAATAAACTAGTGTTCCGCAAGATAAACTCAACTAATTCTTACAATGGCTAAGGTAGCACTCACCTAATATGAGGTTTACTTCATCACAATTTAATAACACGTAAAGATGAGCAGCAACCTTTACAGCAACAATCAATGTATATTACATTGTTGACAAGATCTTTAATAACCTTCTTCATCTGCCCATAGTTGTTTGGCACGCAGTTGTTAGATGGGCACATCTCTTTCGTTAATTAAACAATTTCATTGAAATAATTTTGTAGCATGTTATAATAGAACCTGATACTTAGTAGTCTAATAGCAACAGAGAACTCACTGTAGGTAGAACAACCATCATATAAGGGTTGTTGAGCAGTTTGAATCATATAATATAGTGGTTCTTGATAAATGCTTGGCTCTTCATCCCTAATATTTTGATTTGCTAGTATGGCATCGCTAACATGTACTCCATACGATCTACATAGAATTTATTGTAGTCATGATTAGTATGACTCATTTCATTAGTAGAATACCCAAAATCATATTATTGAGGTTCTACTTCTTCATGACTTATCAATACCAATATTCTTTCACAAAATCCTTATACATAAGGTGAATCTTTCGTCATCAGTGTTATGTACACTCTATTTTCGCATTCAGCATATGGACATCCATACTTCTTCCCATTTTGAAACTCTGTATGCCTATGTGTAAATTCATCAAATTGATTTACTCCATTTAGAAATTCTTACGTACAACCATTACAATCATGCAATAATCTATTATACATCAGCCAATGATCTGGAGGGCCATTCATATTCTACTCAAGCAACAATATTCATGAAATTTATTAGATTAGTATTAATTTTAATTGATATAATTATAATTATATAAATTATATATTTTTTAATGGCCAAATGCAACATTAACTAATCTACAAAAATACATGTAAGTATATGAACTTAAATATATATAACATTAGAAACAAGCATTATATAAGATATATAATTGAGTATATAAACATATACACTAACTTACATGAAGCTTTTTAAATATTTATGTTCCACTACATACATCTTCTTAAATTATGAATCTACACGCTCGCAATTTTACTTGCCAAAGATTCTATATCTAATTACTCCTAATTACAAACAAAAAGATCAAATCACATTAGCATACAAGCCACATTATTGCATCAAGTTTATGGCTAACAATATCATTGAAATACATCACCCAATATTAACAATTATTACTTTTAAGGCATGCCAATTTACAAATATTGTTCACTTCAACTCCCACTAATTTTACAATCGAAACATAAATTACAATAATTTTATACATTTCTACTTACAAAATTCTACAAATATATTTTTACTCTTGCAAATTTCACAAAACTAATGATAAATTCAAACTTGAGCATTTCATTTCCACCAATACATCATATTTTAAGTAAAATTACCAAAACTAGACCCCAAATTACATTGAGGAAAAGGTTGAAGCAAATTGGAGCAATTACTTCACACAAATTTCACAATTCAACAAAAACATGAACTACTTATGAAATTTCAACAACATGTTGTTAAAATTCTTAGGAATTAAACCTAAAAGAGGTGAGAGAAAATTTACCCAAATTTTGTTAGCCACCTTAAAATTGAATTTTTTGTACTGTTTAGACATGGACATTCCATTGCTGAACAGTAAAAAAATTTAGTTTTTAGCTTAGCGGCAAAATTTATGGTGACTCCCAGTTTGCTCGTCGCTATATCTGTTGCTATAAGATATATAATTGAATATATAAACATATATGCTAACTTACATGAAGCTTTTCAAATATTTATGTTCCACTACTCACATCTTGTTAAATTATGAATCTACATGCTCACAATTTTACTTATCAAAGATTCTATATCTAATCACTCCTAATTACAAACAAAAACATCAAATCACATTAGCATATGGGCCACATTATATCATCAAGTTTATGGCTAACAGTATCATTGAAATATGTCATCCAATATTAACAACTATTACTTGTAAGGCATACCAATTTACAAATATTATTCACTTCGACTCCCACTAATTTCATAATCGAAACATAAGTTACAATAATTTTATACATTTCTGCTTATAAAATTCTACAAATGTATTTTTACTCTTGCAAATTTCACAAAACTATTAATAGATTCAAACTTGAGCATTTCATTTCCACCAATATATCACATTTTAAGTAAAATTACCAGACCTAGATCCTAAATTACATTGAGGAAAAAATTTGAAGCAAATTGGAGCAATTAATTCACACAAATTTCACAATTCAACAAAAACATGAACTACCTATGAAATTTCAACAATCTACTGTTAAAATTCTTAGGAATTAAAACTAAAAGAGGTGACAGAAAATTTACCCAAATTCGATTAGCGACAGTTTGGTTGGCGGTGGACCAAGGAGGCGAGGCATGACGCGGTGGAAGGGGGCTCTTGTTGTGGCTTTCAAATGCTCGAGGAAATGAAAAAGAATGAACTAGATCAAGTTCTTAATTCGAGCCTGGTAAAGGAATTTCCATCGCCAGTTTGAAATTGAATTTTTTTCTACTATTTGGAGATGGACACTTCGTTGCTGAATAGTAAAAAAAATTCAGTTTTTTAGCTTGGCGACAAAATTTAAGGTGACAGACTCCGTAATCCGTCGCCGACTTTGATAAATTTTACTCCCAGTTTGTTCGTCGCTATATCTGTTGCTAATTGTTGCGGATCTATATCCATCGCCATTTTTCGTTGTCATTTAGTGCATTTTTAGTAGTGTTGAAGTAACCAATGGATTTCCAGAAAAGTGTATTTAAAATTCAGTGGATTAACTACTAAAAATATAAATAAACCCACTTAAATTACCCTAAACCATACAAAATCCCTGAAATTTGGGCATCAAATTTACTACCCCATCCCCTAATTTTCGAATACCCAATATGTTCAACAATTTTTAAATTGCTACTTCACCAACATTTTCAACATAACAAATCACTGCCACTTTTTAAATTACAACTCTATTCTCGATTAATTATTTTATTAGCTACTATAGCACCTGAAACCCGAATTTAATGCCATCCCACCCACTAAAAGGAATCATCATCCAACTTTACTAGATATTCAATTTTTTTAAAAAAACAAACATAAAGTTACCTTCTTCCTAGGTTCAATGTCTTCGTTTTTGTTTAAATTCATAGCTTGTGTTTAGTGGGGACGTCATGACTTGACAATTCTGGACACCAATTTCGAAGATTCGTAGGTGTGCCTAGGGTTTTTTTAGACTATTTGAGAGGATTCATTCTTCAAGTTACAGCGAAGAGAGAGAGAGAGATAGTGAGTGATGCAGAGAGGTAGAGTGGGCCTAGGGTTCTTCTGCTTTTTGGGATTTAGTTAGGAAACCCAGAAGGGCTATGGAAAAGAGAGATAGAGAATTTGTGCAGAGAGAGAGAGAGAAAGAGTGAGAGAGTTTGTTAGGAGGGAAACGAATTCTATCACAGAGGGTTGTTGGAGGATTGGGTTTTTCCCCCCCACCTCCTAACATTGTCTCACTAAGGAAACTATTTTCAAGGACGAAATGGAAGTGCCATGCCGATTGGACGGGTAGTATAACTTTCACGTTGGCACTTACAAATTAGTGAGCCTAAACATTTAGTGTCCAAAAATCTTTTTTTGAAATTGTGGTTTTCAAGAGTATTTACCCCAAAACTCATGGACCCAAATGCAAATGTTTCCATATTTACTCGAATGGAGAGAAAATTGAGGCAAAAATCAATCTTAATTGAAAATCCATGAGATACTAATCATTGATCGTTGCTAACATACTTTTAATCACTTGCAGGACCTAGAAAGACAACAATATGTCCAAGCATATTTCATGCCGATCACCGTAAAAAAATGAATACTTTGAGAAATGTTGAGGGATTTTGAGGGGGGTGGAAAATTAAATTAAGGAAAAGAAACCTCAAATACTTGATTGTCAGTTGTAGTACTTAAGGGTTGGTCCACAGGGAAGACGTGAGATTTATGGTCATTTAAAGTGATTAAACTAATTAACTAACCTAAGTGATACCCCAAATCTACTAAACTCATCTAAATTACTAATTCGATTAATTCAACCAAGATACTAATCAACTAAAGCTTTGAAACTTAACTAGCAACCTTTTTCCAGCAACATCACCTCAAAGGCACAAATGAAAAGTTCAGACTATTGCAATTTATCGGATTTGCCAGGCTAACTCAACTAAAACAACAAAAGTGAGCTTAAGCAATCATTGAACAAAAACAAAATTAACTTATTAAACCCATCTCACAATCATCATCAGTAAACTAAATCAAGGTCAAAACAGGGCATATGTATCAAGCCTAAATCTACCCTAACCGGCAATATCAACCAAACCAATAGCAGTCACAACACAATAATCAGCAACAATCAAAATCAACACTAAAATTCGAACCAAGGCAGGTAGAACATGAATTGAAACAGAACATGAACCGAGGAGCAGGGGAAGGGGTAAAACGAATTGAAACAGAACGGAGGCAAGATGGAAATCGATGCAAAGCAAGCATAACTGATATACCTAGCATGAACCATCAAACCCAGATTCAGTGTCCTCCATTAATGGCGAAGAACACCAACCCAGCAAATCAAACTTCGCAGCAGATAACCATCATCCAAATTCGAACCAATTTCATAAAAATTCAAGCCTCAACTGACTAAACCTTGCAATTACAACTCGGTACTGATGAAATCAACCCAAATTACACGAATTCAAAAGCTACAATTGAATCTAAAATCGAAACCTAATTTGAAGACTAGCCCTAATTTCGAATATCAACGAAAGAAAAACGAAATTAAACGAAACTAAAACGGAATTTAAATCCTAATCCTACTCCTAAATTCCTAACTAAATTTACCTACTCCTAATTACCTCCTTCTCAATGGCGCCGCCTCCTTGCTTTATACCCGACCTCCTTCGTCTCTCGGCTGTCGATTTGCTGGTGTGCGTGGACGGTGGATGAAGGTGGTGACGATGCTGGTGTCGTGGCTGGTGCCTGATGAAGCCAGCACAGGTGGGTACGTGTCCTGGTGGTGGGATGGTGCGAAGTGGATGGTGAAACTATGGGTGGATTTGGGGTTACTGGATTCTGTGGGTTGTGGGTGGTTTCTGGGTTTCGATGATTCTGTGGGTTGTGGGTGGTTTTGGGAAGAGATAAGGGAGAGGGAGAAAGGGGCAGAGAGAGATGGAGAAGCGAGATGGCAGAGAGAGGTGAGGATGAAGGGTCGAGGGTTCTGGGTTGGGGAAGCAGGGAAAGAAGAGAGAGAGCGTGAAAGAGATGGCAGAAGGGGGGGTATTTTAAACTGAACCGGTTCACGCGAACCGATTTTCCTCTGAACCAGCCAGCCCGGTTTAATCTGGACCAGTTTGGTTTTTTCTTTTGCTGCTTGGGCCGGTTTTCTTGGAATTTTGGACCGGTTTTTGAATTCTCATCATTTTTCCCATTTTTCTCGTATTTTTCGCCACTTTCAGCCCTTTTTCCACATTTATTAAAAATCTGCAAAATAAAATAAAATCAATTAAAAACCTAAAAAATATTATTAAAACGAGCATAAAGCTGGTGAAAAAGTACCTTAAAATAGCACATTTTTAGCTCAAATAAGAAATAAATTGGATTTGTGTCTCTGATGATTGCGATTTCAGACAGCTATTGAATGCCATGGTTGGACAATATTAGAGAAAAGAGAATCTAACTTATTAGAAATTGGCATAATCAAGTAAAGGCTGCAAGATAATTTACAAGAGTAGAAGCAATTACTTGTATCAGATGATGTTTGGGAAAGATTCACACAAATATGGGAGTCTATATTACATAACGTTGGTGGATAAAAGGGTACAACACTTCTTGTGAGCTCACTTAGTGAGTGACGTATTTCACGACAATAACTTAAAGGGGAGCAAGATAGAAACAAGACACTTAATTCACACCCATAATGCGATGTGAACTATGAAGGCCTAACTCTGCTGAAACAAGGCAAATCTAACTCAATGCTTAATAAGACTCACCACCAACCTTGAGACAGGGCCTTTAGTAGCTAGCTTGGATGAGGCACACCACCAAACAACAATCAAGACACACTAGATCACCACCTTCAAAGGCCACTTTGTGGGATAAGCTAGAGAGAATTTTGAGGGAATGAGCAATGCTCAACTTTTAGTAATCTTCAACTAAGGCTTACACTAAGAAAATAAGGCTTATAACCAAGCCTTACACCTCTCACACTTTAGCTACTTGAAGTACAAAGGGCTAAAAATAGTAAAACATCATTCTTATCAAACAGATATAAATAGACTGTTAAGTACCAGAAGCTTTGACACCTATTTAAACCATTAACCACGACTTAATGAGGTGTAAAGTTGAAACAACCCTCAAAGTATGAATAATCATGACTAAACCAAGCAAGTTATAACTCTTTTCTAGAGGAATGCCTAGCCATAATGCAAGTAGGTTGTAGCCTAGTATCTACTAGCCTAAGGGATTTCCCCCTATTCTGTTGCTGGTTAATAGCAGATGATGATCGAGTTGACTCTGGCCTTTTAGCATTGGATAATATGTTATAAACACTTCAATGGCCTTAAACTTGCCAAAAGTGATCAGCAACATAGGCTCAAAAACAACTTCTTTAGATTAGGCTTGCTGGCCTGTAACATGGGCAGTTTAGCAGTGTATTCTTACTTGTGATTGGCCAATGATCAAAGGGAAGTAATTGGCTTCATGTAAAAGCTCTTTTGTTAGCTAATAAATAAAGTAAGTCGCTTCCCAAAGCAATCCCTATGGCTTTAATAAAGGAGGGACCACAATGCAGGCTCGAAACTCAAAGCTATGCATTCTGTTGTAGGCACATGGTTGGTTGGTGGCTTCTTGGACCAGAACTTGGATAGACTGAACCTTCTGGGATGTAACTGAGTTGAACCTTGACTCATCTCCGTCATCCTCTCCTTGTTGAAGAAAATTTAACCTCAAATTCTCAAAGGATTCATCTTCCAAATGGGGACTTAAATTAGCAACATTAAAGATGGCTGAAACCCCATAATCTCCAAGCAGCTGGACTTTAGAAGCATTGTCATTGATCCTTTCTAGCACTTTAAAAGGACCATCAACACTTTGGCTTAACTTGGATTTCCTCTACTATGGAAACCTCTATTTTCTCACATGTACCTCAGCCAAATCCCCAAGTTGAAAAATGATTCACTTCCTATGCCTATTAGCCTTGTCTTGGTAGCTGACATTACTCTTCAGAATCTTCTCTATGACCTTATCATGTAGGTCCTGGATCTCCTTAACTCGATTCTTAGCATCCACACTTGGCTTGCCTTCTAGCTCTCTTGGAGTCCAGTCCATTGGAGTCAAAGGTTCAACACCATACACCACCTTAAAGGGAGAAATGTTAGTGGACTTATATGGAGCTTTGTTGTAAGCAAACTGTACATGGGAAAGTAAGAGGTCCCAAGCCTTGGCATGATTCTTGATCAGCACCCTTAGGAGGTGATAATTCATATTTTATATATGATTTTCTCCTTCATTTCACCTACTTTTAAGTCTTTCAAATATATTTTTATAAGTAAATAATCCATATTTTATGTGATTTTCAGGTAGAAACAAAATAGATGAATTTGGGCACGAAATTGATAAATGCAACTCGGCTTTGACAAACTCAAACGAAAGTGATGCCGAAATTGTACAAGACCCAGCATAGCGTAAAGCCCAGGCCCGTCCTAGCAAAAGGCCAGCCGAACAAAACAAAGAAAAAAAAGAAAAAAAAAACCCAAGGAAAAGAAGAGTTGTCCACCGCCTACCTACCAGCACAGGCCCGGTCCATGTGGCCCAAGTCAGTTAGCATGCTCCCTCTATCTCTCTTAGCGAACCAGCCCGAATGGTCTTGTTTTTCCTTCCCAACCCCATGAGGGCTTATGCCTGGCCCAACTCGCATTCTCATCTCCCACACACTCTTTTAGTCTCTTTTGTCCTATTTTCCTCTAGTCTAGCAGCTCCCAGACAGTAGCCCCAGCAGCCCTTCTCTCCCTCTTCTTTCCCTTGCCCCGAATAGGCCTGTTCTCCCAGCTTGCTCCATGGCCCAGCTAGCACAGCATCAATCCTAGGCGGTGCATCACTCCAAGCAGCTCAGTTTCTTTTCCAAGGGCCTTATTTCCCGCATGGCTAATTGTTAACCTAGTCAAATGCAATTAATGAAAAATTAACTTTTGGTTAAGACTAGCTTTTTCTTATGCATCATAACATCCAAATCATTAATTGAAATTAATTTTCATTAATTTTTGGCCATCAAGAGAGGCTAATTTTCCACTATAAAAAGGGACCATGGGTTGAAGCATCCACACACTCATTCATTCATCCATTCACTCATTCAAGCATCCAAGCATTCTTCCACCTTGCATCTTCTATTTTTTAAGAGAGTAGTGAGCATTTTGTAAGACAAAATTATTTGAGCTGAGGAGTTTAGAAGAAAATAAACTGAAAATTAGCAATTTTTCTCTTCTCTTCTCATCTCATTTGTGAGTCACATTTGAGAGTTTACACTTCATTTCATCATTTTGTGTACTTTAGTACAAACTTTTGGGCATAGGAAGTCAAATGCACCAATTTTAATGGTGTTTTCACTAACTATGGTCAACTAAACTACTCATTTCTAGGATTAGGAAGGATCCTTGATAATAATATTGGTTTTGCTAATTTCTTATGGGGTTGTTCTTCTCTCTTTCATTCCATAATTTGAGATTATACTTGAAGTTAACCTATTTATGCATCTTAATACCATTGTTTAATCATGTTGATGACAATAGTTTAATTTGCTATCTCAAATGAATATTAGACCTTGTTGGCTAATATGATGATTATGCAATTGGGCTTAAAATTATAATTGTTAACATTTAATAATTTATACTAGAAATTAGATGAGTTATGTCCAAAAAGAATGACTCATGCTAAAGCACTAGATAAATAATCTCATTCGATAATTATAATCATCTTTTTAATTTATGGCCTAATGCTTGTAGCTTAGGCTGAACAAAAGATAAATTGAACACCCATTTGAATTACAAAATCAATATTTGTATCAATGGTGAAATTCAAAATCCTAGATCTTTCTCCAATTTGATTTCTCTTCACTCTCTTGACTCATTTACTCTTGTTTTGTTCAGTTAATTCATAATGATAATCGAACTCCTCAATTGAGCTATTCTTTATAATCGAAAAAGTTAGATTGAAAAGTACTATTATTCTTCATGGGATTGACACCCTATACTTGCTAGCCTACAATTAAGCTTGTGTATTTGCAAGTAAAAAACAAAGGGTGATTGAGAGTGGAGGGTCAGCACAGACATCCCACTGTACAAAAACAAAAGGGATATCCAAGATTGTAATAACTTTAGGGGCATCAAGCTGTTCAGCCACACTATGAAGCTGTGGGAGAGGGTGATTGAGAGAAGGCTGCGAGGGGAAGTAAAGATTTCAAAGAACCAATTTGGTTTCATGCCAGGCAGAGCGACCATTGAAGCGATCTACCTCCTCAGATGGCTCATGGGCTTGTTCAGGGACAGAAAGGTGGATCTCCATATGGTGTTCATTGACGTGGAGAAAACGTATGATAGAGTTCCAAGGGAGGTATTGTGGAGGTGTGTGGAAGAGAAAAGGGTGTCGCCCGCGTACATTCGTGTTATCAAGGATATGTACGAGGGAGGGCAGACGAGGGTTAGGACTCCGGGAGGGGTCTCCAATGACTTTGCTGTTAGTTTGGGCCTGCACCAGGGCTCCGCTTTAAGCCAGTTTCTTTTCACATTAGTTTTGGACGAACTCACTAGAGGAATCCAGGATGAGGTGCCTTGGTGCATGTTATTTGCAGATGACATCGTTCTTATCAATGTCACCAGGCAGGGGGTGAATGACAGGTTGGAGAGTTGGAGGCATACACTGGAGGCTAGGGGCTTTCAGTTGAGTAGATCGAAAACGGAATACCTTCACTTTTGTTTCAGCGGAAGGATAGAAGAGGGGGGAGAAATCGTACTGGATGGAAGGGCAATACCGAAGGTCGACAAATTCAAGTATCTAGGCTCGATCATCCAGCAGAATGGGGACAATGACGAGGATATTAGCCATCGGATTAGAGTGGGTTGACAAAAGTGAAAGGCAGTGTCAGGGGTGCTGTGTGACAAGAGAGTGCCCATGGGGTTGAAAGGCAAAGTCTATCGGATGGTAGTTAGGCCGACTGTTCTCTATGGATTGGAGTGTTGGCCTCTAAAAAAGACGCAGGTCCAAAGGTTGATGGTAGCTGAGATGAGGATGGTCAGGTGGATGTGTGGTTTTACGAGATTGGACAGGATTAGCAATGGAGTGTTTAGGGGCTTAGCTGAAGTGGCCCCCATAGAGGAGAAAATGAGGGAATCGAGGCTCAGATGGTTCGGCCACGTGAAGAGGAGAAGTGCGGCCGCCCCAGTGCGAAGGTGTGAGAGGATCAACCCCCCCGGTGGTAAGAGAAGGAGGGGTAGACCGAAGAAGAGCCTAGAAGAAGTGGTTAGAGAGGACCTGAGAGTTGTCGGTTTCACGGAGGACATGGCTCAGGATAGGAGGCTATGGCGGGACAAGATTAAAGTTTCTTATTGTAGGGGTCCGACTCCGTAGGTGGCAGTAGCTTAGGCGGTGTGGGGCGGGTAGGGTTTCGGTTTGCTTGTTAGCAGGTCGTGCTTTTCTGGGATGTGACAGCACCAAGCGCCCCTGGTTTGTTGAGGTATGTCTCCGCTCCCTCTTTATTTTGCTATCCGGACCCTTTTCTCTTCCTCTTTCTCTTTCTCTTACTCGGTAAATGGTTTTTGCAATCGTTTTCTCCACAAACCTTTTTCACAAACCTGTTTTGTGGATCTTATGGAATCAACCTCTCTATGGGTAGGAATACCGGTAGAGGTAAGGTTGCCTACAGCTGGATCTCCCCAGACCCCGCGAAAGCGGGACCCACTTTGGGAGTTTGTTGTTGTTGTTGTTGTATTTGCAAGTAAAAAGGATTTTAAAACTAAACATAAAATCCATATTAAGTTTTTGGCACCATTATTGGGGAACAAATAGTGATTTTTGAATTTTCTATTCCTTTTATTCTTTATATTTTTTTTCTTTTCCCCTCATCCCTGCTAATCCAACAATTTTATTTATTTATTCTCCACCCCCTTCCCTTTTATTTTTATTGTTTCATTCCCCAATCCCTCCTAATCTAACCATTTTATTTTTGTTCTTCCCTCTCCCTTCTAATCTAACTATTTTTCCTATCCCTTCTAACCTAATCTAATCTAATCTAACTCTTTTATTTCTATTATTTTATTTATTGTATCTAATCTAACAATCCCTCTCCCTTATATTTCATTTTTTCTGTTTTTATTTTTTTATTTTTTTTTTGCTTCATTTCCCCCCTTCCCTTGGATCTTTCTTTTCTTTGTTTCGTTTTTTTTTTCCTTCTTATCTCTATCTTCTCTTTTCTTCTTATTTTGTTTGGTGGTTATTATTGTGGTGATTTCATTCTTTTCTCTTATTGCTTGTGGGTATATGGATGGTAGATGTTCTTTTATGCTTAGATCTTGAACAATATAATCCTGAAATTAAACAGTCTCTTTGTAAGGTAAGAACTAAGAAAAATGAATCTAAGAAAAAGATGGTTGAAGGGAAAACTCCACCACCTAAGCAACTTAAGGAGTATTTCACTCCCGCCACATATGATTCACATACAAGAACACGTATGTCTATTGTTATGGTGCCATTTGAGATTAAACATTCTCTTATCCAAATGCTCCCATCATTTTATGGGTTAGAGGTTGAAAATCCTTTTAAGCATGTTGATGCATTCTTAGAGATTTGTTCCACTGTGTTTTTTAATCATGCCTTTGATGATGCTCTTCGCTTGCAACTTTTTCCGTTTTCTTTGAAAGATAAAGCTAAAGCTTGGTAGGATACTAAGACAAATATCAACACTTGGAATCAATTGCAAAAGGAATTCTTGAAAAAGTTTTTCTCTATTGGTAAACTAACTACCTTAAGGTGTGCTATAACCACATTCTTAGAAAATAAAAAGTAACAATTGCATGAAAGTTGGGAACGGTTTAAAGAGTTGTTACAAAGTTGTCCTCACCATGAGGTCCCTATGTGGCAACTCGTCTTGAGTTTTTATTCTGGTTTAGATGAGCATAATAGGCAAATGGTTGATACATCTTGTGGTGATAGTTTTTTGTACAAAACTCCCGCATAAACTTGGGAATTGTTTGAACATTAGAGTAAAAATTCACACTCGCATGCTACTTCCTCACATTCTGATTTGCCTAGGCAATTAGGAAATAAAGGGGGGATTTATGAGGTTTCACATTCAGTTGACCTTTCTAGTAAAGTTGATGCTTTAGCTAAGAGATTTGATCAATTGTTGTGCATGAACAAAGTGTTTAACGCCCCTTTTATGCAAGATGTGTATTTGATTTGTGCTAGTCCTATGCATACTTTTGTTGATTGTCCTTGTATTGGTAATTCTGACTGTGTGATTGAACAAGTAAATGCAGCCCAAGGCTTTCCTCCATCCAACAATCCTTATTCCAATATCTATACTAATAGTTGGAGAAATCATCCTAATTTTTCATGGAGGTCTTAAAATGTTGAGAATCCTCAAGCACAGTCTAATAGACCTACTCCTCCTGGTTTTCAAAATTAGAGATATGCTCATCCCCTTTCCTATCAAGCTACGTCAGGGAGCTTTGATATAGACAAGGTAATTTCCACCCTTGGTACCTTGACTTCAGTTATACAAATGGTTGACTCTAAGGTCCAAGGAGTTGAGTCTAAAATGCATATTGTTGATTCTCACTAACAATCTATAGCTAAGTTAGAAACCTAAGGTGGGCAACTAGCCATAGCTGTAGGTAAAAGAGAAGAAGGAAAAATTCTAAGTCAACCCATATAGAATCCTAAAGGCCAACAATTTGAACAATTGAAAGTTGTAATGGTTCTTAGGAGTGGTAAAGAAGTGGATAACATGGTGAGTGAGAAGGAACATGAAGAGGAATGACCTAAGATAATAGAGAGTGACCTTGAGATTGAAAAAGAGAATGACCCACCCTTGCTCTTGTTGTGTCTGACCCTACTGTGAGATGTAAGCCAAGGGTTCCTTACCCTCAAGCTTTGGATGCTCCATTCCCTTCCAACAAATATAAGCAAAGAGACATCCAACAGACGTTTAAGCAAGTTAATGTCAATCTTCCCCTATTGGAAGCAATTAGACAGATCCCAGCCCATGCTAAGTTCCTTAAAGACATGTGCACTTTTAAAAGAAAATATGAAGACGACAATTCTAAAAATGTTCTTCTAAGTGAACAAGTGAGCTCAATTTTAAAAAGTGACACTCCACCTAAGTTCAAAGATCCCAGTGTCCCTACCATTTCATGTTTTATTAGTAATCACAAGATTGAAAGGGCACTTTTGGATTTGAGTTCTAGTGTTAATTGATAAAATATTCTGTTTACTTAGAGCTAGGATTAAGTGAGCTGAAACCTTCCAATTGTACCCTTCGACTTGCTGACAGATCAGTTAGGACTCCTAGGGGGTGAATAGATGATGTCTTGGTCCAAATTGACAAAGGATTCTTCTTGTTGATTTTGTTGTGTTGGAGATTGACCCTAGTCATGCTTTTAAGCAGATCCCTCTTATTTTAGGATGTCCCTTCCTAGATACAGCTAATGCTGCCATTAACTGTAGGTCGGGAGTGATGGATGTCTCAGTCATGAACATAAAGGTTAGGCTTAATAGTTTCAAAGCTTCTTCTCAACCTGGGTTTGAAGATGAATCTGAGTGCTTCTTTATTGATGTGATTGATGAAATGATTGAAGAAGATTTGTCGGCTATTCTGAGCAGTTATCCCTTGGGAACCAATCTTTCCCTTAGGGATTTGAGATTATTTGACTTAGGAAGAACAACAGATGAGGTGGATTCTACTTTTGACTCCACTCCTTATCTTGAGTCTTCCTCTTGGGTGTCCACTTATGAACCTCTAACCCCTTTGGCTAGTTCTCCTATGACACCTTTGATTGTGTCCCCACGTAAACTTGAGTTGAAAGCTCTCCCTAATTCACTTAAGTATGTGTTTCTAGGCCCTAAAGAGACCCTACCTACAATTATATCTTTTCTTTTATCTTGTGATTAAGAGAGGGAGTTGGTTCGTGTTTTGTCTCATCATAAGGGTGTTATAGAGTGGTCAGATGCTAATTTGAAAGGGATTAGTCTCACAATTTGCATGCACAGAATTCATTTAGAGGATGATGCTAAACCTATTAGGCAAATGCAATGCAGACTGAACCCCCACATGAAAGAAGTTGTCCAGAAAGAGGTAGTTAAGCTTTTAGATGTAGGCATTATCTACCCTATTTCTGATAGCCAATGGGTCAGCCCAGTTCAAGTGGTTCCTAAGAAATCCGACATAACTGTGATAAAGAATAATAAAGGTGAATAGATTCCAACTAGACAAACCACGGGGTGGAGGGTGTGCATTGATTACCAAAAGCTGAATTTTGTAACTAGAAATGACCATTTTCCCCTCCCATTCATTGATCAAATTTTGGAAAAATTAGCTGGATAAAGTTTTTATGTGCTTTTTAGATGGGTATTCTGGTTACAACCAAATACCGATCTATCCTGAGGGCCAAGAGAAAACGACCTTTAAATGCCCATCAGGTACTTTTGCCCATCAGATGATGCCTTTTGGATTGTGTAATGCACCTTCCACATTCCAGAGATGCATGATGGCCATATTTTCTAATTATATTGATAATTTCATGGAAGTGTTTATGGATGATTTCTCTATTTTTTATTCTTCCTTTAATGTGTGTCTTGCTAATTTGTCCACTATATTGAAAAGGTGTGAAGAAGTGAATCTAGTCTTGAGTTGGGAAAAAAGTCATTTTATGGTCCAAGAAGGGATTGTTTTGGGACATGAAGTGTCTAAAAAGGGATTGAGGTTAATAAAGCCAAGGTTGATTTGATTTCTAATCTGCCTATGCCATCGTCTATGAAGCAAGTTAAATCATTCCTCGGCCATGCTGGTTTCTATAGGAGATTTATTAAGGATTTCAATTAAGTGGCTCGGCCACTAACTAATCTCCTTACCAAAGATGCTCCTTTTGTGATTGATGAGTCCAGTGTAAAAGCTTTTGAAAAGCTTCGATCTCTGTTGGTGTCAGCCACTATTGTGCGTCCCCTAATTTGTCTTAGTTATTTGAGATTATATACAATGCATCTGATTTTGTTATTGGGGCTGTTTTGGGTCAAAAGGCGAATAAAATGTCTCATATCGTACACTATGCTAGCAGAACTCTAACTAATGCTCAAAAGAATTATTCTACTACTGAAAAAGAGTCTCTAGCTGTAGTATTTGCACTTGATAAGTTTTTTCCAATTCCTTTTGCGTTCAAAAGTGATTGCGTTCATTGATCATGCTGCATTAAAACACTTATTGGCGAAGAATGACACTAAACCAAGACTCATTAGATGGATTTTGTTGCTCTAAGAGTTTGATGTTGAAATAAAAGATATGAAAGGTTCTGAAATTGCAGGCCACTTGTCTAAGATCTTTACTAAGTATACTGATGACTTAGTTGGTTTCTGATCACTTTCCTGGTAAGTAACTATTTGTTATGTCACATGCCCCTCTCCCTTGGTTTGCTCTCATTATGAACTACCTTGCCACTAGAAAGATTCCTCCCCACTAGTCCAAACAAGAAAAAGATAGGTTCTTCTCACAGGTAAAACATCACTATTGGGAAGATCCTTACCTTTTTAAACATTACCCTGACCAAGTGGTACGTAGATGTGTCCCCAAGAGTGAAATTCATAGTATTCTCACCTTTTTTCACTCTTGTGCTTGTGGTGGTAACTTTGGAGGTCGTAGGAGAACTACTAAAGTCCTACAAAGTGGGTTCTTTTGGCCTACTCAGTTTCGTGATGTTCACCTATTTGCTTTGCCCTTGAGCGTTATCAATGTACGGGTGCCCTGTCCCATCGTGATATGATGCCTCTTTCCCCTATTATGATTGTTGAGATATGGGATGTGTAGGGCATTGATTTCATGGATCCCTTCCCCTCATCTTTTGCCTTTGTTTATGTATTGGTTGCTGTTGATTATGTGTCAAAGTGGTGGACTAGGACCAATGACCACAAGGTTGCGATCAAGTTTGTGAAAGAGTGCATTTTCTATCGATATAGTACCCCTAAAGCTCTTGTTAATTATGGATGTAGTCATTTTTGTCATCGATCATTTAAGGCTTTGCTTAGAAAGTATTCTGTGACTCACAAAGTAGCTACCCCCAATCACCCTTGGACTAGTGGTTAAGTTGAGGTGTCTAATCATGAGATCAAATCTATACTTGAGAAAATGGTTTGACCCGATAGGAAAGACTGAACTTTGAGATTGCATGGTGCTCTTTAGGCATGTCGTGCTGCTTATAAGACTCCCATTGGGATGTCTCCTTACTGGCTTCTTTTTGGTAAGGCTTGTCACTTGCCAGTTGAATGAGATTGGGCTATTAAAGCTTTTAGTTTTGATATAAAACAAGCGGGTTCTAACTATAGGCTTCAATTTAATGAATTAGATGAATTGTGTAATGAAGCCTATAAGAATGCTAACATTTATAAAGCCAAAGCCAAAGCTTTTGATGATAAAATGATTTTTCATAAATCTTTTGAACCTAATCAATACGTTTGGCTTTTTAACTCTAAGCTTAAGCTGTTTCCTGACAAGTTGAGATCTAGATGGGATGATCCCTTTATTGTCCAACAAGCGTTTCCCTCTAGGGTGGTCCAAATTTTGGATCCCCAAGTTGGTGGAGTTCTTATGGTAAATGGCCAACGTTTGAAACTTGTTGTGACTAATGACCTTGCACCTGGTTTGATTGAATCCATCAATCTAGTAGATCCAGTTTACTACGATTAACTAATAGGACCTTGTATGGCTGAATATATCAAACTTAGCACTTGTTGTGAGGCAACCCAATCTTTTTAGGAAAGTTTGAGTCTTTTATTTTTGTTTTCTTTTTGGTGTGCTTGTGTTTTTAAATGTGATGCTTTACTTGGTTTTTGGCTTTTGTGGTTGGTGATAGTTTTGAAGGTGTCTTTGGAGGTGACTTGTTGGGCTTATACGAAAATGATTTCCTCATGCTGTCAAGTAGTGTTGCACTTTTCCCTATTTCTCTCTTTCTTATTGTTGTCTACATTGAGCACAATGCAAGAATTAGGTGTAGGGGAAAGGCAAAATAAAAATTTTGGGAAAAATTAAACTTGAAAACCTTTGGGTGAATTTGATTTTGAGAAGAGCTTGAGTATTGTGATTATGCATGTTCTACTCTTATTATATGGATTTGATTCATGTAACCCATGCTAATTAGAGATTATTTCTAGCTTTGACTAGTCAAAGATTAAAAAAAATTCTTTGCTAATTCCACTATGTAACTGATTTTGAGTTTGAGATGTAATCCCATTTTCAATGTCATTGTGAGTATTCGATAAGCACTGAGTTCCCATTTGAATTTTCAATCAACAAAGAAAACAAATTGAATTAATCAAGCTCTGACTCTAGTACTAATGTTCAGGCTCTATCTCTATCCATATCTATGAGTGCTAGCTTTATTTATATCCTTATCCACTCAAGAAAGCACGTGGAATCAAGTAACTTTTGGGGAAAAAAAATTCAAAGTCCTAAAAAAATCAAGAAAAAGAAAATAATAAATTGATTTGGCATTGCAGACTTGATTTTAAAGATGCTTTTATAATTTTTGTTATGTGGGGTAAACTTTTGCGTTTACGGTTTACTACATGGTTTCGTTATGTGCTTAATTTCCATGGATCTTGGCCTATTGACTTGGTTGAGATTGGAAATGCTTGATAATGAGTTGTAGGTTGGTAGCGAGTTGATATATGTGATGTGGAGTGGGCCTTCATAGTTGAATTACTTGATTTTCTTCCCTAAATAGTATTTTGCTTAATGGATTAAATGAATCTATGAGTTATGGTTATTCTTTGCTCGAGGACTAGCAAAGTTTAGGTATGGGGGAGTTGATTATTCATATTTTATATATAATTTTGTCCTTCATTTTACCTATTTTTAAGCCTTTAAAATATATTTTTATGAGTAAATAATGCATATTTTATGTGATTTTCAGGTAGAAACACAATAGATAAATTTGGCACAAAATTGATAAATTCAACTCAGTTTTGGCCAATCTCAAACGGAATTTATGCCCAAATCGCACAAGGCCCTACATAGAGTCAAGCCCAGGCCCATCTGAGCAAAAGGCCAGCCCAACAAAACAAAGAAAAAAAAATCAAGGTAAAGAATAGCTGCTCACCGCTTGCAAAGTAGCACGGGCATGGTCCATGCGGCCCAAGTCAGCTAGCGTTCTCCCTTTGTCTCTCTCAGCGAACCAGCAGTCTCATCTCCCACGCACTCTTCTCTTCTCTTTTGTCCTCTTTCCCTCTAGTCCATCAGCTTCCAAACAGGCTTGTTAGCTCAACTAGACAACAACCCCAACAGCCCTTCTCTCCCTCTTATTTCCCTTGGCTGAATGGGCCTGTTCTCCGAGCCTGCTCCGTGGCCCAGCTAGCACAGCATCAATCCCAGGCGACCCCTCACTCTAAGCAGCTCAATTTCTTTTCCAAGGGCCTTATGTCCTATATGGCCAATTGTTAACCTAGTCAAATGCAATTAATCAAAAATTAATTTTTTGCTTAAGACTAGCCTTTTCTTATGCATCATAACAGCCAAAATATTAATTTTTATTAATTATCATTAATTTTTGGACATCAAGAGATGTTGATTTTCCACTATAAAAAGGGAACATGGGTTGAAGCATCCACACACTGATTCATTCATCCATTCACCCATTGAAGCATCCAAGCATTCTTCCATCTTCTATCTTCGATTTTTTTGGAGAGTAGAAAGTATTTTGTATGACAAAATCATTTGAGTTGAGGTTTAGAAGAAAATAAGTTTGAAATTAGCAACTTTTTTCTTCTCTTCTCATTAAAGTTGGGAAAAGCTGACCCGACATGGTTACCGACCCGAACCTGACATGAAGTTAAGTGGATTTTGGTATGAAGTTTAAACCCGTTTAGTTAAATTGGTTGACGCGCTAAATATGTTTAATTAATTAGGTTAGGTTCAGGTTGAGAATATCGACATGAAAAAATACTTATTTAACCCATTTAATTAAACGGGTTAAACAAGTCAACCCGTTTACTATTTATTTACTGTTTTCCGTTTATCATTTATATTTTTGTGGGAATTAGCCTTTAGAGAATTAGACTTTGTGGTCTCTTTTATGGACTTATTGGTTATTGACTTACTAATTACATTATTAAGAATTTCAGATAATTTCAACTGTATTTGCTATTATTTAAGACTTAACTTGGACATGGTTTGTAACTTAAGTAGTTGGTTCTTATGTGAACTTTATAAGCTATAAAATTATGTTGGTGCTGACTGTTTTGCTAGAATAGGCTCTGAATATGCTGGAGCCTGTTAGTTACCTGCTATGTTGCTATACTTTTGGAAGCAACTATGCCTTAAAAGGGTAAAAAATATGTAATTTGTTTAGTAAATTATCTTTGGGTTGAAATTAATGTCACAATTAAACTGGTTGGTGGGTAAATTGGTAACTCGAACCTAACATGTTTTACCCGTTCATGTAAACGGGTTAGGTTCAGGTCAACCAGTTTAAATGTTAAGCGGTTTGGGTTGAACTTTTCCAACCCGTTTATTAAACAGGTCAGGTTTAGGTTCGGGGGCTTTCAACCCGTTTATGTTCAACACGTACACAAACACGATCCGGCGCGAGACATTACCCAGCCCTTCTTCTCATCTCATTTCTGAGTCACATTTGAGAGTTTACACTTCATTTCATCATTTTGTGTACTTAACTACGAAAGTTTGGGCATAAAAAGTGAAATGTACCAACTTTTATGGTTTTTTCACTAATTATGACCGGTTAAACTACTCATTTTTAGGATTAGGATAGATCCTTGATAATAATATTGGTTTTGATAATGTCTTAGGGGGTTATTCTTGTCTCTTTCATTGCGTAATATTGAGTTTATACTTGAACTTAACCTATTTATGCATCTTAATACTATTGTTTAATCATGTTTATTACAATAGTTTAATTTTCTATCTCAAATTAATATTAGACCTTGCAGGCTAATATGATGGCTATGCAATTGGGCTTAAAATTATAATTGTTAAAATTGAATAATTTATACTGAAAATTAGATTAGCTATGTCTAAAAAGAATGACTTATGCTAAACCACTAGATAAATAATCTCATTTGATAATGGTAATCATCTTTTTAATTTATGGTATAATGCTTGTAGCTTATGTTAAAACAAGAGACAAATTGAACCCTTATTTGGATTGGTCAATCAATATTTGCATCAGTGGTGAAATCCAAAATCATTTCTCTTCACTCTCTTGACTCGTTTACTCTTCTTTTATTCCGTTAATTGAACTATTCTTTATAATAGGAAAAGTTAAATTGAAAAGTGTTATTGTTCTTCATGGTATCGACACCCTATACTTGCTAGTCTTTAATTAACCTTGTGTACTAGGAAGTAAAAAGGGATTTAAAACTAAACATAAAATCCACCTCAAGAGGACTCCAAGAGTCCTATTAGCAACTTTAGTTTGGCCATCAATCTGAGGATCATAGGTGGTGTTGAACTTCAGTTCGGTCCCTAGTCTCTTCCAAAGAGTGAGCAAAAAATGACTAAGGAACTTTGGATCCCTGTCTGATACAATGGATCTAGGGATATCATGGAGCCTCATGACCTTTCTAAAGTATCGGTCAGCAACTTATGGAGCATCATTAGTCTTGGAATAGGCCATAAAGTGAGCCATTTTGGAGAACCTATCCACAATTACAAAGACTGGATCCCTCCCCCTTTGTGTTCTAGGCAATCCCAGCACAAAATCGATGCTTACATTAATTCAAGGACCAACGAAGACTGGAAGTGGTTTGTACAGCCCTTGGGGAAGGGAATGGCTCTTTGCTACTTGGTAAGTAGCACACCTCCTAATGATATCCTGGACATCCTTAGACATACCTAGCCAATAGTAATGTTCCTTGAGCATGAGTACAATCTTGTTCTCACTATAATGGCCAACCAAAGCTCCTCTATGAACTTCCTAATCAGTAGAATCTTTATCCTACACTTAAGGATACATAGCCTTGTTCTCTTGAACAAATACCCATCCTGGAGTAGATAATCTTCCATGGGTTTCTATTTACAGTTCTCATCGATCTCCTTGAAGTCAACATCCTTCTCATAAAATGACTTGAGGTGCTCAAAACCAACGACACAGGTTTCTAGCTATAATAAGAGAAGGTGTCTCCTTGACAATGCATCTAGTCTTTGGTTCAATTTGTCTGACTTGTGCTTAATTGTAAAGTGAAAAGCTTGAAGGTACCTTATCCACTTTGCATGCCTAATATTAAGCTTGTGTTGGCCATGGATATACTTCAAAGCTTAATGATTAGAATTAAGTATAAACTCCTGAGCTATGAGATAGTGGCTCCAATGTTCTAAACACGTTATGATTGCATAAAATTCCTTGCCATAAGTGGAGTATTTCCTTTTGGAATGACAAAGATTTTCACTAAAATAGTCCAAGGGCTTGCCTTCCTAAGTTAGAACTCCTCCTGAGGCATCACTCTCAACAAAAAATACCTTCTCAAAACAAGGCAGTACTAGTACTAAAGCTCGAGTTAGCTTCCTTTTAATCTCTTCAAAGGCTTGCTAAGCCTTGGGGTTCCATTGGAAAGAACTTCCTTTGATCACTTCAGTCATGGGAGCCACAATGGTACTGAAGTTCTTAATAAGCCTCCTATAGAATGAAGCTAACCTATGAAAACTCCTCACATTATGGATGCTTTAAGGTACTGACCAATCCTGACTAGCCCCCACCTTGCTGTCATCTACTTAAATACCTTTAAGGGTGACTATATACCCTAAGAAAGTAACTTCCCTAGTGAAGACGGCACACTTCTTGAGGTTACCATATAGTCTTTCCTTCTCAAGAACTTGAACAATCTGTTGTAGATGATCCAGGTGTTCTTCTCCAGTCTTGTTGTATATCAAGATGTCATCAAAGTATACAACTACAAACTTACCAATGAATGGCCTAAAGACTTGATTCATCAGCCTCATGAAGGTGTTGGGTGCATTGGATAGTCCAAAAGGCATGACCATCCACTCATAGAGACCTCGTTTTGTCTTAAAGGTAGTTTTTCATTCATCCCCTTTTCTAATCCTGATCTAATAGGAGCCACTTCTTATGTCCACAATAGAGAATACCCTTCATCCATGAAGGTCATCCAACATGTCTTTTAGTCTATGGATTAGATGCCTGTACTTGATGGTTATCTTGTTAATGGCCTTACAGTCAACACATATTCTCATGCTTCCATCTTTCTTAGGAACAAACAATGTTGGTACAGTATAAGAGCTGAGTCTATCTCTGGCCATCCCTCTGACTAATAACTCTTCAACCTACCTTTGAACCTCCTGACTATCCTCAGCATTCATCCTGTAGGCTAGGTCTTTTTTTTTGGCATGATAGCTCCAGGAATCAAATGAATATGGTGTTGAATAGACCTCTTTGGGGGCAGGCCTGGTGGAACCTCCTATGGGAATACATGTTCATGCTAACTAATGATCTCAGCTACCTTGGGTTGGAGGGTGGGGTTTCTTCTGGCTCAGTGGTGTGGACTGGAGTATCCACCCTTTGAATGACCTAAACTCATGTTGAGAGGCCTTCAGAGTTAGCTCCAATTGAGTAAGCAATATGTCAACTTGTTCAAGGTTCTTTTGTGGCTTATGTTTGGCAAGTTGGTGATGAGCTAGAGGAGACAAAGCAATCTCCTTACCATCCTCGTTAAAGGAGTAGGTATTGAGGTACCCATCATGAGTCACCCTCTTATCAAACAACCAAGGCCTTCCCAGCAGAACATAACATACATATATTAGAATAATATCACACCATACTTCATCTACATAACTTTTACCAATGGAAAAGGTAACCAAGCATCTAGATTTGACTTGAACTCCCTTACCTTGGTTAAGCCACTTGATCTTATATAGGTGGGGGTGCACAGAAGTTTGCAAGCTTAGCTTCTCAACCAGACTGGTTGAAGCCACACTTCAACAACTTCCACTGTTAATAATTAGAGAGTACACCTTCCCTTGGATGGTGCATCTACTATGAAAAATGTTCTCTCTTTGCTCATCTTGGGAGCTTTGGTTTGTGTTGAGAGCTCCTAACTACTAAGAGATCCCTGTCATCTGGTCCAGCCACAACCTCCTCATTGCTTTCTTCCTCTACCAAATAAAGCTCATTTTCCTCCTCCACTTCTTCTTCTTGGGCAGCTTGGTACTGTACCAAGGTGATCACTCTCTTATTGGGACATTCAAAGGTAATATGACCTAATCTATGACACTTGTAGCACCTCGTGTTGGCATTGTAGCCTGGTGGGGGCTTGCTTTAAGGCCCTAAGGTCTTAGGGGCAATCTGAGATAAGTTGCTAGTAGGCTTAGGTTTCAATTGACTACTTCCCTTCTTGAAGGGTTGGGGTCTAGGAAATAGCTACCCAACCCTATAAGCTAATGCACACAAATCCTCAAATGTTGTGAACTATTGTAACTCAACTACATGAGAGTATCTAGGGTCCATACCACTAAAGTACCTCATAATGGTTTGATCCTCTAGTTCTTGTCTATCATATTTAATTAAGAGTTTCTCAAACTCTCATGTGTACTGCTTAACAGACTTAGTTCCTTAAGCCAAACTATGCAATTGTGAGTAATTACCTTGGAGATAGGATGGGGGCAAGAACCTATGCTTGAGTTTAGACTTCATCTTGGCCCAAGTTCTAATTTTGCTCTTCCCTCTCTTGGCTCTTTTGGCGCAAAGATTGGTCCACCAGAGATATGCATACTCTTTCGATCTTAAGGCCACTAGCTTGACCATCTTATCTTCTAGAATGTCTTTATGATCAAAGACCCTCTCAACTGTGTGTAACCAGTCAAGGAACTCATCAGGATCTAGCCTTCCTTCAAATTAGGGATCTTAACCTTGATGTCTTGGCTGGACTGATGATGATGCCTTCTGTTCCTTCTGGTCCTAAGTTCAAAATCATCTCCACTTGAGGTGCCAAAGGCATTCTCTTGGTTTTCTTATTCACCATGAGATTGGTCTGAAGAGCTTGTTATATCATAATGCAAGCCTCTTCTCTTGCTCTTGAGGGCTTCCCCTAATTGCTTCCTGAGATACTCATTTTGCTTCTCTTTGCACTCATAGTTTTTCATTAAGGCTTCAAACTTTTCTTCTAAGGACATGCTGCCACTCATCTTACCTTGACAGTCAAACAGTTTCTTTGTGGTTTGTGTGTTTGGTCGAGGGTGGTGTTGGTGGCTAGAGCTCAGGCTTAGAAGAGTAGCCTAAGCTTTGATACCAAATGTGGTGTATTTCATGGTAAGAACTTAACAGGGAGCAAGATAGGAATAAGACACTCAACTCACACCCATAACAGGATGCGAGCTATGAAGACCTAACTCTGCTGAAACAAGGTAAATCTAACTCAATGTTGGATAAGACTCATCACCAACTTGAGACAGGGCCCCTAGTAGTCAGCTTGGGTGATACACACAACCAAACAGCTACGAAAACTTAGTAGATCACCACCCACAAAGCCCAGTTTGTAAGATAAGTTAGAGATAATTTTGAGGGAAGGAGCAATGCTCAACTTTCATTAATCTTTAACTGAGGCTTACGTTTATAAAATTAGGCTTATAACCAAGCCTTACACCTCTCACACTCTGGCCAGTTGAAGTACAAAGGGCTACAAACAACAAAACATCATTCTTGTCAAATAGACATAAATAGGCTGTTGAGTACCAGAAGCTTTGACACCTACTTAACCTATTAACCAAGGCTTAATGAGCTGTCAAGCTTAAGTAGCCTCAAAGTACAAATAATCATGACTAAATCAAGCAAGTTACAGCTCGTTTCTAGAGGAATGTCCTGCCATAATGCAAGTGGGCTGCAACTAAGTATCTACTGGTCCAAGGATTTCCTTCTATTATGTTGCTGCTTAACAGCAGATGCTGGCTGAGCTGATTATGACCTTTTAAGGCCACGTTGGACAACATTTTAGAAACACTTTCATGGCCTTAAACTTGCCAAAAGTGATTAGTAACATAGGCTCAAAAATGACTTCTCTAGACTAGGCTTGCTAGACTGTAATTTGGGCAGTTTGGCAGTGTATTATTGCTCATGATTGGCCAATAAATAGGGAAGCAATTGGTTGCATCTAAAAACTCTATTGTTAGCTAATAAATGAAGTAAGTTACTTCCCAAAGTAAGCCCTAAGGTTTTAATAGATTAGGGACCAGAATGCAAGCTTGAAACTCAAAGCTATGCATTTTATTGCAAGCACTTGATTGTTGACTTCTTGGACTACCACTTGGATGGAATGAGCCTTCTGGATTTAGTTGAGCTGGACCTTGACTGATCTCATTAGTGAGACAATATTGTCAGAACTGAAAACATACTCTAGTAATCCCAATAATAGTAGAAGAGACAAATATGATCCTTGCATCTTTTACAAACTATGGGTATTGGAAAAAGCATATAGTTGGTCCCTATTTGAGCAAATTATGGGCGATAATTTTTCTAGTTCTAAGCTAGAGCTAGGATAGAAAATGTTAGCAAAAGTGGTGGTTAACCTTTGGCAATCAAAACCATAGGAGCATTGCTAAGGTCACTCGAAAAAATTCAGGATTGTAGAGCGATCGAAGCCAGTGATATATGGAATGAAAAGATGCCACCGTGCCTTCTATCAAGCTAAGCTTCAACTATTTTCCATCAATTTAATTGAAAAAAAATCCATCTTTGAAGAGAATGCAAGTATTGAAAAAACTGAGTTGATTAAACTTTGGATGGCTAATGAACATCTTGAACCATCAGCGAAATTGAGCAACCTTATAATGAGCAACTTGGTGAAAATATGTTCGTATTTTAGGGGATAATTCCCTTTTCCAAGATGTAAAGTTTGATCATCCAGGAAAATTAAAAGTTGTAAAATGCATGATGTCATCTACACTTTAGCATGACATATTTTAAGAAATAATGATTGTGAGATTCAGCATCGATCTGTACATTTTGAATGAGATTAGTCATTAAAACTTGGCCATAATTTACATACATTAATAGCATCTACTAACATAACCAAGAACGAGGAGTTCATCATAAACACCAAGTGTTTGTGTGTTTAGAGCTTTGTAAAAGTTCGGTTGGTGGAGCTATCAAATTCAATAGGTGACTTGAAGCATTTGAGGTAATTTGGATGTATCTTGGAATAGGATCATAAGTCTTCCAATTTGTTTGGGTGAACTTTATTATTCGCAAACATTATCCACCACTTCTAATGTCCCTAAAGAATTCGACCCAAATGTGCCAATGTTTCTAGAAGAGCTAACTAAGTTGGTTAATCTTCGATGCCTCCATATTGATAGCATGGGGATGCTAATTGGCCTTGTAAGGCTAATTTCTCTCTTAATATTGCCAATAATAGATTTAGGCAGGCATTTTTGGGGAGGAAGACATAATGAGTTAGGGAAATTAAATGAACTTAGAAGAGCAGTAAAGGTCAAGGGTGTTTGAAATGCGAAAATAGAACAAGAGAAGGAGGTGGGGACAAAGCAAAACGTATGCACATTGGTCCTAAGACTTGATTATAATGACATTGTTAGAGTATAAACCTATTCCTGTGTCTTCAACAATCAGCTTAAATTTTTGGTTGAATTGGTTCTTGAATATCGTATCAGAGCCTTTCTGAGCGAGAAGTCTTGGGTTCAGATGTCAATAGCTCTCATATTGATTTATTGCGTCAAGTAGGAGAAGTATTTACATCATTAACGCTTCAAGGCCAAAGGACATTTGCGTGATGGGGCGTGTTAGAGTATAAACCTATTCTTAGATTTTTAACCATCAGCTTCAGCTTTTGGTTGAGTTGGTTCTTGAATAGACATGAATGAGGGGACATGATGGTGCTAGAAGTTTTACAAGCGCATTCTAACTTGGCTACTCTAAAAATTGAAAGTGACACATCCAAGATGTTACCCAAATGGATGATGGAGATGATAGTTTATGAAGCTTCCCTCTCAACAAGCTCATATATCACAAAATATTTTTTATCAACGCCTTGAGTAGCTACCATCAACGGCGAACTTATGCGCTCTAAGGACGTTAGAGATTTTTTGTTGTAATAGTGCGAAATCTCTCCAGAACCTTGAGGAGCTCTCATCTCTCAAAAGTATAGATTTGTAAGAAACTCGTGAATTAAGAAACTTTTCTAAAGATACAACTTCCTTGATTGGCCTTAAGGAGCTAAGGATCTTAAGGCGCAAATAGATGACTTGTTTACCGACCAATTTATCCAATCACCCTTACCTCAAGAGTTTAAAATTGGTGAATTAAGCCCAAAGTGTAGT
>JACYFF010031957.1:93576355-93662147 GCA_017589665.1 Selenicereus undatus
TGTGTGTGTGTGTGTGTGTATTTGGTGCTTCAAAGGCCTCCAATATCTGCCAAATTGGCTCGAGAAATTGACTTTTTTACAAAAATTAGAGCTTTACAAATTGTCGTATGTTATTATCTACCTTTAGAAGCCACTATGGAGCATTTCTCTTTATTGACGTCAATAATTTTTAGGCATTGCCCGTTATTAGCATAAGTGTGTGAGAGCAATGTTGGATCAGAGTGGATTAAAAGCTCAAAACTTCCACTACATGCTTGAGTTTATTGCACAAGTCTCCTTTTGTTTTTCTGGTTTTATGATTATGTTAATGTATCCTATATGCAAAATAACAAATGTCTTATGACAATACACTTCTTTAGTGTTTTATAGTGTTAAATTGGAAACAAATTATATAATGCAATAGTGGAAGGATGAGTGTTAGCATTTATAGGTTGGCTCAATCACTAAACACTATTCCAAATACTATTATCAAATAAGGTCTTTCACTATGCCATTCCCTTGTGTCTTCTCAGTCTTCACTTGACATAGTTTTTTTTTTTGGTAATCTAATTCCCTATTCATATTTTCTCTCAATTTTACAATGATATCTTAAGTAAGAAACTCAATCGTTTTCTACAAAATTATATTAATTGAAAAGGATGAGATTATAACATTTTACTTTTGTTCATTATAGAAGTAATTCAATTATCTTATTGAAATGTAAAATATCAAAATTATCAGAGTTTTTGTAAGTTATTACGTAAGTTAGTAAATTTTTTATTAGTTACGTAAATTTTTTATCATATGCAATAACAGTATCATAGCCATTGTAATAATCTTAGTTTGGCTACAACTTCTCGAATTATTGATATACTTTGTTCTTATACTTGGCAAAAAGGATAGTTCAATGCTTTCATTATATGAGGTATTGTATTCAACAAGAAAAAGAAAAGACAAGAGAGAGGCTATTTGCAACACGTCAACTAATGAGGTTGTCTAGGGCAAAATAGCTTCTCAAAATTTTCATGTCCTGCCTACATGGCCTCTATTGTTGGTAATATGAGGACTACATAGGTGTTGCTTCACGAATTTGTTTTGGACGGCAAGATGTTCTTAAACTATCCTTATCGCTTGCTATATGCAGTAACTCATGTAGGTAGAATTTGAATTCAAGCAACTGGTACTAATCCTTGAAAACTTTCACAATTAGTTCACCTAGGATTTGCACTTGACAGTAAGTGAAAGGTTATAGCCAATGGACTCCATAAATAGGAACAGTGCTAATATGAGAAGCTTATACTTGCTGCATAATTATGGGGTTGCTAATTTGGAAACTTATACATGATCTGCATGATTACATGATTTATCTTAATACCTTGATGGCCTGCTAATCAGGCCACTTGTACATGGAAGAGAGAGAAATAGTAGGCTGTTGCAGATTGCTTTATGGCCTTCCAATCAGATTGCCAGTGGATCTCTTCCTTTCTTCTAATTGGTTAACTCGCCTTCCAAAGCTGCAAAAAGATTCATGATGATGTTCCTGAGCGTGCAAGGAGCCAAGCAGGCAAGTAGGCAAGTCACAAAATCTCCCCATTAAGGAAAAGTCTTTGCAAAGTCAAAACAGTTTACTTAGGCCTAACTTGGTTTAACACTGATTTTAATCAAGTTGGTTCTCCAATCTATATTTCACTTAGAACTAATTTTAATGCATGGATGGGTTTCTTATGATGTTAATACATATTCCAAACCATAAAATTGTCCCTACATTAGGTTGAGGTTGTAGATTCAACTGAGTAACTAAAACCGAGGTCAGAATGGGTTGAAATTACAACGGTTAGTTTGTGGAAGTTGAATTACTTGGAAGAACTTGATTTGGCCTTGATTCTTTTCATGGCAAGGTACCCTAGGATGTCAAATAAAATACCATGGAAAAGTAGTGGCTCTAAATTAGGTCTTGGTGGAGGAACCAAGCTAATTCCTAAAACTAGTTAGGATAGAGCTCAATCTGCTTAAGTCCACTTTGGTTAATTGAAACCCCATCAAGAACTGGACTTAGCCTTGAGTTTATTTCCTAGTTTGGTACCTTAGGATGTTGGATAACATCCTAACTAAAAATCTTTTCCCTATATCTGGTTTAGGGTGGTGAGCCAACCTAAACCACACAACTGGGCAGAATTGTGTCAATTTTGCGCATGTTGATCTTTTGGGCTACTTGAGCAAAATGCCTTAGAATTAGGCTAAAAATGAATAGACCAAGAAAAAAATACACATCATAGGGAGTCCAACGAAGTATGAATTTCCCATAGGATGCCTTAGGAAAACCAAGAAAAACATTGTCGAAAACCGTGCTTAGTTTTGCACTTGAGAAGGAGAACAAGATTTAGATTCGAGTAACCAATACTTGATTACCTTGAACCTTCTTGGCTTGATTAGTGCCTTGGTCATGATTTTCATTATGGGAACTCTCTATAGTACCTTCTCTGGATCAACCTCCTCTTCTTTAAGAGGATTTTCCCCAAATATCAAGGATCTTCAAAGCTGCCCTCCACATAAGAACTTAAATTACCAACGTTAAATATGGATAAAATAGCCATATCTCCTAGGTTGGACTTCAAATGCTTCCTATGACTATTGGCTCTGGCTTGGTAAGTTGCATTTGTCTTCTCTATGTGACCTCTAATATGTTCATGCAACGTCTTCATCTCCTTGGCCCTTAACTTAGCATCATGGCTCACTCATGACTCACTTGGAATGGGTAGTAAGTCAATCTGGCATTCAATGCCCCCAATTGGAGGTAGCCTTAGGGGTGGGTCATTAGCACAAACATCCTTAAACTCATGTACAAGTGGTTGAGCTAGAGGATGCAAAGATGTCTCTTCCTCTCCTTTTTCTAACACAAGCAAGGCATAAACTGTTTCACCTTTAGTCATGGAACTTTCAACCTATGTTTCACTCAACAATAAGGCTTTCTCACTTGTATTTCCCTCCCCATCAGTTTGGACAATAGTTTTTATGGGAGCTAGGGTATAGCTACAACCTTTTACCTTAAGGGAGTCTACAACCTTTCACCTTAAGGGAGTAAGTGTTAGGTTTCCTGTGGTGAATAACACTCTTATTAAACTGCCATGATCTTCTTTACAACAAATGACAAACATCCGTAGGTAATACATCACAAAGTATCTCATCTTTAAAGTTCCCACTAGAGTAGGTAATCAAGGATTATTTAGTCACATGGACTTCATTACCCCTTTTAAGCCATTGGAGTGATTAAGGTTGTGGGTGTTGGACAGTAGTTAGAATCAATTTTTTGATCAAATACATAGGGGCAACATTAGTACAACTTCCCTTATCAACAATCAAGCAGCATACCTTGCCTTGGATGGTACACCGCTAGTGAAAGATGTGTTCTTTCTCGTTTTCCTCTATAGAACTCTCCATGGTGTGTAGGTTTCTTTTAGGCACAAGTATTTCTCCCACAGCAGGAGCTTCCTCCATTTCTTCATCTTCCTCGCTTGTTTCCAACTGAATGTAATCAATCTCTTCGATCTTTTTTATAGTGAGTGCTCTTTTGTTTGGACAGTCAGTTTGAAAGTGTCCAAAGCCTTAGCACTTAAAGCACCTTTTGCCATCATGTTTCTTAGGAAACTCTTTGACAATGGCCTTCCCCTTATCCTTGCTTTTGTCTTTCTCAGGTAAGGCCTCGGCCTTAGTGGTATAATAGGGCTTAGCTTGAGCGGTAGGCCATGAATAAGAGCTAGTAAAAGGTCTCTTGTGCTTAGAGTGCTTGTCCCCCTTGATATCTAGCTTACATATGTCTTCAAAGGTCTAATAAGGTTGTAACTCAACCTTTTCAAGAATGCTAGAATCAAGACCCCTTACGAATCTAGCCATGGTGTGTTATAGTTCTTCTTCCAAACCACTCCGAATTTGGAGTTGCTAAAATTCTCTTATGTATTCCTCCACACTCATATGTCCTTGACTTAGGGAAGTGACCTTTAGCTAAAGATCATGCTTGTAATTATTAGGAAGAAATCGTTTATGCATCAACTTCTTGAGTTTAGACCAAGTTCTGATTCAAGTCTTGCCTTCTTTGTTCCTTTGTCTCTTGGTATTTTCATACCAAAGAGAAGCATACTTTTTGAGCTTGAGAACAGAAACTTTGAATGCTTTCTCATTTAAATGCTCCTTACTATCATAGAATCTATCCCAAGGATTTGATCCATTCAAGATAATGATCCGGATCTAAACTAGCATCAAATTCTTGAGGGTCAAATTTCATATCAATTAGGTCATCTAAGGGCTGCTTAGGAGGTTTCCTTCTCCTCTTTGGGGACTTATCATCTTGGGAAGAAGATGAGTAAACTGAAGTGGAGTTCCCCCTTTGCGAACCACAGTTCCTCCTTCCCCCTCCTCCTGGATTATTCCTAAGCTTTGCTAAAACCTCATCCAATCTAGTGGTAATGTTAGCAAACTCAGTGGAAAGAGTTTGGTAATTTTGCTGGAGAATGGTGGATGGCCTTCCCTCTCCCCAACTCATGGGCTTCCTCTGCATTAGGTCCTGTAGGGACCCTTAACTGTGGGGTATTACTTTCTTCTTCCCCGGACATGGATGGTGATCTTGGTGGAGTTTGTTTTGAGTATCTAGGTTCTTTGTAGCTAGGAATGTGTTTGGGGTGATTTGAGGTTCTTTTATAGTTTATATGAACATGAATCGGCACAAACTAGAATGCAAATTAAGTGAAACAAGAAGGAAAATAAGACTCACCAGGTTGAGCTCTGATACTACTTTGATGCATGAGCTTAAGTTAACTCAAGCAATGCCTTCCCTTAGATCAAAATGTTCAAAAATTAGAAGCAATAAGAAATCAAGCAAACCAAAAACAATGCATATGAATGGGATAAGGGCTCAACCACCACCCAAACTAATCAAGGAATCCACCCTCTAACTCTAAAGGCAATGCCACTAGACTTGGAAAAACTGCCCCGAAATCCGCACCGAATGACCTGAACCAATACCCGACCCAACACCCGAAATATTCTCACCTGAAAGTGGACCTGAAACCCGAATTAACTGGAATAGAACCATACCTGACCTGAAATTTTCTACAAAGTTGCTTGTTTTGGCATAGCGAGTGTATTTGACCAAAAATTGGTTGACCGAAAATCGACTCGAATCGAACCATACCCGACCCAAACCGAAACGACCCGAAATGTCACATAACCCGAACATGACCCAATCCGAACTTGACCAAACTTGTACCTGAACCGAATGAATCATTTGCCAGGTCTAAATGCCACCAAGTTAGATTAAAGGAATCCACTTAGATTAATCAACCTAACCAGATTGTTTAAAGTGAGATTTCAAGAAAAGTGTTTAAAACACGAAGCTTTTCTTCTTCATTCAACAAGCCTAATTACAACAAGCAACCAAGAATGTATATATAAATGTCCAACCTTGCTTCCAAGTAAGAAGGTAGGTTCTTTACCAGTTAGGAAACCTCTAATTAAGCTTAAACAAATCAGATTACAAAGTAAACTTTTACTAAGTTAATTCCAAATGTGAGTCTAGTAAATACATGTTAATTTAATTAATCTCAATCTTGATCATGTCAATTAGCTTCAATCAAGCCACTTGCACATAGAAGAGAGAGAAATAGCAGACTGCTGTAGATTGCTTTATAGCCATGCAATCAAATTGCAAGTGGATCTCTTCCTTTCTTCTAATTGGCCAACTTGCCTTCCAAAGCTGCAAACAGCTTTATGATGATGTTCCTAGTTGTGGAAGGAGCCAAGGAGGCAAGTAGGTAGGTCACAAAACCCTCCTTATTAAGGAAAGATCTTTGCAAGGTCAAAACAATTTACTGAGGCCTAACTAACCCCATTTAACACTGTTTTTGATCAAGTTGGTTCTCCAACTTATACTTGATTTAGAATTGATTTTAATACGTGGATGAATTCTTTATGAAGTTATTACACATTCAAAACCATAAAATTGGCCCCAAGTCAGGTTGAGGTAGGAGATTCAAGTTAAGAAGTAAAACCGACTCAAAAAAGGCTAAAACTAAAATAGTTAGTTTGTAGAAGTTGAATTACTTAGAAGAACTTGACATGGCCTTGATTTATTTGCATGGTAAGGTATCCTAGGATGTCAACTAACATCCCACGTAAAAACAATGGCTCTAAGGGTGTGTTCGGTAGGGGGAGATCATTTTTCGAAAAACGATTTTTTCATTTTACGCCGTTTGGTAAAATAGGGAGGGAAAAATCATTTACCCCATTTGAAGGAAATTGTTTTCCATTGAAAAAGTAGGGAAAATGATTTTTCAAGCCCGATTTTCATTGCCCAATTTTATCTCTCGTTCTATTTTCTTTTAATTATGTCCAGAATCACTCTATTTGCACTCTCATTTTGTCTCTCATTCTTCTCCTCTTCTTCATGTTCATCATCTTCATCGATGATCTCCATCGTCAATCTCTGTAATTATTTCTTGAATTCTTTGACTTTGTTACTATTGCCTTTTTAAAGAACTTCGCAATCTGATCATCTCCCCGTTCGTCATTTTTTTTAATCTGGGTTTAATATTACTCAAAGTCAACTGGGTAATCATTGGGAATAGTGAAAACATCGAGACTCATTAATGTTGATTCTTTCTTTTTTCTAGGTTTATAACCGGGTATATTTCTTATTGATGTTTTGGGTTTGATTTTGAATAGGAGAGAGAAATAGAATTTGTTGGTTAGATCGGGTTATAGTAGTGAGCAGGGGAGAGGGTTGATGGTAAAAAGAAATGAAGTGAGGGTGGGGGGTTCATTTTATCAAATAGCAAAAAAATGAAGTTGAAAGAAAATGGTTTTTCATTATACCAAACAGCTGAAAATATAAGTGGAAAATTATTTTTCCTGGGAAAAAAATTTTCATGAAAAATGATTTTCTGGGAAAATGATTTTCCCTCCTACCAAACACACCCTAAATTAGGTCTTAATGTGAGAACCAAGCTAATTCCCAAAATTGGTCAGGATAGAGCGCAATCTACTTAAGTCCACTTTGGTTAATTGAAACCCCATCAAAAACTGGACTAAGCCTTGAATTTGTTTCCTAGTTTGGTACCTTAGGATGTTGGCTGACATTGTGACCAAAAATATTGCCCCCAAATTTGATTTTAGGTGGTGAACCAACTTAAACCACACAACCGGGCATTTACCATCTTGAGGCTTTGTATGACAAAAATGTATACGATGGATATATATACAGGACATTATCCTAAGGAAGACTCATTCGCATCGTACTGTGAGCTTCATATTGAATAGGCGTGAGTTATTTTCCATCATGGTTCACTACTCTCATGAGATTAGAAAAAAAGGGGAACCTACCTAATCAAAATGGGCATAGGTGGGAATAAGCATATCCTGTCCATGGCATTTAACTAAATTTTGGATCAAGTATGGTGTGATATCTTATGTCATAGTTAATGTGAAGGGGATCTTATTATAAATGATTCTTAACTTGTTTATAGAGAATCTAATTTGTTGTTATGCTATGTCAAGCTCAGAGCTTATAAACAAGATGAGAGCGTAAACACAAATTTCAAATCTAAAATGAATTAGACAGGAATTTGGATATAAGATTAAATTTTTATATTGATTTGAATATATGGGTACAATCTCTATCGGATACAATGTGTGTGATCCTCTGATTCGATCTCCTTCTTGAATTTGAATGAACTTGAGTTTGAGAGAGGGCCTTGAAGGCTTGATTTCATTCAAGGCAAGCCTTTGATCTACAAGGGAGGACGGCACGTGCTCGTCGCGCTCAATGTGCTTGTGGTCTTCCTTGAAAGAGGGAGTATTTGAGTGTTGGATGGATTCTTAAAAAAAAATTCCATTAAGAGGGGTAGGATCCTATTTATTGGAAAACTTCCCCTTTCCCCTTCAAAGTCAAGATGGACCTTGACTTGGATTTTGGGCTTTCAATTAGGCTTCATTCTATATTACTTTGACTTAAAGTCATTTGGTTTGACTTTGACTTTGACTTGAGAGTCTCTCGGGCATGACCTGGGGATTGACTTGGAAGTCACCTTGAGCTTTAACTGGATGCTGATTTGAGAGTCGTTTGATGTTTGACTTAGGAGTCGATCTAGGCCTTGACCTTTGACTTGGTATTCGACTTAGGCTTTGACCTTTGATTTTGACATGGATTTTACTGCACCTTGACTTGGAAGTTGTTTGGGCTTTAGGTCGTGACTTGATTTGACAGTCGTCTTGAGGCTTGATTTGGACTTTGACGTGAGGTTTGACTGAGCCTTGACTTGAAAGTCATTTGAGCTTCGTCTTGAGCTTGACTTGAGAGTCATTTGAGCTTCGACTTGAGAGCCTTTTGGCCCTCGACTTGAAAGTCTTTTCGGCTTGGGCTTGATAGTCTTTTGGGCTTGATGAAATTAATTAAAAGGGTTGACTCAGATAATTAATTTGATTTTATTTTGGTACGGCATGGATAATTTTTCATTGCCTATAAATTGCCCCCTCGAGACAATTTTATGTACGAGACTTGTTATTTGAACGTGACTGACATCTTGACTTCTTTTTTTTGAAACGTGCCCCCTTTTTTTTGGTGGATCATGACGTCATTTAAATTGCAAGGACCCAACTGTTAGTGTCGTCCTATTTCGTTTAGCCTTTGCCTGACCAACTTGTCAACTTGATGTTTGGCACCCAAAATTACATTATGGCTCTGCATTGTGTCACCCAAAATTGTGCAACCGTCCAATTATATGTGCTATTTGGGCCATACTTTGAGTTCGACGATATTTAACTCTCCCAACATATATCAAACTTCTTCACTTGGACCACTAGCCATGCTTCCTCTTCCAGCGTAAAATAAATAACCTGACGTTCAATTATAACCATGTTTGAGTGTGGGACCTCATTTCCAACGTAATCATCCTCAAGCCCCACCCTTTCTTTTTCTGTTTTTTTTTTAATTGATGAACGTATGGGCAGCCCAAAGCTTCAGCTTATCATTTCCTTTATGAAGATATGGTTTCCATTTATTCATAATTTCCGTCTTTACTTACCAGCGTGCACCCTCTTTCTTTTGTTCATAATTTCCTCATGCCTCCTCCACCATGGGATGCACATCACCACCATCTAAAGGCACTACCACCTGATGAGCACCACCTCTGCTGGTTTTCGCACCACCGCCCAACTTGCTGCGGCCCTTGAGCTTCGATGCCGATGTCAGACATTGGGGTTGTCGCTGCTCGTCCTCCTCAACGGTGGCTTCTCGAAGCCTGCTGAAGCAGCTCGCTGGTGCCAACATCGGCTGGTTGTTGATGAGCAGGAGTCAAAGCTGGAGGCACAGGGATGATGATGCCGGTGGATTTCTGGCTCCTTTGTTGACGGAAACAATGTCATTTTTATGTGAGGACACCATTGTTAAGATTGTAGTGCTCTAAATTCAAAATGTCGAACTCTGATCAGCGTATATTGGTAGGAGTCTTATCCAATTTTATGCCTCCAGTGGTATTCTGGATTATTCACACCAGGTGTTTGACAAAATGCCTAAAGTTTTTTTTTCTTTTTTTTTCAGCATTTGCTTCCTATCATATCTTACTTTGAACTCAAATAATAAAAGCCAAGAATTGGACATTTCTACTTCAACGAATCAGATGAAGAGAGGACCCTCAGCGCTTGATTAGAATTGTTCAAAACCACAGTAGATCTGGCAAGGTGTTTTTCTTTTTTGCCCAAACAGTTCCTAGGAGGTTTGTAGACACGGTGGAGGTGGTAGATCCTTTAGAATTACCATTTCTACCCCTGATTTCTTTATGTTTTTTTATTTGTCTTCTCTTCATTAGAATCTGATAAGAAAACTTACTTCTCATGAGCGGTAAGCAAGTTAACAATACCATCTGGAGGCATTCCTCAATTGACTTGGGATTATGGACTCATCATCTTTGGGAGTGAAGATAAACACTTGTTTTTTTTTTTTTTTCCGTCTCCGATTTTTTTGTTTGGTTTGAGACTTAAACGAATAGAGAAGACTAATGCCCAACCATTTGCTTGCCGTGATCGAGTGTGCTCCCACGACAATACTATGTTTTGCTTTTCTTTTGATTGGATGAAACCCTTGTCATATCTGGTGAAAGATTGTCATGCCTTCTCTTTGTTGTATCTTATTATTTTGCCCTTTGAAATTGGCAAGGCTGTGGTTTGAAAGGCTTGTCATTTTTTTGACAGCCATAGGAAATAAAGGTGGTAACTTTGGTCGAAATGAATCCAAAGGAAGCCACTTTATTTTGTTGAAAGGTCTTCTCATGCATTGTTGATGCTTTCATATACTGTATATGTTGAAAGACCTTCATGCTTGCTTGTGACATCACAATGTCACGCTCATTTGTGCTCACATTTTTTCTTTTGTTGTTGCAGCGTCATGCCTACGTGTTAAAAGATTGCATTTTTTGTCGCTTGTATGGTTTTTGTATGCCGAGACCCTTTCCCTTTCTTTTGTTGAATTTGTGTAGTCTCTTTTGCAGGTTGGCAAGCCACTTGAAGAACCACTTGCAAACGCGATTTTACTAAGTGAACGCAATTTTACTGTTAGCCCTTTTGGGTCCTAAAATGAGATTTTAAACACCAAAAGTGGTATGAAGATTTGAAGAACCACTTACGAAAGAGTTTACCGCTAGGACTTTTGAGGCCTATAACGGAAACTTACACATCTGAAAGTGGTATGTAGATTTGAAGAGCCATTTGCGAAATGGTTTACCGCTAGGTATTTTAAGGCCTACAACGGAAACTTATGCGCCTGAAAATGGTGTAAAGACTTGAAGAGCCACTTGCAAAATGGTTTGCCGCAAGACCTTTTAGGACCTAGAACGGAAACCTACATGCTTGAAAGTGGTATGAAGACTTGAAGAACCACTTGTGAAATGATTTGCCACAACGTATTTTAAAACCTAGAATGGAAATCCACGTTAAAAGTGGTATGAAGACTTGAAGAACCACTTGCGAAATGGTTTGTCGCTAGGTATTTTGAGACCTAGAATGGAAACCTTAACCCTTGAAAGTGGTATGAAGACTTCAAGAATCATTTGTGAAATGGTTTGCCGCTAGGTATTTTAAAACATAGAACGGAAACCTACACTCCTGAAAGTGGTATGAAGACTTGAAGAAACACTTGCGAACGCGATTTCACCGTTAGGCCTTTTGGGGTCTAAAACGGGATCGTACATGCCCAAAAAGTGGTAAGAAGGTTTGAAGAACCACTTGCAAACACAATTTCACCGTTAGGCCTTTTTGGGCCTAAAACGGGATCGTACGCCCTAAAAGTGGTGCAAGTCGTGAAGAGCAGCTAGGCGGCATAAAGGTGATGTCTTTGATCTCTTTTCTTTCATGCCATCTCCTATTGTGTGTGTGATGTGTTTGACTGCAGTTGGTCTGATCAAGCTGCCTACGTACTTATGGGTACTTGCAATCCCCAATAAGATCAAGTCATCATGTAGTTCAATAAAGCATTCTTTTTTTCATTTCTTTTGCCTTTCACAGTTAATACTCTTGCGGACCAGGAGTGGTGCAAAGGTTTTGGTTTGAGTGAACAGTTTAGGCTATTGTTCAGGAGTCAACATTTTATTGGTGTGTTTGAACAGTTTAGTGCCTTGTTCGGGAGTCTTCTTTTTTGAATGTGTGAATAGTTCAGTTTCTTGTTCGAGAGTATTATTTTTTAAATGTGTAAACAGTTTAGGCCCTTGATTAGGAGCCTTCTTTTTTGAATGTGTGAACAGTTTAAGCTCTTGTTCATGAGCCTTTTTTTTTTAATGTGTGAACAGTTTAGGCTCTTGTTCGAGAGTCTTCTTGGTTTTGACGTGAACTTTGGGTTTGTCTTTTCTCTCTTTTTTAAAATTTTTGGTGAACAGTTTAAGCTCTTATTCAAGAGCGCGACAAACAATTCCTCAAGGAAAATAGTGCTTCAAAAACTTACAATTTATTGGTCAGACCCGAACCTCTTGTCCGTCTATTATCTTATAGGCACCATTTGAGTGTACCTCATGAACAACATAAGGTCCTTTCCATTTTGGAGCGAATTTGCTTCCTATCTTGTGGGTCATGATGATTGGCCTCTTCAGTGCAAGCACCTGATCCCTGACTTGGAACGAATGCGGTTGCACTTTTTTGTTGAACACTTGAGTTAGGCGATCCTGATAGCATTCTAACTTCTACTGGGCTTGGAGTTTTTTCTCATCGAGGGCCTCTAATTCTACTAAGAAAAGTTGGTGATTTTCATCCTGACTCAAACACTCTTGTATAGCAATATGCAGTGACGGGATTTGAATTTCCAGTGGAAGGACGGCTTCTACTCCGTACACTAGAGCACAGGGAGTTGACTGTCCTATATGTGGTTTAGTATGCCCAAAGAGCCTCCCCCAACCTCTCATGTCAATCTCTTTTGGAAGGGATACTTAGTTCTTCATTTGTCTCATCATCGTCAGATTCGGAACATGAGGTCGTGTAGACGGCCATACAATCAAAGAAACTTTTTGAAAAGCATTCTCCTAAGGCCTTTGGCACCTCAGTGAGATTTACTTCAGAATCTGACACATCAACCTCTTGCACTGTGACGTGGCTAGCTTCTACAGTTTCATCCAAATCTAGAATGATTCTTCCTTCCCTAGCCAGTCGCATGATGCGCTCCTTGAGTGTAATACACTTTTCAAGAGGGTGACTAATGATTCCATGGTACTAATAGTATTTGGGGTCGACGGTCCTCCCAGCTTCCTCTGGACACTTTGGCTCGGGTAATTTGATCACACCCTTCTCGAGCAAGTCATCTAGCATGCTCGACAAATCTGAGTCATGAAATGGATACTTATTTCCTAAAGCTCTCTTAGTGTGGCGTGCTTCTTTGATGCAACCTTGAACGATGAGCTCTTCTTGCCCTCTAGTTTTGGCTTTCCTATAATGCGAATTAGCTGACTTGTAGAAGTGGATATCACTTCTTTCATCGTGCTCTTAGAAAAGTTAACATTCTTTATGAATTGAACTTTGTCCTTCCTTGATTTAATAGAATAGAAGAAGTTGTCGTGACGACTAACTATAGTCGCCTCCATGTCATGCTCCTTGGTCGCCAATTCTTGAAAAGTTCTAGGTTTGCTCATTTGTAGGATGTACAGCAAGTCCCAATGCATGCCATGGGTGCACATTTTGACAGCAGAAGTTTCAGACAGCCGATCCTTGCACTTGAGGCTAAGTGCGCGCCAGCAGTTGATGTAGTTAAGAAGTGGCTCATCTTTCTACTGTTTTGTGTTTGTCAGATCAGACATGCTAATAGTGCGCTGAGTGCTTTAGAATCTATTGAGGAACTCTTGCACCATTTGTTCCTAGCTATCAATGAATTCAGGCTCTAAGTTAGTATACTAGTCAAATGCAATATCTTTCAATGTCCTGACGAACTGTTGCACCATGAGGTCGTCGTCAGTCCTAGCATTATTGCATGTCTCAATGAAATGTGTGACATGCTGTTTTGGGTTACCTTTCCCATCAAATTATTGGAACTTGGGAGGTTGGTAACTGTGGGGCATGCGGAGAGCATCAACCCTCTTGGTGTAAGGCTTCGTGTATAGGTGAGTTCTGCGCGAACCTTTACCTAGCTGTGCCTTAACATCATTTGCTATCGAGTCTTAGATTTGCCCAATAGTCATTGATCTAGGGGACTTAATATTTTTTGGTGTAACACCTTTCTTTGGTTGCTTCTCACTGTCAGAAACCTCAGTGTGGACTAACACTTTCCCAAAGTCCTGACTCTCTGAATCCTTTGAAGAAGATTGAGCTGACTGTTTTTCTAACTTCTTGGTCAGTTGAGCAATCTTTTCTTCTTGAAGCTTGATGTGCGCTTCCTTTTCTTCGCTCTCCCAGGTGAGTTTTTCCAGGATGGCCTTCATGTTAGCCATCTCCTCTTTCAGAGTGGTTGAGCCTATCATCATGGCTAGCATAACAATAGTTTTGGAGGACTCAACTTCAATTTCTGACATGGGCGCCACTTTGGTGAGGGCGAAGAAGAGTTACTGCTATAATAGTCTTCAACCTCGCAGACTGGAGATTGAAGTTGGAGGTTTTGAATTTCATCCACCCAAGAGGGCACCTTTTGCTGCGTCTTCAAGCCTTGGAGTTTGGATGGGGGCGACACTGTTTGCCTAGCAGCGATTGGCGTAGTAGCTTTCGCCATGCTCCTGGCCTCCATTGTGTGAGCGCACCGACTAAAAGTGACGCTCGCTTCACAGGATCTACGTCAGAGAGATATTGTGCTCTTCTTCGTCGAAGCTTGTGCAACAATGTTCTTTGTGGTCATGTCTTCTTTTGAAGGGACGATCTTAAAACTTGAAAAAGTTTGATCTTTGGGAGAAAGAGATGAGAGGTAGAGAAGTCCCACCAATCGTGTCAAATTTTTAAATACAAATTTCAAGTCTAAAATGAATTAGACAGGAATTTGTATACAAAATTAAATTTTTATAATAATTTGAATGTATGGGTACAATCTCTATTGGATACAATATATATGATCTTCTCCACTGATTCGATCTCCTTATTGAATTTCAATGAACTTGGGCTTGAGAGAGGGCCTTGAAGGTTTGATCTCAATCAAGGCAAGCCTTTGATCTTCAAGGGAAAACGACACGCACTCGTCGCGCTCAATGTGCGTGTTGTCTTCCTTAAAAAAGAGAGTATTTAAGTGTTGGATGGATTCTTCTAAAAAAATTTCATTAAGGGGGGTAGGGTCCCATTTATGGAAGAGCTTTCCCCTCACCCTTGAAAGTCAATATGGGCCTTGACTTGGGTTTTGGAACTTCAATTAGGCCTCATCTCAAATTGCTTTGACTTAAAATTCATTTGCTTTGACTTTGACTTTGACTCGGGAATCTCTTGGGCTTGGGCCGGGGGTTGACTTGGAAGTCACCTTGAGCTTTTACCGGATGCTAACTTAAGAGTTGTTTGACGTTTGACGTTTGACTTGGGAGTCGATCTAGACCTTGACATTTGACTTGGTAGTCGACTTAGGCTTTGACCTTTGACTTTGACATGGTTTTGACCGCACTTGGACTTGAAAGTCGTTCGGGCTTTAGGTCGTGACTTGACTTGATAGTCGACTTGAGCCTTGATTTGGCTTTGACTTGACTTGGTAGTCGCCTTGGAAGTCATGTAAGCTTCGTCTTGGGCTTGACTTGAGAGTCATTTGAGCTTCGAATTGAAAGTCTTTTGAGCCTCAACTTGAAAGTCTTTTCGTCTTTGACTTGAGAGTCTTTTGGGTTTAATTAAATTAATTAGCAGGGTTAGCCCAAATAGTTAATTTGGTGTTATTTTGGTATGGCACGAATAATTTTTTAATGCCTACAAAGAGATGGGGGTGTAAATTGCTTTGAGTGTGAGGGCTTGGCTTCCTTGGTCGAAGAGGTTTATTCTTGTTTTTGAAAGGTCTCAATCTTTTACTAATCTCAAACTAATGGATCTATATGCTGGATTTGAAACTGTGGCTACAATGATTAGACACCGAAAGGTTAGACCTCTCCAATACCAAGCAACTCAACACTAGACACAAGTCAATACCTAAGATACGATAAGAACACTACAAGCCAAATCCAATTGGCCTATTGTAGTCCAAATTTGATCAACCAGACATGTTATACAAACCCACACCAAATTCAAACTCAAACCTAATGATCCATTAACCAATACTAATTAATTAAACATGTCTTTAAGGAGTACAATATATGGTATCATGATCTTGCATGGCTATTGGAGTTAAGGGCTAAGGGAAGATGGTGACGTTAGGAGTGGATAGACCAAACTCACTAGTGAGCCTAAACTTGCATCATGTCCTGCACAACAGGAAAAACATAATTTTCTTTCTGTAAAGGAGTCAAGCCTAGATTTGACAGTAAGCCACCCTCACCAAAGGGAATTGTGACAAGGTACGTACAATAACAACGCATATTTGTCTGTTTACAATCCCTAAATTCAGAATAGTGCTAAAAGCCAGTCTATGCAAATTGGCATCTAAATACAGCTGAATTACATATTCTCCCTATGGAAATTAGAGCTCAATAAATTTCTAACCCACGAGATGAAATTTCATGGCATCAATGAGAGGTTTGAGTTGCCCCACAAAGGCTATTGCCTTAGATTTGTGTTGGCTGGATAATCGATGATGATTCAAACCATTGTATTTTTTTATCGGTGATTATTTCAAATTTTAATCTAGAGTTGTCATTTAGAAAGTTAATGTCCATTGACTATCCGAAAAAGATAAAAGAGTGCCCTATGAAAAATGAAAGAAAAAGACATTAAAATGTGATTGATGAAATAGGATTTTTGAAGGGGAGTCTTGGAGTAACGGTAAGGTTGTCTCCGTGTGATCAAAAGATCACGTGTTCGAGCATTGGAATCAGCCATTGACAAAGTCAGGATATTTTGCCTACAAAACACCCCTTAGGGTAGGGCCCTTTCCCGAACCCTGTGTGAACGCAGGATGCTTGTGTACCGGGTTGCCCTTATGAAATAGGATTTTTATAATATGTATTTTTTTTTACATTTTAAAATCATTAGTTGGAGAATCACCCTCACTAGTAACAGTCGTAAGTTAATCCATGAAGAATTCAACTAGGCCTATTCTATTTTGCGTTTTAGATAGATAGATAGATGTAAAGAGATGTAAGGAGTTATAAGAAGTTGGAATGAGCTGTAAGGAGCTGCAAAAAGATGTAAGGAGTTATAAGGAGCTGTAAGGATAGATGTAAGGAGCTGTTGAATGTTATAGAAAATCTATATGGGATGTAAGGAGATGTAAGGAGATGTAAAAAGATGTAATGAGATGTAAGAAAATGTAAGGATTACGGCCTTGTTCTATTTCGCCTTTTTTAGGATTTAGTTAAGAGCTTACATCTCCTTGCAGTTTCTTACATCTCCTTACAGCTCCTTACATCCTTAACATGATCCTTACATCTTCTTACATCTTCTTACATCTCCTTAAATCTTCTTACATCTCATAGATTTTCTGTAACATTCATTTATTTTAATTACAGAAATACGTATATTTTTTTAATGATACTACCAATATACAAAATTTATAAATATCTTATGAACACAACATTTATATAAACATAAAAACATAATATAATGATGTAAATTATATTTGAGTTTTGATATGAAATATATATTATTATAGATGACCATACATTTATTTATATTTAAAATTATTTACTTAAAATAGGAATTTATTTGAAGAGTTGTATTCAATTTTGTAAATTTTTTTTTTTTGCTATACTTTGCTTATTCGATCAAACTAATGTTCATATAAAAAATCATCTCAAGTGGACGAAATTTTATTCCCCAAATTTATGGAGATTAATATATTTTATTATTGTGTAATTAACTTAATTAATTGTTCATTTTTAATAAGTATATTATTTTAATAATATTATTTTTCATTCAAAATGTTCATTGTAAAACAAGTTATATTATACAATTCTTCAACAAATCAACAACTCCTTACATCTATCCTTACAGTTCCTTACAACTTCTTACAACTCCTTACATCTCCTTACAACTCTTTACATATTCTTACAGCTCTTTATAGCTCCTTACAGCTCCTTATAGCTTCTTACATTTCCTTATATCTATCTATCTATCTAAAACGCGAAATTGAACAGACCCATGTTAAGGATGTAAGAAGTTGTAAGGAGATGTAAATTCTTAACTAAATCCTACAAAATGCGAAATAGAACAGGACCTAGCAATTATTTTAAGGGACCACAATTTTGGGGCAGCAAGATCAAATCTAGTTATTGCTTCTCAAATCCCTTACGTGTGGAATCGCATATGACCATCAATCAAACGTGGACATGGATTATGCCCCATTATCTCACGCTCCACTTGGTTCTTTGAGATAGATGCCTAACAAAGTGACCCAACTTACCATAAAAATAAATAAATAAATAAATAAATGACCCACCTTATCAAAGTCTTGACAGCTGAAACTATGTGAATGTCGACAAAAAAGAATATAAGTCTAGGTAACATTTGGCTGGGAGCAAATGGTCTTTCGAAAAATCATTTTTTTTCTTTGTTTTGTATAATAAAGAATATAGAATCATTTTCTATGAAAAATCACTTTCACTCCAATGGAGAAAAATATAGAGTTTCTTTTTTAGAAGAAATGAAGTTGATTTTATTGCTTTTACATTTTAATTCTTTGACAATGTGGTCAGTTGGAATTGAAGAGCAAAAATCCGACTTTAATGGATCGGGTCAAAACTTGACTATGCAATGAAAAAGGTTAAAATAAAAACAAATTCAGATTTGTAACCCAACATTATCTCATTTGATCAACATTTATTCATTTGATCATTATTTATGTCCGCTACAACAAGTCAACTGACAGTTTTTGTCACTTAAACGATTCAGTTGACCTTTTTTGCCATTAAAACAGTATCAATGCATTGGATCAAAATTTGACTAACTGATGGGAAAGATTAAACTAAGCTCAAATCTAAATTTTGAGCTCAAAGTCCTCTCATTTAGTAAAATTTATCATCGTTATGATAATTCAATCAACATTTTTCACCATTTAAACAATTAATTTGACATTTTTCATCACTAAAACAGCTTCAACGGTCGTATTGAAAGTTAACTATCCAATAAAAATGACTAAAATAAGCTCAAATTAGTCGAAGTTTTGAGTTTAAAATTCTTTCATTTGGTCAATATTAATCTTCATCATAGCATCTCAGTCAATAGTTTTCGTCACTTAAACAAATCAGGCAATATTTTTTGCTACTAAAATGGATTCAACATTTTCGATCAAAACTTAATTATCGGATGGGAAAGATTAAAATAAGCTTATTTCTAAATTTTGAGCTCCCATTCATTTTTATGGTAAACATTTGTCTCCTCTTTGATAATTCAGTTGGCAATTTTCATTAGTAAAACTTAAGCTATTCAATTGATATTTCTTTTTTCAATGGAAAGTGATTTATCTTGCACTAAACAACAAAAAATGTGATGTTAAAATCAATTTTCTCTCAAAAAATATTTTTCATAGAAAATGATTTGTCAAAAAAATCAATTTCCTCGTAAACAACCACAACCTTAGATTTTTATCATTTTCCGTATTAATAGATGACAATAAAGGTCTTGCGCTTTGACAAAACAGAAAGTGTTTTACAATAACAAAAATAAACTTTTAATATAGCCTAAATTCACCAAATTTTCAATAGTCCTAATTAATTATTAGTTATGAAGGTTGGAGCCTAAATATTCATTGGTCATGTCGACAAGATAACATTCTAACCAAATCAACCTTCCCAGTGAATAAGTATTACATGTATAATTTTATACTTGTGAAAAATTTGTCAATAACAAAGCAATTTTATATAACTTATCAATAGTAACATCTATCTGTGTTGAATACTATTATGTTTTCAGTACATGGTATAATAGCTTTTTAGGCCCTGTTCTTTTCGTTGGTAAATACCAATTTATCAATCTTAAACAATTTCAATCTACTTTAACCTATTTCAACCCACTTCACTAACTTTAATTAAAAAAATACCTATTTCAACCAACTTCAATCAATTTCGACATATCATACAAAAAAAAAATAAAAATTCAACAAATTTCAACTAACTTCAACCAAATTCAATCCATTTTAATCCACTTCAACAAAAAAATGCATACTTTAATCTACTTTAATCCACTTCTACTAATCTCAACCAACTTCATCTATTTACCAACTTTTATCTCCAACGAGAAAAATATACCCTATTCAGCACACAATTTTTTCAGCTTTGCATTAGGACTACCATCATTTCCAACATTGAAATTGTGAAAATTTTTACAAACTTCTACAAATTTGAAACCTAACTTAGAGAAAACAAAAGAAGCTATTATATAGAGTAACAACAATAACAATAACAACAATAACAACAATAACAATAACTCTCAATGTGAATTTCACTTTTACGGAGTCAAAGTATTATATGGAGTAGACAAAAGAAATTGGCTCTGCCCTTGATGATATGGAAGAGTCATCGTAGAAGATGCTGGAATTTGTACAATTAAAGTAGTGATTAGTGAGAGGACAGCTTTCAGGGGGTTTTTTTTTCTTCTTCAATGCAAAATTCATAATCGATAGCAAAGCAACTTCTGGAATGTGCCAGCAGGCATATGGAAACGCAATCTTAAATTTTGGAATAAGGCTTTGTTCTTTTTGTGGTTTAATGGATCTATTTTATTTTTTCTCACTTTCATCTATTTTTTTTTCTTTTTTTTTCACATCTTTTCACACTTGCTAAAAAATACCATTCCTTCCCCACTTTTTCTCAGTCAAACCCACTCCTACATATAACTATTATTTTTCATATTTTGAAAGCTTTTATAATTTATGTAATTATGTATACGAATAGTCTAATAATAATTATGAAAAATTTTATTTATTTTTTGGATGTTATGAAAATATTTGTTAATCGTGCCGGAAATTGTAGATAATGTAAATTTTATCATATATATTGAAGAAATAATAATTTTTTTACGTTGTTAAGTAAATATTATTTATTTGTGATTAGTAGATATTTTAAATTTGATTCTTTAACTGCAATTTAATTTCTCCCAACAGATGTGAGCAAGTACTGCCCTTAGATATTGAATGGCAGTGACTATTAACTACAGAAGTGACGTAAACGTCCATTAGAAGGCAGATAAATATCTAAATCCAATAGCTCTTAGGATACCTTGATTAAGCTCATTAATGGATAATTCGTGAGAGTCTCTTTCATTCATGAAAAATGTGACAAGTCGCGAACCTTTGTTCAATAGCTAGTCAGCTTTCAACGGCCTGATCATTTGTCCCGACAAGAATATCACATAAGCGTTTAACATGAAGTCAGATTTCAGTTTGATGAAAAGATCCCAAATGGTCGTTCGTGTATGCGTGATCAAAGTAAAAAAGCTCGAGAGGATAATTTAGTATAACGAGGTTATAACGAAGGTCATTGAGAATGAAGTCAGAACGTATTCATAACTTCATACCAAGGAGCATGGCATACATGTGTCTGTAGAGGAACAATTACCAAAAATTCATATATTATGAATTACCAATATCTCTTTAGTTTATCATAAAAACGTATGAGTCAACTAAACATTAAGTGAAGAGGTAATTTTATTTTCATATGAACGCCCAAAAACATAATTTAAAAAAGTAAACCTAAACAAATTAGGATAAAAATACGGCTTCAAATTATGCCCAAATAAATCATTATACCTTATTCAGGGGGAGGATATGCTCCTCGTGTAAGTGAGATATTTTTCTTCTTTTGTTTTAGTTAGCAACAAACATTTTTCTTTACCTTGTTAATGGAGGGAGGGAAAGGAAACTTAATGGAAGGGAAGGAAAAGGAGGGGAGGAAAAAGAAGAGAGAGGTAGGTAGTTTTACCTTGTTTGAATTTAAATGAAGGAGAATGGAGGTTAGTTGATATTATGATATTCAGATATATTAAAAGAAGAGGAAACATGAGGGAAGGGAAGGGTGTTTTATTAGTATTATTGTTCCTTCCGCTCTCCTCCCCTCCATTCTCCCCAGTTTAAAGGGGAATAAAAATTGAGTTAGTTGGTGTGATTGGAGGTGAAAGATTCCTCATCTCTTTCCTTTTCCTTTTTTTTCTCAAACAAGGAAGGGGTTAATTAACATTCCTTTCCCCTCCATTCCCCTTCTGTAAATCTCAATCCAAACACTTGATTCGAAGCTACTAAATTACGAAATTATTTCATGATAGTCTTCTTTTTTCCTCAGTAGGGTGATATTATGGATAATTGCTCCATTACACATATCATCGTATAATTATAAAGTACAGAAAAGTACATTATGTTTTATATGAAGTATTTAAGGCCCATTATTTCAATTTATAATAAATATGCAATATACGTATTCACTACCAGTCAATATTAAGCAACAATCATCGTCACTGCTCAACGCTAGTTAGTACTCATCACTCGTTATCATTTACCAACACTTATTCATATTTTAACACCAAAAAAAAAAATCAACACTTTCATCTTTAATTGTGAAGGATTAGGTCCAACACAAAGTTAATATCTCATTAGTTTTTTGATAATTTGTGAGAGAGAAAAAGAAGAAAGGAAAAAGGAAAATAAGAAGAAAGAAAAAGAAGAAAAACAAGAGCAAGAAAAGGAAAATTTGGTGAACTCCACGTTTGTGTCATATTTGGAAACAAAGAGTTTTGCGATTAATTCCACTGATGATTTTTGAAGGTAGAGCTAGTACATTGCTTGGAAATTAAGTCGGTTGATTTTGACGTAAAGTTTGGGGTGGGGGTGCCACAAAGATTGTAACAATATTTTGGAAAGTTTTGATTGGGAAAAAACTTGAGGGTTAAGGTGTTGGCAACATTTGGGAAGTTTTGGAAATTAATTTGGCACAATTAGTAAGGTTCATACAATATAAATAGGGCCTCAGTCCATAGTTAAAGAATTATCCCAAAAGGTAAAAGAGGGATCATCTTGGTCCAATGTGAGATCTTGAGTATAGAAGGTATCCTGTTGACCCAAGCGAGACCTTGAGTGTGAGATTGGGTATTACTGAAGTATGTCGTGAGCATTCGAAGTCATGATAGGGGGAGAGTGGCAAAAATGACATGTAATTAAATTGCTAGTTACGCTCCAAAATAAGAGAAAGTGTCACCCATCGAAAGAGGGTATAGAGAAACGGTCATAGATAGAATAACAAAAGTAAATAAGAAATTAGAACTTACCATTGGCAAAAAGTCAATGATAGCGCCTAAAAATCAAAGAGGAAGTCAAGATTTTCTAAAAAGATAAGAGGGACAGAGGTGGCTAAGGTTTTCTAACTATAGAATGTGTTTAGGCTAAGATCTTGTATTTTTTTGACATCTAGATTATTTAGCAGCTTAAGCAACCCAGTTGTTAAGAGCAAGCTTACATCTTCCACTAATTAGTTATTGCTTGTAATTAGCTTGCCTGGGATTTGCTCCCTATCCCTTTTTTGGTTAACGAATGTTGGGGAGAGCTCCCTTGACTCTTTAGACACTCCAAGGCAAAATGTAAAGGCAGCTAATGAATGAATAAAAAACTCAAGTGGTTTAAGGTAGAAACTCTCTCAAAATCTCAAGTTTCTTTATCCCTTCGAAGGTGGTGACTTCCGAGTGATTCCATTAAAGAAGTGGTCGGTGGTTTAAACTTTAAATCCTTCTTCGTGGCGTCTTTGATCTTGGAGAGTTGTTTTTCTTCACGCTTCGACGTGTCTTTTCCGGTGAAGTCGCAACTAGACCCAAAACATCGCATGTTGATTCACGTGTGCAGTGTGCTCCACCTTCTAATTGCTTAAAGTGAACTCTTATTACTTCTTATTGCTCCACTGCTAATGTTCAAATTCCTTTATACATAATTTTACACGCCATAATTACCGCTTACCAATAAATCTTACCACTTCTAACAATTCTTTACAATGTTGTAAGATTAGTTTTACTCATTGAAATGAACATTATCTTTGTACTTTTATTTTATGCGTGTAATATAAAACACAATTGAGGTTGAAGTTTTATGTTTAAGATTTTAATGTTTATCCTTTATCATATTAGTGTAGGCTTTGCTTTTTTTTCTTTTCTGTTTTCTTTTTCTTGGGAAAGAGGGAGGATAGGCAAGGAAGGGAATAAAGTAATGATTTGGATGGTTACATTTTTTATTCACAACTATGAGCACCTTTCATATCCATTCCATGCAATCCAAAAGGCTACAATCGAAAAGTGCAGCGGGCAGATTTAGGCCCAAGTGAGGGCTTCCTATGGACACCCCTCACCCAAAAAAATCTCTAATAAGCCTATTTAAGGGGTTTGCAAACATTATGAGGGAACACCCTTAAAAAAGATCACAAGAAAAACCTTAAGCTATTAGATATCCCTTTCATTACTGGACCGGTCCTATGGCCCAAGTTCAGTGTACATTTTCATTTCTCTTTTTGTTTTTAAAAATACAATTAATGAAGGCAGAACTGACTTCTTAGACATTTCTTCTCAGTCTCCTCTTCTGATTGCCTCTCCTCTACAGCTTCACAGCTCTACTCGACATCCACATTGACCACGAGTAGCCAGGCCAATGCCTCTCGGCCATTAAACAAAGCACATAGCAGCCGCTACACCAACAATCTTTGACTCTGTCATCATTGCCGCTGCACAGCGCGGCTATGCCGAGTGCAAACGGGCCCATCGCAGGTTAGGGTTTCTGCAACGCCGTGCCCCCACCCAAGTCAGGATAATTACCAGGAATAGCTTTAAGGGTCGTCGGCTGACCTCATAAATCACCACAAGCCTTTCTGCTGTGTTTCTTCCTCACTCATACGCTACTTGGGAGACATCTATAGAGAACACTTATCATAAGATTTCTCCACAACAATCATGCTCAACAGTGAAGTTCTTAAAAGTAGGCTTCTCGAAAAGGAATGTGTACCTTTGGTGATATGAGTAGTCACTTTGATCCTTTTAAGCCACACTCGGGGTATTACATTATCATGGAAAGTTTTCCAAGTAGCATGTAAGCGAAGAAGAAGCACGTAGGAAAGGCTTGTGGTGATTTGTGGAGTCAGTCGATGAACCTTAAAGTTGTTCGTAGTAACTATCCAGCCCAAATGGGGACCGAGGCATTGCAGACGGTATTAGAGTTGACCCACGACTGTGGGCTGTGCCAGGGATGAGAGAGCCTTGGCCAGTCATCTAGTAGGGCAAAAATAACTGGGATGGATAGCAGGTCAAGAGGACACGAAAGTCTGTTGATTAGTAAGGCATACTGAGGACGTTGCATCTTCAAGTGGGGATGATTGTAATACTCCGAGTATGGCTTAAAAGGATTGAAGTGACTACTTATATCATCAAAGATGCACTTTCTTTTTCGAGAACCCCACTATTAAGAATGCCACAATTAAGCGTTCTTGTTGTGGAGGGAAATCTTATGATAGGTGATCTCATGGGAAGTTTCCCAAATAGCATGTGAGCGAGGACGAAGCACGCATGAAAGACTTGTGATTTGTGAAGTCAATTGACGATCTTTAAAGTTGTTCCCTGTAATTGTCCAGACCCGGGTAGGAGCCAGGGCGTTGTAGTTTCGAACCTTCAGATTTTTTTTTTTTATTGAATTACTTATAACTGCTTTCTTCTTACCTTATGTTATGTAGATGGATAGTGCTTATCAAATTGTTTGGTTATTGGATTGGTTAATACTTGTTATTAATAAGGTTAATATGTTTTATGCCCTTAGAAAGTTGCAATTGTCAGATCCAGTAATTCACACCTGATATTTGGTAAATCTTTCTATCATTGTGTGTGTATGAAGTTAGAAATATGGGATGAATTTGTGAAGTTTCTTATTTGGCTCTATGCCTATAATGCCTCCCAAATCAAATATGTTCCACTATTTGCATTCTCTTTAAAAAAACCCTGAATTAGGACTAATAAACTCAATGATAGGGGTGTTACTGCCGTCCAAAAAAGACAAGGCTAGAAGTACGTGTACTAAAAATAACCTAGTTAGGCAGAGCTTTAGCCATGCACATTCACACATTATCAAACCATATAAAACCAACTATTAACCCACATATGATTTATATACCATAGTAAAGCAATTCAACATATAATCTACGCCTCCATCCAGTAAAGATTTCAAAATATAGTTCCAAAATATGCATGTACTATATCATTGTTGATCCCTTCAGATTCCCTTGCGCAACTTATTCCCTTCAGTTTGCTAGCATGAGGGTGATTCACCGAGCATTTGCCTAAAATAAAACATGAAAAATATTTCGAACTATGAGCTGAAGTTCGGTACATGCATTTCTGTGTTGTTAAATAATCTTTGCATCAATTGGGTGCACACCCGCTTTGCAATTCATTTTAAGTTAAAACAATAAATGAGATAAATGTAAAACTGCACTACTAGTTATTATCTAATAGTGAACCCCATTGATACTGTTATGATCTATGGACAAGTGTACACTTGCCAAGCCAATTGGGGGACCTGGTTTGAAGCCGCGCGGATAACTGAAGGGCAATGCCCTGTAACTGATAACTGATGGCGTCACCAATTATGTGACAAATCACTGATTAAATTGATTCATTAATGTATTTACGAAAACATTATAACTTTGATAAATACGTGCTGATTTCTAAAGACACAGACAATGAACATATATGAAGTCTTTAAAATGCAATCTCACTTGATAATACTTATGCACAATGGGAAACGATAGACTAAACCCCGTTTCTGCTTAAGATATGTAATTATAGGTAAATGCAGTTAGTAAACAACATTCTCTCTCATAACTTGTGACTTTAATGGAAATTGATTAATTAAAAGGCTATCCACGATTCAAACAATTCAATATAAGATAATTTACAGTAATATGATTTGAAAACCAAATAAGCTAGGGTCATAGAACTCGAATTGAAACGAATTGGAGCAAAATATAACAAACTGAACTAATTGAGGTGACAATGAAAAAACTTTAATGGATATAAATGGAATATGAGTTTTTCATATTTGAAATGGATAATAAAAGGTTTAATGCCAAGAAGAGTGTTGTGAGATTCAGGAAAGCTCATATAACCTTAACTTAGCTCGATAGACCCCAATCTTGTGTCATTACCCTCCCCACTTCTCAAATTTCATTCTCATGCCCATTTAGCTTGGTCTACCAACACAAGTGAGCTTCTATACATAATCAAAGTTGTTGAACTAACTAAACTTTGTAATTTCTTTGCAATATCTATAATTATATAGAAACTCCTGACAATATTTCCAAATGTGATGATTTCTTTCTTTTCTCATATTACCGTTTGAAAGTCTATTTTAGAAAATCCACATCTTTCACCCCTGACCTTCCATTGAGCTATAAAACCCCCATATGAAAAGTTTAAGAAGGGATGCAACTCTTTCATTCATAGTGTGAAGCATAATTCCAACAATAGTGTTCCTAAGATTGGGCCAGAACACAATTGTGCACAGCTTCGATCTATCCTATGCAGTTTTAGTAAAATACCCATAACTTTTTCCACAGAACTCGGATTAAAGTAATTCTAGAGACCATTGAATGATAACTCATTGAGCCATGAATCCACCAAAAATCATAATTTTTTGATGTGTCGAACAATATCAGTTTTGTTGCAAAGAGACCCCTATTTCTGGTATGTTCACAACCCTATTGTCCATGTTTTCCAATCTTTTAATTCTTTGCATAATTTCCCTCTAAAATCACGCTTTAAAATTACTAAACCATGATTTGTTCCATAACATCACCTTACATAGCCATGTTACTCAAACTTACTCTATAATCATCTTCATCTAATTTTTCAATTCTTCTCTTTTCAAAATCACTCAAAACACATCCATAAGCTTACTTATTTGCATAAACGGGCAAAATGACGTCTTATAATCAATTGAAAAAATTCTCATAATCCACCCCTTTTACAAGAATCACACCAAGTTATTTTCCAAGTGAATCAACACATCCAAAATTCATTTTACATCAAAGTATATACAAGTAACATGCTTGATGCCAAGAATAATCCAAACCATGCATAATCACCAAAACCGTAGCTTTTGACCAACTTAATTTGTCTTCATCTCATCGAAAATCACCAAAAATACCATCATAATCATCAATAGGATTAAGGACTACAAAATCAAATACAAAAACAATCCAAATCCATCATTTTAACGTAAGTTTGAATGATCATGAACAACCTCAACTCCCTCATACCTTCGAGCCTCACCAACAATTTAAACACCAAAATAACTCTTATTTCTATCAATATAGCATGAACAACAAACAAAATAAACATAATCAAAAATTAAAACTAAGAATCAACAAGTTGTGGGTTGGGGTTTACCTCACTTATGGCTTTGATACAGGGAGATCAAGGTGGTTGTGGAGGTTGTGAATATGGTTGGTGGTTGGGGGGCTGGCTAGTGGCTGAGGTCATGGGGCAGGTGGCTGGGCAGCAACACAGTAGAAGGAGCAAACGGGGGGGGGGGGGGGAGAAGGTAGGTGGAGGAGAGTAAGAGGAAGACTAGTCTTTACTTGGTGGAAATGATTTGGATGCTTGTTCTTATCTTAATACATGGTTGATATTTAAGTATAAAAAGGGGCTTTATGGTAATTACAATTAGATATTCAAAAAAAATAATTTGCTAAATCAAGTGCATAAGCTTTTGGGCTTCAAGTTGGGCCAAAAACGAATTGGGCTCGATAATAAAATGCTCAGTTGCGATAAAGTTTTTACGTAGCTCAAATTTAAATTTTTTAGATGTTATGGAAAAAAATTTAATCACTTAAATCATAATTATCAAGGCCTACTATCAATTTTTGCAAAATTTTGCGTTGATAAAAACCCGAATTGCAAAGTGAGGGCCTAAATAAATTTTTTTCAATCGGGATAATTAAATGCGATAAACAAATGCAAGAAAATTAATAATATGATTTAATTAAATAAATAATCATGATTTAGGGTCAGACTATTACAATGCCAGTGTCTAATTTTTCTTGCTGGCTGTTGTAGTGTTGTCGCACGTTTTGGTGTTGCTGAAAATTAAATGAATACCTAATTATCTGTTATCTAAGAATTTGATCTCTAGTATTTTAACATGTGACTTGCGCTTATAATGCATTGCTTGATTTTATAGCTGAGTTTGTCTCTCTATTTTTTTTTCTAGTTTTACATGGATCGATCCAGTTCCATTTTATGATATTTGAAAAGGAAACAACCTAAATAAGATAAGGAAAATAATGCAAGCAATAGTGGAGTCAGTTCTAATATCAATGAGTATCAAAGAGATGGGAAAAATGAGGGTGAATCTAATATTCACGGCAAAGGTGAAGGCGGTGAGCCAAGTTGGGGTCAATCTTCTAGAGAAGGCCAGTTTGATTTGTGTGCTCTTCCAATGAATACTGGGCTAAGAAAAATGATTTTAGAATATCCTCCCAATGTAAAAGATGGAATGAGAAGATATTGTAAAGCTAATGGGCTTATCCAACCTTATAATCATAAGCTTCGACAAAACTAGCAAAAGGAAGGTTGCATCATGTTAATTCTTCTTGGTTTGATAATCATGGGACTTGGTTAGAATATAGCATATACCAAGATGGAGCATTCTATTTATATTGACCCTTGTTTACTAATGTCAGAGAAAAACAAAGTGGGGGACATTGTTAGGAAGGGATTCTCAACTTGGAATAAACTCAATTCATTCCATGTTCACATTAGCGCTTTTAATAATGTTCACAACAAACCTTTCAGAGATTACGAAAACTTGAGGAGGTCAAGACAATCTAGCGGAGTTTCTTTAGATAAATATAATAAAGAAACTAGAACAAAATATCAATTTTGTTTAAATACTACTGTTTCTTACTTAAGATACTTGTTGCTCAACGTTTACCTTTTCATGGTCATGACGAATTTGAAGAATCAATAAATAGAGGGAATTTTCTTGAACTTGTAAAGTTTGCTGCAAATCTGAAGGAATTGATAGCCAAAGTGGTGTTGGATAACGCTCCCAAAGGTGACATATTAGTATCACCTTTGATCCCAAAAGACATTGCGCTTGCTGATGCTAAAGAAACATTAAATGCCACCATGGAATAATTTAAAGATGATGTTTTTTCTTTATTAGTCGATGAGTATGGAGATATATCTCATAAAGAGAAAATGGGTGTCGTTCTTCGTTATGTGAATAAAATGGGAATTGTCAAGGAATGGTTCATTGGTGTTGTACATGTTCAAGACATTTCTTTATCATTGAAAGCTGAAATTGACTCTTTGTTGGCATAACATAGCTTGAGTTCGTTAAGTGTGCATTCTCAAGTTTATAATGGGGCAAACAATATGCAAGGTAGATTCAATGGGCTTAAGACTTTGATCTTGAATAAGAAAAAATGTGTCTACTAGATTCATTGTTTTCCTTATCAACTTCATCTTACATTCATAGCTCTTACAAGGAAAAATAATTATGTTGGAGATTTTTTGATGTAATTGGTGAACTTTTACATGTACTGGGAGCTTTTTGTAGATGACATGATCTTCTGCATGAGAAACAAGCTAAGAGAGCTAAAGAGACATTGAATAATGATGAGATTGAAAATAGTTGTGGGCTAAATAAAAAACATGCTCGTATAAGGGTTGGTGATGCACATTGGGGATCTCATTACAAGTCACTACTGAATGCGAGTCTTATGTTTGATACTATAATGGGCGTATTTGAGGTCATCAAACTTAAAGGTGAGGCCCCAACTATAATTAATGATGCTATTTCGTGAATATCTTATTTGAGTTCCTTCAATTTTGCTTTCATTCTTGATTTAATTTCGAACATTTTGGGGATCACACATGATATTTTACAAGCTTTGCAAAAAAAGCGTCAAGAGATTGTAAATGCCATCAAACCTGTCCAAGTCACAAGGAAGTCATTGGAACAACAATAAAGGATCAGTGAGACTCTCTTACATATAAAACATGTGCTTTTTGTGCGAATCATAATATTACTATTCCAAATATGGATGATAAATAGGCCCTTTGGGGGAGACCACAACGTAATGCTGATGAGCATACTTATATGAGTTTCATTATCAGGTGCAGAACGCGGGATGCTTGTGCACCGGGTTGCCCTTTTTTTTTTATTATTATCAGGTGCAAGTATTTTACACAATGGCAGATTTACTTCTTCAACAACGTAGGCGCCGCTCTAGTGAGAGTAACACCGAGCTACTTATTTGTATGGCTTGTTTAAGTCCATGCGATCAATTTAGCGCTTTTTACTAGTTTAAGTTGGTGAGATTAGTGCAATTTGATTTTTCTAATTTGGAGATTACAACACTTGAATATCAACTTGCTAATTATGTTCTTGATGTGCAATCTGATGAACCTTTTTAGGGTTTGAAATAGCTTGGTGATTTTTGTAGAGTAATGGTGAAGACAAAGAAAGACATTACCTGCTCATTGGTGTTTAGGCCAATACGGTTGGCATTGACCCTTCTGGTATCTACAACAACCATGGAAAGAGCTTTTTCGACATTGAAAATCGTAAAAAGTAGGCTTTCGAGTCGAATGTGTGACATGCTTTTGAATAATTTCTTGGTTTGTCATATAGAGAAAGATGTGTTTGACTTAATTTCTAATGATTCTATTATGTATCGATTCCAAAATATAAAGAACCGTAAAGGACAATTGCAAGTAGACTATTATAATATTTCATGTATTGTTTAAACATTATTTTATGGTACACATATGGTGATGAATGTAGGTGGACATCTCTGATCCGAACAGTCCAGATCTACCACTGTAATTCTGTAAAATGCTACAATTTTTTTTTTTGGGTCAGTAAAGATTGCAATCTAATTAAGTGCACGATAAGTATTGGCAATTCATTATAAAGTATTGGCAATTCATTATAAAGTATTGGCAATTCATTATCAAGGACAAGATCCTAATCACTAATGTAAAATAATATACATTTTTCTTTACGGTACTTCTTAAGTGTCTTATTTTAACTTAGAACTTATAGTATTATGTAATAATTTTTAAAATGTGTTATAATTGAATAGTAAAATGATGTTAACACTTACACTTTGTATAAATGAGCTTTCCGGTTTTCGCGAATAAGGCTCATCCAACTAGAATATCATTTGTACTCGCCCATATAGCTGACAATACTAAAGTTCACACTTGTTAACTAATCATTGTAGCTATTAAAAATTGAATATTTTAAACCATATAATACAACAAGCCATTTTGAAATACAACGTTTAAGAATTATCTTCTAATATATCATCAATGTTAATTGAAATCCACTGCTCAGGGACACTAATTTTATCTAGAATGTTTTATTCCTTATTTGAGAATCAAACTGAGTTCATCGTTAATCCACTTCTCCGTGCCTCTAATCAATTTGTTCAGAAGTATACGTATGCAAACCTGCTCAACCTTAAATTGGGTTATTTCACTGTGTGGTCGACAATCGGGTAACTGTAGAAAACTTAAATAACCATGAACACCCTCCCTCCCTCCCCCACAACCCCCACGCCCCCCCAAAAAAACCTCTAATTAACCTTTCCGCAAGCTACGCAATATTAACCCATTAAAAATAGCATGTCATCATAGATTTTACAAATATATTGACAAACACATACTAAACTTCAGACAAACGAACTAGAAAACACGTGTACATAAACACACTCATAATTTGTAATAATTCAAATAATAGTCTTAAAAAAAACCCCCATTATCAGACCCTAAAAAAAGAGAAAAAAAATAAAATCATAAGACATAAACACTCATCACAAAACAGGCATAAAACAACCACTCATATCTATAAACTCTTCCCATGTTCTCTGTTTTTCTTTCCCCGCTTTTATTTTCCGCTAGTTGGCGGTGTCCTTTTTCTCGTCAGCAGCGTTCTTGGAGTGGAAACCAGGGATCTTCTCCTTGATCTTTTCCAGAATACCCTTCTTCTCCTTGGCTTCATGGTGCTCGGCTGCCACTGGAGTCACCTCGTGCTCGTGCTCATGCCCATCAGCCTTCTTTTGCTGACCTGGCAGCTTCTCCTTGATCTTGTCCAGGAATCCCTTCTTCTCCTCCGCCTCCTGAGGAGGCTTATTGGCGTGAGATGAATGTAATTCCTCATGATGGACCTTCTCCACAGGCACGTTGGTCTCCTCCTTGTGGTGTTGATGCTGATAGTCGATCTTTAACTCATCTTCATGGCCTGGCAGTTTCTCCATGATCTTCTTCCTCAATCCTTTCTTCTTTTCCTTCTTTTCCTTCTTTCTCCTCCTTTTCTCCTCATCATCTCCTTCCCCCTCATCCGACTGAATACCAAACATCCATTTCACAAACAAGGTTATTTACTAGTGCGACAAATATAAAATCTACCTCAGCGCGCTTAACCATCAGTTTAATTTTCTGTTAAATTGGTCATTTGAAATGGTATTAACGGCTTTTTAATTGATAAATCTCAGATTTGAATCTCAATCTTAAAAATCATTCCCTTACTTGCTTCAAACTTAAGAGGCATTTGCAGGAGTCACATGTCAAAGTAGAATATAAAACCCTTACTAGTTGCAAAACTGGTGCATAAATCCAGAGCACATTAGAAATAAGACGATCCTTTTTCTTTTGTTATACATATTGGGGAGGGCAAACAGAGAGGATTAGTATATATAGGACTTACAGAGCTGGAGCTGGAACCATCAGAACGGTGAATCTTCTCAACAAGCCCTTCATGCTTCTTCTTTTGATGGTCTTCCCCTGCTTCTGACGACACATGGACTTTGTTCTCAAACTCAGAGGCCATCTGATCGTCTTCCTTCTTCATGAAATCAAACAAACCACGATCAGTGCTTTCCACAGATTTCCCCTCCTCTGGTTTCAAAACTCCCTTGCCACTTTCTTTCTCCATGGCTGATGTATGTACTGGTTAGAAACAAGAGAAAGAAAAGAGGGATAGAGAGAAAAAAGAGTGCTCAAGAGAACCTTGTTTGGAGATGAAGTGATTCTCTTTTGCTTTGAGTTGATTGGATGGCTTTTTCAGACGAGGGGAGTTAACGAGGCTTTATAACGGCGAGAGGACGCGCACAGGACACGAGTAGAGTTAATGAATCCGTTTGAATGCCCATGGTGTATGTACCGTTAGTCTGTCACGTAACCGACGAGTTCAAGAATTGAGACTTGCAGAAAAAAAATCTATTTAGCATGGCAAAAATATCAATCACCCCAAACACGTTGAGTTGGCCATTTCTTAAGTACTCTAACGAGTACAAACTCTCATTATTCACATATGTATATTTTTCATATGTATATTTATTATATATCAATTTTTAATATATATTTGCTAATATAATTGTTGAGAGTATATGCTGCGTAGAAGTATGATATGCATATTGGAGTTGAGTTAGGTCACAAAAGTTCTGTCCAAGCTTAAAATTTAGATGATTGGGCGTATCGAAATTGAAGTTTGGATGTAGTTTGGGTCTGACAATTTGACTGTTGATTGTTTGTGATTAATTCATATTAATTTAAACAACTATTTATATTATCGGATATACATATAATTTTAGCCAATAGTCTATTAAAGAGTAAATTAAACATTCAAAAAAATTATTTTGAACATGGAAAATTCAAGTCATGGTTCATGTTCTGTTATATATGTAATTTTGGCCAAAATTGGGAAAATTTAAATCACAAATTAGACATTTTTGGACAATTAGGTTTAAATATTGAAAATTTGAGTTCGGTTCAAATTTAGGGCCTATTAAGATGTCCAAATTTACAATCGAAATAAAGTCTAAATATGATTAATTTTATTTGAATATTTGATGTAGTCAAACCCAAATCGATCTAAGCCTGAAGTTCTGCCGGCAACAAAGCCTACGTCACTTTTAAAAAAAAATCAATAATTCGAATAGGTTATGTGATGTGTGATAACTTGATTTTGCTCTCAATGTGTTCTCATTGCATTCCAGAATCCACATAATATTTCTTTCTTTTCAATCAAAGAAGCGGGGGCATTACATTAAATGGGCATTTAAGGAATTACATACGGCTTCCGATGCTCTAATGCTAATTCTATTTGGAGCATTTCCATCCCAAATCCTACTTGTCAAACATAAGAGCATTTCCAGTAGAGTTCCATTTTGTGAAACTCTGGCATGCCATGTCAGCATAAGTTTCACAGTTCTGGAACTTGCATTTCTTCATTTTCCCAGCAAATGGAACTCATGTCAGCACAAGTGATTTAATATTTGTTGATGGAGCCCACAATAACTAAACATATTTTATTTGTTTTATGTTGTAAATTTTGTTTTTGCATATTGGGTTTTGTATAAGTTAAAAATAAATTTTATTTTCCGGATGAAAAAATATGTAATTTATGTTTGCGGAAAATGTATTAATTTATTGTGAAGTATCTAAAAATTGATGAGTTAAGTTGTATTGGTTGAACGATTGAAAGCATATGGAATGTAATGTAGAATGCAATTAACACAAATGCAAATATGAGGATTGACATTGAAGAAAATTACAACGCGAGTGTTCGATATTTAAAACACTAAATTGGATGACGAAAAAAAATACAACACAAGTGAATGACGAATAACCCTTAAAATCTATGGTTGTGAGCTTTGTCGTGCCCTATGTCGATTCCATATTTCCTCGATTAGATCTGATTGGAGATGTGCATGTAGTGCTTGGTCATGAATTTTTGCTACTCTACAGAGGTAGGCAGCATAGCACGGATGATGGCCCTGTTGGACATTTGGTTGAGAAGTGTTGTCTTGAACATCATCGTAGTCAAAAGTAAGGTCATACGAATCTCGTTCGTCCTCGACGATCATGTTATGGAGTATAACACATGCCTTCATTATCATACCCAACTCACCTTTGTCCATGTTCCGTGCAGGACCGCGAATGATAGCAAACCGCGCTTGTAGAACCCCAAATGCTCTTTCCACATCCTTCCTAATAGACTCTTGACGTTCGGCGAACAATCTTGCCTTGAATCCTTGGGGAAGAGAGATAGTTTTCACAAACGTTGCCCATCTTGGATAAATACCGTCGGACAAAAAGTACCCAATATTGTACTCGCGACCGTTCACGACGTACTCACATTTTGGAGCCCGACCCTCATACACCTCTTTGTAAACATCTGATTGGTTAAGAACATTTAAGTCATTCAGGCTACTCGAGGGCCCAAAGAAGGCATGCCATATCCAATGGTCATATGAAGCAACGACTTCAAGAGTCAAGGTGGGGACTCTGTAAATCTCTTTTGCGAACATCCCTTTCCAAGCCGATGGACAGTTCTTCCATTCCCAATGCATACAATCTATACTCCCTAACATGCCGGGAAAATCACATGACTCGGCAACTTGCAACAGTCGATCAACATTAGCTTGTGTTGGTTTTCTCAAATACTCGTTCCCAAACACTTGAATGACATTGGCAGCAAAGTTTTTCATACACTCCATAGCCGTGCTTCCTCCAATCTTCAAGTACTCATCCACATAATCTGTCGATACCTCATAGGCGAGCATACGCATCGCTGCCGTGCACTTGGTGAGCGGCGACAACCCATGCCTACCAGCACAATCGTGCCTCAACTGGAAGTACTCAAATCGACTACTGAGGGCGCCAACAATGCGGAGGAATAGGTGTTTCTGCATCCGAAATCTACGCCGAAAGTGGGTTTCATTGTACATGGAATTATCTGCAAAGTAGTCTCTGTGGAGGCGATTGTGTGCATCTTCTCGATCCCTCCAAATGAATCTTTTCTTCTTTCTTGGTCGTCAGGATGATGAAGGTCGTCCCCCTTGTCCATGTTTCACCGCTAACTGAAATGACTCCACGTGAGATTGATTGTTGAGTATGGTCTCAAGAATCGATGAGTCATCACTAGAAGAGGATGATTTCAGTACGAATCTGGGACTATCTATTAATTCTGTGGAAGATGAAGAAGATGGGTCAGTCATTTTGTTGTACCTGTGACAGAAGTTTTCAAATGCTAGGGAAATTCACATATTAATAAAGCAAATTAAGAAAGCATCGTAGTTAAAAGTGAAATATTAAAATTGAACTCATTAAAATGAAATTAAACATCTTAGCTACAATCCAACATAAAAAAACTTTGAACACTGTGATGTGAAATTATAATGGAACTCATTGAAATAAAATTACACATTTCATTCCACAATATAAAGCAGTTCAATTACGACAAACAATTGGGAAAAGAAAGAACAACAAAAGCAGAAGGTAAACAACGTATTATTCCTGAGACATGAGTGTCAATCTAAAGAAGGGCTAGCATTGGACGAAGACGATGTTTGGCGATATCGGCTCCTAATTTATTCCTGAAGTGGACCATATCGCGCTTGATCGTTCGGACACATCTTAGCAATGTCCATTCTCAATATCTTGTCCTCATACTTCATCCGTTGGAAGTACTGATGAGAGTCTATTAGTTCAATAGCTCTCTTAGCTGCTTCTGCCTTCACCTTAGCGGCCTCCGGCTTCTTCTCTTGGGCGATGACATATCTTTTGAACATGGTGCTGTTCTTCACATTTGTTGTCCCCAAGGTGGATAGCTCATTCGTTACAACATCAAGCACCGAGTCATGCGCTCTCTCTTTCGCCTTTCTTTTGGCAGCTTTTCTTCCAATGGGGCGGATCAGTCCACCAACTTGCTCTATTGCTGTATCTTCACTAGCATCCATTGTTGGTGTGTCAGTGGTGCTGGGTGAGCCGGATGTCTCACTCTCAGAGTACCTGCCCACCTAATTGATCTTCAAGCGTTTAGTGGCCACATCTGCAGATTGATCGCAATTGACCGCCCATTTCGGTTGGTCATTCAGTAGCGCCCACCAATGCATCAAGTCAAACGGTTTGCCCACCATATCAACATATAGATCTTGGGCTTTCTGCATAATATCGTCCTCATTCGCCCCACTTGGGTGCCCGATGAGCCTGGCTTACACAAGCGGTCCACTTGGACACAAGTGGAGCTGCTCTGTTCCAACGGACGTTGTAAACTTTCCCTGCTCGCTTCGTAGCTCCATCAGGAGCGTGCTAGTTGTAAGCACTTGCCATCTTCGTCCAGAACCCCGTTTTCTTTTGATCAGCCCCAATAAGGGGGTTGGTGCTGACATTGATCCATGATCTAATCAAGTGGTGATCTTCTTCCAATGTCCACTTGGAAGTCACGCCGACACTCTCATTGTGGGTGGGGTTGGGTGGAGGTTGGGTTGTTGATGAGGTCGTATTATTAGGTGGGGGTAGTTGATAAGGAGGGGGCATTGAGCCATAGTTGAAATTTGGAATTGGACGGGGCATTCTGGCCTTAGAGGGGAAAGTTTGGTGGTGGTTGAGAATATTGCATATATGGGTATTGTTGAGAGTATTGTGAATGGTATTGCCAATTAGGAGGGTTCGGGACAATATTCATGTTGCTTACAGAATCATGTGGTGAATCCCCAGTAAGTAAGTTCATGAAAGATTGTAGGTGATTAGGATCCATTTTAAAGTGAACACCTATAAAACAAAAAAACATTCATACACGTCATTTCTCACATATTTTACAAAACAACAAAAATTATTTAAATTCTATTTTGCAAACATTTCAATTCTAATTTCTACACGTGCTTACTTTTACACATTCCTAATATCACACATAATTTGTAACATATTTCCAAAAATAACAAATAATATTAACCTTTGTAATCAAGCACTTCAAATTCTAACTAAAAAATACCAAAATTAAACATGCGTACCCTACCAATTTTTGTTTGTTTATTTTAAAAAATTACATTAACACATTCAATTTCTAACAGATTGTAAACAACAACAAAATTAATTTCTATATTCAAGCAATTAATAAATAGTAACTAACAAATATTTCAATTCTAAGTGAATATTCAAATACTATTCTTACATATTCTTACTCTGCCTTTTTGTTTTCAAAAAAATACCGCACACTTCATTTCTAACATGTTTTTAAAAAGAACAAGCAATATTCATTTTCATATTGAAGCGATTAAATCCTAAGTAACAAGTATTTAAATCCTAATTTGTTCACATTTCAATTCTAATTTCAAATCATGCTTATTTGTACTTATTTCCAATCACACACATAATTTGTAGCATATTTCCAAAAATAACAAATAATATTAACCTTTGTAATCAAGCACTTCAAATTCTCACCAAAAAAAGCCAAAATTCTAATTTCTAAACATTTCAACTCTAATTTCTAAACATGTCCACTTATTTTAAACATGCTTACCCTACCAATTTTTGGTTGTTTATTTAAAAAAAATACATTAACACATTCAATTTCTAACATATTGTAAACAACAACAAAATTGATTTCTATATTCAAGCAATTAATAAATAGTAACTAACAAATATTTCAATTCTAAGTGAATATTCAAATACTATTCTTACATATTCTTAGCCTACCTTTTTTTTTTGAAAAAAATAAGCACACACTTGATTTCTAACATGTTTTTAAAAAGAACAAGCAATATTAATTTTCGTATTGAAGCGATTAAATCCTAAGTAACAAGTATTTAAATCCTAATTTGTTCACATTTCAATTCTAATTTCAAATCATGCTTACTTGTACTTATTTCCAATCACACACATAATTTGTAACATATTTCCAAAAATAACAAATAATATTAATCTTTGTAATCAAGCACTTCAAATTCTAAATAAAAAAATACCAAAATTCTAATTTCTAAACATTTCAATTCTAATTTCTAAACATGTCCACTTATTTTAAACATGCTTACCCAGCCAATTTTTGTTTCGTTATTAAAAAAAGTACAGTCACACATTCAATTTCTAACAACAACAAAATTAATTTCTAAATTCAAGCAATTAATAAATTGTAACTCACAAATATTTGAATTCTAAGTGAATATTCAAACACTTCGTATTCTTTACCTATTCTTACCCAAACGTTTTTTTTGGTTTTAAAAAACACCATTTATACACTTATTTTCTATCATGTTATAAAGAAGAACAAAAAATATTAAATTTTGTAATCATGCAATTAAACTTTGACTAACACATGTTTAAATTCTAACATTTTTTTAAAAAACATAAACAAAATTTCTAACAATTTCAAGATAACAATAACAACAAATTCGAATTACTTACAATTTTCTTCACTTCACTTTAGTCTTCAACTTAATCAAAAACTCCAAAATATGTCTACAAAATGCCACAAAACAAAAAATATTAGTTACAATATCAAACTAAAATTATTTTTGCAAAACTAAAACCAATTACATAACAACTATTATAACTTACCCAAATTTGTGCCTCTTACAATTTCAATTTTTCCCAAATTTCATAAAACTGAAAATTACAAAACCAATGGGCAAAATCAGATTTGAGAGTGAGTGAGAGTGAAATGTAGGTAAATTTTGGGACAAAATTAGCATGCTTTTATAGAACAAAAAAACCCCAAAAAAAAGGGGCAAAAACTAGCCGTTGCACACCCCCACCCCCATGTCCAACGGCCATTTCGGCCCAAATCACGAGGCCCAGCTCATTCCCACAGCTTTTCCTTTTTTTTTTTTGCTCAAAACATGTCACTCTATGTTTGGTGGCCACCCAAAACGCTGCGTTTAAGCCCGAAATCGAAAAAAAAAGACCCGCGGGGCAGCACGCCTGCACGGTCTGACACGCGTGTAGCTACCCCGTTTCCTTCGTTGCCAGCGCCCTCCTACCACGCGTGTCACACGTGGGACCCACCCCCTGACCCCCATTCCACCCATTGCACATGCTCTAACAGTTGCCAATGTACAAGATCATGAACAACCTTATTTCCTCTCCGCTTAACAAAAGACCCGACATAAAACTCAAGAAAAGAGACAAGTCTAATTATCTCTTGTACAAAGAAACCAGATACATTAATTATTTGGCACCTTTGCTTCGAAGCTTCTATATCAAAGATAGGCAATCTCCTTCAATCACCAAGTGCACAAAATCCGCTGCTATGGCTTGTCTAAGGCTGAAGATACATGATCCAGCCTCCTCCGCTTCTGATCCAGCAAAGCCCAAGCCTTGTTGCACACCCACCATAACCACATCTCCACTTGAATTAAGTTCGACAAATCCCTATCCCCACCCCAACTCTCCAACACAACCACCATCAAAATTGAGCTTGTACGTACTCAGTATTGGAGGCGTCCATAATGAAGGTAATGGAGCAAGTACTCCTTCCTCGTGTCCAAGGGACTCGCGATAATTACGTACGAATGCTATCACATGTTTGCCTAGCAAGCCAGTGTTTTTATCTAGGGTGCCGAAGATGAAACGATTGCGAGCATTCCAAATCTCCCACATGACCACAGCAAAATTCCCAAGCTCTTCATGAGATAAGCTAGCCTTGACTGCCACGAAGCCATCCACTAGAGCTCGATATTTGGAGGTCCATATTTTCGATGAGAACTCAGTGCCCTTCCATACTCCTTCCGGTAAGGGGCATTCAAAGTGGGCATGTCCATTCGTTTCCTCATAGTGTCCACAGATCGCACATTGCATGTTGAAACCTGAAATCCCTTTTGCAATATTCTCACATGACAAAAGGGTACCCCTACACACTCGCCAGATAAATAGCTTCACTCACGATGGTACTTGAAGTGCCCACACAAACCGCCAAAGATGTGTGAGTTGCTCGGATGACTTGGCCTCGTTGGAGCTTCAGTCTCTTACGATCAAATGATATGCCGATCTCACGGTGAATAGCCCATTCGGAGTGTAATGCCACATCATTTTATTATTTGGCCATAGATCACATAAGGGAAGACCAAGAATTAGCTCCACAACGTATGACATAAAAATGTCTCTGATCAACTATTCACTCAAGATGCGGTACCATAATCAATGAGGTTCGAGACTCTAGTACCTTGTGGGTCATCCGGTTTCGGTGTTATGACAGCAAAGGTCCTAGGCCTCGGTATCCATCTACTACCCCATATGTTGACTGAATGTCCATTCCCAATTAGCCAACAGGATCCGGCTAGGATAACATTTTTAACACCCAAGATACTCATCCATGTATAGCAAGGTTGAGGGCCTAATGAAGCTTCAAGCACATCCCCATTAGGATAATATCTCGCCCCCAATACCTGACTAACAAGCGAGGTGGGGTGAATGACCAAGTGCCAGAACTGCTCGGCTAATAAGGCTTTATTAAAAGCCTCCATGTCTCTGAATCCAAGACCTTCATCATCTTTTCTTTGACATAGTTTTGAGCTTCCCACCCAATGAAGCTTACGGTCCTCTGATTTGTGTCCCTACCAGAAGTGATTGATTGTTGCGTGGATAATATTGCATAGTTCCTTGGGAAAACTGAACACACTCATGGCATATGAAGGGATTCCTTGAGCCACCACTTTGATTAGCACTTCCCTTCTAGCCCACGATATTAGTTTTTCCATGAACCTTGCTAGGCGTTTCTTAATACGATCCACTATAAATAAGCATCGCTTTCATCATCCCATTATCGGGAGGCCTAAATATTTATCATGGGATAGCACCTCTCAAATGTCCAAGGTGAGAATAATGACATTTCTTCTATTCGTTCCAACTCCTTTGCTAAACAGAACATTCGTTTTTGTATAGTTTACACATTGACCCAAAGCTCTCGCATAACTATGCAGTAGGGCTCGAACCGTGGTTGCTTGGGAAAGGTTAGCCACACAGAAAATCAGTGCGTCATCGGCAAAGCATAGGTGTGATATTGTTGTTATAAAATGCGGTAGGATCAATGGCTGTATACAGGAAAGAAAAACTGCGTTGCGGTAATCCACTGCCTTGAAAGCATTTATGGTGCAACTAAGATGCAAATGAGAATCGCCGGACGCTCCCCAAGGTTAACGCAGTACCCCATAACACGTGTACTCATGGTCGGAGGTTTGAAGCATGCTAGTAACTCTACCCAGAACAATCAAGAATGAAGAGGAGAATGAGAGAATATTTTTAAGTATATCATTCTGAGTGCTGATAAGCTTCTTTTATAGGAGCGAAGGAGCAGTTACAGAGAGGTAAATGAGGCAGATCATGGGACAAAAAATAAGAAGTAGAATATGGGATAAGGGAGACAAATAAGGAAGACTGATTAACTTCCTTTTACATACATAATAGCTAGTTTGCGTAGACGAAGCTATTAGCGAGCCCAAAACAAAAATCTCCCAAAAAGGTAAAGAGGGCCCACAACTCGGATCGGATTGGCAGACGACGGCGGGTCGTGCACGTGTGGTTTCCCAAACCACAACACACCCCATAAAACACACCACCAAGCTATCCGACAAAGCCAAGGATGAGAGAGATATATAAACACCAAAAACAAGCTCCAAAAGTTCTATGTGGGACAAGGAAGGAAAAGATAGAGAAAGGAAAAAGGAAGCCTTGTTGCCATTACTCCCAACAATTGTAGGGGAATTGTGGCACACCCTATAGCCCTCGAGGGTTCCTCTCTCCACTACCCACCGTAAGAGGCCCGTGAGGCCCTCAGCACAAAAAAGGAAAAGGTACGGGGACAAGGGGTCCCCTTACTGAATCCCTGGGCTAGTAGAATATGACCTCGAGGTACTCCTTTGACGAGAAATGAAAACAAGGCCGATCGTACACACCTCATAATGAGTTCCACCCACCGTTGATTAAACCCAATTCTAAGCATAACGTTGGTTAGAAAGGGCCATTCTACATAAGCATACACCTTTGACATATCTAGCTTGATTGCCATAACACCTTGTTTACTTGTATCCAAGCGCATAACGTGGAAAGTCTTGAAGGAAATGAGTATGTTATCCGTTATAAATGTCCCTGTGTGAATGCCCCTTGGGTCTTTGAAATTATGCTCGGCAGAATGGGCTTGAGCCTATTTGCGATAACCTTCGTCACAAGTTTATAAGCCATTGCATAAGCTTATCGGCCTAAACTCTGAGATAAGCGTTGGATTCAGTTTCTTAGGGATCAGAGCAACATAGGTGTGATTTAGGTTATGCAGAATGGCATGGCCATTCAGAATTGCTAGCATTGCTGTGGATACCTCCTCCCAAATGAGTTCCCAGAATCTTTGGTAAAAAAAGGGATTCATGCCACCTGGTCCGGGCGCTTTGTGAGGATGCATTTGTTTGAGGGCTATCTTGACCTCCTCCTTTTGTGTAGTTTATACATAGTTTAGTGTTCATTTCGAGAGTGACACAAAGGGATACAGAGTCAATCACTTCGGCCATATCATGGACATTCGAAGTAGTAAAAAGGCCGAAGAAGTAGTTCACGATAATACCCTCAATCTCCTTAAGTTCGGTCTGTTGTCGCCTGTCATCATCAGTAAGGGATTCAATATAGTTCCTCGCCCTCCTCATTGTGGCTTGGGAATATAATCGAAGCGGGCCCTTCGCCACCATAATATTTCTTCTAATTTCTTCCATGCACGTATGTTACCAAGGATCTCTCTTTAGTGACCTATGTCCCTTGTATTGCCAAGTTGTGTTTCTAGTCTCTGAATTTTTGTTTGGACATTGTCAAAATGTTCCTTATTCCATCGTAATAGTTCTTCCAAGCACTTCTCAATCTTTAGTAACAAGCCATCCACCGAATCCGGGCAAGAAACAGTCCTCCATGTTGATGATATTACGTCATTGATGCTTGGATAAGTCGCCCACATGTTCTTAAATTGGAACTGTGTTTTCCGCGTGTTGTTGTCATGTTCTCTCACCTTGCATCATAATAAAAAAGGTAAATGGTCTGATATATCCAAGTCTATATGTTGTACTTGGGCCTCCGGAAACATGACAAACCACTCCGTGGTGGTGCAAAATCGGTCAAGGTGCTCCTCCACAACATCCTCCCCACCTCGGTTGCTACACCATGTAAAGTCATATCTCGAAAATCCCAAATCATGGAGGTCATTGTCAACGAAAGCATTCCTAAAATCATCAATATGCGCTTAAGCTCGTAGGGGCCCTCCTTGTTTCACACAGTGATACAAAATCTCATTTAGATCTCCTCCCATAAGCCACAGAAGATCTGAATGTGTCTTTAGGTCCACTATCATCTCCTTCGTACGATATTTTTGTTGACTTTCAGCCCAGCCATATACCCCTGTGAAGCGCCACAACGAGTCCTAACCATGCCATTGTACTGTAGAATCAATGTGGTGTGAGGAGTAAGACATCACCGTTAGATCAATACTCCTATCGCATATCAGTGCCAGCCCCCCAGCGCCATAGAAATCCCCTAACTGCCTTGTGATCGTTTCCATCTCCACCTCACTTCTCTTGGTCTCCAACAAGAAGACCACCCGGGGCGAGAACCTTCGCAATAAGGCACGAAGGTCTTTAACTACCTATGTCTCACCCAAGCCCCGACAGTTTAACATAGGATATTCATTGATCCTGGCGGGGTTGGGTAGCAACCTCCTCTTGTTTAGCAGAGGTGTCATTCTTTCCTGCCTCTACTTTAAGTACTCGAAGCTTATCATGCCCCGACACCCTCCCTATAACTCCATGCTTCCTTTTGAATGCTTTATTCACTAGAGGGCATTGTTGCTTCCTAATCATCAATCATCATATGGGCAGCGTTATCCTTCTCTTACCCCCTCTCGTCATCACCCGCAGAACTAGTATGGGTTGATGAGTAAGTGAACGAGATTTTTTTATGAGTATTGTGGTTTGTTCGACAGTTGCGGAATGTTGTGAACTAACGTCTTTCCTCAGGCAATTTGGTCTCAGCCTTCCTCCTTAGAGATTTTAGCAAGGAGGCTCTAAGTCGTCCTCCTTATTGTAGTTCACAGACTGGGGTTTCTGGATCGAACATCTCGCATGATTTTAGTATATGCCCTACGACTTCACACCCGTAACAGAAATCGGGCAATTTGAGGCATTTGAATTTAATCCACATGGACTTCCCATCCACCCTCACCATGACCCCTCTCCTCAGCGATTTCAAGACATCCACATCAACCCTAAAGCATAGGGATTTATTCGCCCCAAGCATGTTGTCCTCTTCACAAGTTACAAACACGCATATCTTGGCTCCTAGAAATTTTGCAAAGGCATTTGTCTGGTGAACACCTAGGACATCGTATGCTTTTACTCAAAATCTCACATTATCAAAGATTATCTCTGAGAGTTGTTCCATCCCCGTCCACTCTTTCATGATGAGTAGATGTCCATCAAAGGCCCAGGGCCCTTCATTGAGAGTAAAATCCTTATCCTTTTGTGAGAAAAACTGAAACAGGAACAGATTTGTGTCCGTTTCCTTCACCACCATTAACCTTAAGGGTCTCCACACCGTTTGTATCATGGTCGTCATCGCCTTGACGCTAAAAGTATTGGTTGTAAGGGACTTTCCCAGAAGACTAAGTTCAATCTCCTCCTTACGTTCTTCAGGGATCTCCTCCTTGTAGTCAACCGCTTCTTCTTCTTCTTTGTCAGTTTGAGTTTTCCCCATTCTATGGTCAATTCATCTGCCATGGTTTATTCGATGTGTTGTCGTGGCCTGTGGAAGGAACACACCTCGCTTGCTGGGGGAAAGATAGAGTCAACTACCGTGACTGGGCCTATGCCTACGCTGTAATGCCCCTAAATTAAACATGTTTCACTGATCATATTCTCCTTAATAAATCACTCAATTGCTATATGATGAATCCAATGATAGGGGCGTTACCGCCGTCCAAAAAGGACAAGGCTTGAAACATGAGTACTGTAAATAACATAATTGAGCATAACCTCAAACATATAAATACACACCTAATCAATCCAGATATAAACAACTGTTAACCAATATAGGGTTTCTACACCATAGTAAAAACAATTCATCATGAAATCTGCATCTCCATCCATTGAAGAATTCAATATACAACTTTAAAGTATGCTTATACTGTATTACTTCTGATCCATACGAATTTCCTTGCTTCACTTATTCTCTTCAACTGATTTGTTAGAACCAAGGCAATTCTCTGAGCATTTGCCTAAAACAAAACATGAAAACATTTTGAACTATGAGCCGAAGCTCAGTACATGCATCCCTTAATTGTTAAATGATCATTGAAACACCAGTTGGGCCTACTTTGCAATTCATTTTAAGTTAAAATAGTGAATGAGATAAATGTCAAATTGTATTGTTAGTTGTTATCTGATAGTGAACCCCTTGATACTGTTACGATCTATGGATATGTGTACACCTGCCAAGCCGATCAGGGACCTGGCCTGAAGCCGCGCGGGTAACTGAAGGGCGAATGCCGTATAGATGATAACTGACAGGGTCACTAATTAACTGATAAATCATTGTGTAAACTGATTTATTGATGTACTTACCAAAACATGATAACGTTGATAAATACACTCTGATTTCTAAAGATACATGCAATGCACGTACCTGAAGTTTTTAAAATGATGTTTCACTTGATAATACTTATGCACATTGAAAACGATAAACTAGGCCTCAACTCTGTTTCATAAATGTCATTGTAAGTATGTGTAGTCAGTAAATGATCCTTACTCGCATAATGGAGTAAGTAAAAATACGGGTAACAGAAATTGAGTAAATGAAATGGGATACATAACTTGTGCATTTCAAATAATAAATGAAATCAGATGGGGTTATTGAACTTGAAATACAATAAATTGAAGCAAAATAGGCCAAATGGAAATGATTGAGGTGATAATGAAAGATTTTAATTGATATAAATAAAATATGGGTTTCCAATATTTCTGAAATGGATAATGGATAAGTGGGATGCTTCTGAAATGGATAATAGAATGGTTAATGCCTCTAAAATGGATAATAGAAAGTTCAATGCCATGAGGGGTGTCGTGAGGTTCATAAAAGCTCATATAACACCTTAATTTGGTCCAAATGCATTGATTTTGAGTTATTACTCTGCTCACTTCCCAAATTTCATTTTCATGCTTACCTAACTCGGTTTTCAAACCCAAGTAAGCTTCTATACACTAAGAAACTTGTTGAACTCACTATACTTTGTAATTTCTTTGCAAAACCCGTAATTGTATAGAAACTTCTGAAAATATTTCCAAATGTCTCGATTTCTGCATTCACTCATGTTACCGTTTGATGGTCTGCATTAGAAAATCCATATCTTTCACTACTGACCTCTAATTGAGATATAAAGCCCCAATATGAAAATCTCATAATGTCCACTAAAACGTTCATTCAGGACACAAATCATGATTCATATAGTAAAGTCCCTAAAATTAGGGTAGAGCACAGACGTGCACAATTTCAGTTCAATCTGTGCAGTCGTAGAAAAATGACTATAACGTTTTCCACAGAACTCGGATTAAGGCGATTCAAAAGGAATTTGAAATATACCTCATTGATCTATCCACACACCAAAAATCACAATTTTTTAGTGACCCAATCAATACCAGGTTTTCCGTAAAGTCACTGTTCCAGTTCAGTTCCCAGTTTCAATGTATTCTGCACAGTCTTGAGTAAATTGGTCATAACTTTGTCCACACAACTCAAAATTGAGTAATTCCAAAGCATATTGAAAGATAACTCATCAAGCTATCACTACACCAAAAATAATGAATTTTGGATGTTCCAAACAGTACCAGCTTAATCCCGAAGTGGCCCTTATTTTAGGTCTCTTGACAACTCAATAACCACATATTTACAATCTTTTCTTCACATAACCACCCATTAAAATCACTCTTAAACTTATATGAATCAGCATAAACATCGTGATACTCATTACCAATGCCAAAGATCACAAAATCTCATTTAAGACAATCAAAATTCAACACTTGAACATGAAGCTTGCATGATTAAGATAAAACCCTAAACCTAGCTTCAACTCCAACATGATCCACCACCAAGATGATTCTTAATTCAATAAAAACAACATGATCTATCATCAAAATAACCAAAACAAGAAGTAAAAACCAAAAATTCAAAGAACAAGATTGAAGTCACTTACGTTGAGCTTGAAATAAGTGAGGATGGAGATGATATTGGGTGATTTTGAGGATGAAAAATGGTAGCCAATGGAGGGAGGTAGTTTGGGGATTGAAATCCTTGTCGGGGAGTGGCCGGAAAACACCACTTTAGGGGCTGGGGGACCTGCTGCCCATGGGTAGAGAGGAGGAGAGAAGAAGAGAGAGAAAGTGACTTGTATATTTGCTTGATGAAGTAAAAAAGACACTTGGTTGATATTTATTTTGCCTTAATTGCTTTACTTGGCTGAGATTATCCCTAGCAAAATGAGCTTAAACCAATGAAAATTCAACACACAAGATTACTTAGCCAAGCAAAATGAAGTGGATTTTTGTTGGGCCAAAATTGGCATTAAAAGAGCTCGGGTTGGGAAAAAAATGCCAAACCGGGTGCGATTAATTAAATTTGTTTTCCCGAAGCTCGAAATTAAATGTGATATCATGAAAAATAATTTAATCTTTTAAATCATAATCATTGAGGCCTAATATCAATTTCTTCAAAAAATTATTTTCAGTAAATGAAACTCGAATTGCAAAATAGGACCCAAAATGAATTCGCCCAACCAGGATAATTAAATAAGATAAATAAATGAGAAAAATGAATAACATGGCTTAATTAAATAAATAAAAATGATTTAGGGCCGGGCTATTAAATATGCAAAGGCAAAATCCAGGCACCAAAATCCCCATCGGTTGGGGGAAGAGGCTCACCCAACCCAAACGCTAGGGGGCGACGCTAGGGTTGGAGACAAAAGAACCATTAATATACTATTATTTGTTAGAATCCACATAATATTTTTCGTATACGACAAAGTCGTTGAAGCAATGTCCTTTGCTCCCCCTCCGCCCCCCCCAAAAAAAACACCTTGAAGAAACTATGCCTTGTTAAACCATGCCATGCTCCGTCCCTTCTAAAAAGAATGTCCTTTTTCTTTTTGGAACGTCTCAAAATTTTATCCACTTTCTAAAAATTGGATCATAAATTTATAAATATTTCGAAGCTATCCTTATTTTTCAATTCAAAATTACAATTAGCGAAATGCTTGTTATTTAAAGTTCACTCTTCGAGCATTCCCAATCAAAGTTTCAAATTTTGGGATTCCACCTTGCTACATCAGTAAAAATTCTATTTTACATTCTTTAACTTCTCAAACCCATGGAACGCAAACTTAAATCACCTAATAAAATATTTGTCATTCACCCATCCCATAACATACAAGCCTTTTTTTTAACCACTAAAATAATATTTTAAAGAAAAAATAAAAACAAAAAAGGTGGGAATGCCTGAAGGAACTGCTGAGCGTTCCTCCTCACGTGACAAAAGCAGAAAACTCAATTATGAAAGTGACATGTGGCGTGTATGTCCCGCAAATGGCATGCGTGTCTTTGGGCTGCGGGTGCTCTTAAATTAAAATATTAAGGATATTTTGATACTTTAAAAGATAAATTCATGGCATATAAGATGTGTACAAAGTCAAATGATACTTTTTTTTTTAAGTGGATAGTTTTCAACCATAAAATTTGCGAGGGATAGTTCTATGTGATTCTATCTCTCCTCCATTTCAAAATCATCCTGCAATGAGCTTCGACTTGCCCATTCTTGTACCCATGCGACTTTGCTCATAATAGAAGTGGGTTTTCATCCCTCCATAATAGCAAAACTTCATTCGATTAGTAACCTCAAGAGTAGCACTTTAAGAACTGTTAACTCAACCCAACACCCCATCATCAGATCACTAATCGATGTCTTTAATATTAATCATTTCAATTTTCGATTGGCAAACCATATATATGCTCTCTTGTACGCTGCCGGTCACATGAGTGCATTGACCTAGGCATGAAAGGGGCCTAATCACCCCGCTTGGCCTCAAGGCCCTCAACAGTAGCGCTTCTTTTTTTGCAAGTCAGAGAGTAGTTGACTAAGCTGAGATCGAGAGCTCAGTTTGCAAGCCAGCCAACAGGTGTAGCCAAGTGTGCAACTGGATGCCCTTACCGTCCCATGAACATCCATCTAAAACGAACCAAAACATACCCCCAACACATAAGAACATTATTTCAACTGTTGGCCTCGATATAAAAGATTGGGTACAATTTATTATCGAAGAGATTTGAAAACCATAAATGTGAGCAAACAACGGAACAAATCTAACAAATAAATTAATTAACTTAGAAGGGATCATTTAAATTAAACGTTTCAAGGAATTCAAAATCTAATGGTCCTAGACTCCTATGGCTTGTTTGGTTTTATGTAATCGAAGTGGTAATGCAATCAAAATGGTAATAGTGATTCCATTACCATGTTTGGTTACCATTAAGGAATGTAATCAAGATTGCATTGTAATCACATTTACCTCAATCAATGCAATTTCAATTACTTGACTTTTCCTAAACAATTGTGATTGCATCCCTTTGAATCAAAGTCTATCCAACTATAAACTATTATATTTGAAAACTTTCTCTCTCTTCTCCCCATTGTCTCTCCTCTACTTCTCCTCTCTTATTACTTTGACACCATTTTTTTAAAATTTTAAAGCCCCACTCACCCCTCTCTCTCCTCTCCATATTAGATAAAGTTTAACCTAGACTATGTTCCTATTATTGTAACTATATTTTTATACGTTTTAGACATCATGTCTCTCTCTCACGTCGTCATCATCGTCATCATCTTATCTCTACTTGATAAACTTAAACAATATTACATTATTGTAATCTAGAAGAAATAGAGTGAAGTAAGTCTCATGTGAAACATCGTAATCATGATGATAAGATATTAGATGATAGTTATCAACAAAGCTACAAATAATTAAAATAGGCAAAATCAAAATGCGAATTGAATTACAAGTACTTTACGTCACGTGTAAAATTAAGTACTGTTTGTAGATAAATTCATTCCATTACACTTGTAAAAACTTTATAACCAAACATTGTAATGCAATTATTATCCCATTCCATTACACTAACAATTGCATTACATGATTGATTCCATTGCATAGTGATTGCATTACTTTTAACCAAACGCTACACTAGTACATTGAGCATAGTGACCAAATTAAATATTGTCATGTATATGATAATGATATTGTTCTGTTTAAGAATATATATATGTTTCATCTTATGAAAGTGGACACCGTTCTAATGACAAGATTGGAGTACGGATTTCAATTCTATGATAGTATAGGTACTAGCTAAGTTAGAATTTTAGGTCAGGAGCATCGAAATAATAGTACACACAATATAGTCGGGTGATTGTAGTTGAGTATATTGTTACCACTTTCTTTATTTAATGGTAAGTTTTCGAATCTAGAAATTAAAGATCATGATGATTCTATAACTATATTTTTAAAATATGGATGTATTTTGATCTACAAGAAGAAATTCAACATTCAAAAATTCAATTAAAAAAATTAAACTCATCATTTTAAACTGCTCTACCGTAAGAATTAAATTGCATCAATTAAGTGCCTTGTTTAATAAAAGAATCAGCTGATTGAACTTATCAACCCCACTAAAACCCTAAGTAAAAGCATCAATCATGCATTTATTTGATGTATAAGCGTCGGTCATTGACAATCAATTTTTCAATAACAAACAAACACTTACATATAGTCATTGTTTAACCCTTTGCTAGAGTCCAACTAAAACAAAAATTTCCAAATGTTAATTTTTAGAAAATTAGACAGCACGACAAAAACTAGGGACACAAAATCAAATGATCAAGGGCGAAAGCTATGTTGCAATCGCAATCTCAATTAACCAAGGGATTTGGCCAAATTATCTAAGCTGTCAAAACTCAAATTGAGGCAACCCCAATTAATCGCATGCCCCTGTTAAGCACTTGAATTCACATTATTTGTAGTCCAAGAATTAAAGATTCAAGTAATCAGTTGGAAAATAAAGTTGGAATGTCCATGTAAGTTTGATTTTTTAGCTAAGCATAGCAGGAAGCTAAGGACATCGAAACAAATACTATGATATTTGTGTACATAGTAGGGTATTTTGCACTTACCTCCCTTCAGGTCTTTGACAATAATTTTTTCAACCTCGAACTTTTTACATTAATTTTTAACTACCAAGAGATTTTATGCGTTTGATTTTTAACTACCTTTTTAATTCTTTTTTCCCATACTTTCGGCCCAGAGCTTCTGAAAATTAGAGAAATACTCCAAATCTGGTAAAATATGCAAATAAGCTATTTTTGGGGGGTTTTTTTTTCAGGAAATACGCTTGTTTTATATGATTAAACTTCCTATAATGGCTCTACTGATACTAGTTATCACAATATACTATTTATATCATAAATATTATATTTTTCATGGTTATAGGACTATCATGCTTAACAAAATAATTAAAGCTTAACTAGAGAGTTTCGACCATTACTTGAACTTAGTCAGTATTGGACCCTGATGTTCCTCTAACTTTCAGTTTATAGAGATTGTTAATCTCAACCACACTGTCCTTAGATCAGGTACAACACAGATCCGTTTCACTTCTTACCTCAGAACATAGTCACTAATCAAGTTTTGTATATTTTTAAGGATAGTAAAACTTTAATCAAGAAATTGTAATATTTAAGATATAAGGTTCGATTGAATAACATTCTCTACTAGGAAACTTATTTTATTAAAAGTTTACAAGTGAAAATGTTACAATGGAAAGATTTGAGAGAGACTTAAATTACTGAAGTCATCAGAGATGCTTAAAGAGAAATGGAGAATCTTGACTTCTTTTTTGCTCAAGTATGCTCAAATGATCATTTCTCTTTTCAGCACTTAGCATCTCCCTTTATAGAGGGGATGTGATACATAGCATGCCCTAACGGCTACAGTACATACTAATCTTTTTACATAACTACAACTGTCTTCACATGGCTATGGTAGACAATATTATTTTACTAACATTACACTTGACAGAATAATACAATAATGGAGCAACAACTTTTCAGAGCCTTTAAAGCGGATAAGGCTAGTCCTCCATATTGAAATTCTGCATGTCTTCTTCTCCAATAATGTCTTCCAGTCTATTATTATCCAGATAATCATCAAAATATTCATCAAATTAAAGATCTTCTGTATCCCATTTTTCAAATAATTCATGAATATATTTCTTCTCTTTTTCATATAAGAATTTTCTAGCTCCAACATCAAAGAGATAATCAAAGACATCTTCCAAAGTAGCTCCCTCTGCATTATATATTTGCTAAATTCATTATGATAGACGAAAGTAGTTTTCCTATAATGAATTAGTATTTTTTCTTGTTCAATTAATGCCTACATTTGGTGATAAATGTTGTAAACATCGATGGCTCTTGGTAAAGCAGGATCACTAACTAATTCTTGTCGGTCTGGAAACCATTCTTTTTGTTAATAATTTGGATCGTCTAAATCAACTATTTGAATAAGATAATGGGCTAGTTTGACTTTTCCGTTTTCATGCTCAATTATTGCACAATGTACATCCACATATAGGCATCTATATTGTTTGGATTTTTTGTTAGACCATCAAGTGAAACAAGAATCTGATGGATCCTTTTGAGCATGTGTTGTTGAAAATTTGTTAGTCTTGAGAAAAATGTGTACCTTGGATATGGAATTTCCATGAGGTAAACTACTATTCCACATTCCCAACCTTTCACGACGAGGTCATATGGAGAAATTGAATTTATTGGAAAACTAACACAATCAACTTCAGATTTATGGAAAAAGTAGATTGTAGTACTCCATGATTCCCAAATATCATGGAAATATTATGATAAAGTCGATTCAGGCTACATACCACTCGTTGAACTGTTTTTCTTGGACATGAGAGCTTAATTTTCTTGGACATCATAAGGACACCTTAGGCAATTAGTTTGTAACTCTGGAAGGCTAAATCTTTAGCCTACTAGACAAGCAGAAGAGAGCATACCAAAACGTGATCTACTTTTTGTATGAAATTTAGAAATATCCATAAGGATTTGCTGGAAAGGCAAATCGATTCTAGTAGTAATGACATTTCATTTTGGATTTCCTCTTTTTCCGGCAGGAGTTCTGCTATGACGATTACCATTGGCAACTTTAAGCGTTAAACTATCTATAAGAGAATTTTTCGATCCTTGTATATGTTCAATAGAGAAAGCAAACTGGTTAAGGCATAATAGCCAACGCAGGAGTCACCCTTGTCCTTGCATATTCGATAAAGTCTTTTTCACAAAACTAAGTATTTATTTGCAATTAGTTCAAATTAGAAAAGGTTTGGGGCTAAAGAGATTAAGAACTTCTCTATTGCTCTTATGATTACAAGGATTTCTTTTTCCACCGTGAGATAGTTGTATTCTGTTTTATAAAACTTCCACTACAATATTTACAGAGTTTTTCTCCTTCTTTGATTTTGAGTACTGCACTTCCATGCTCATTGCTAACATCTGTCTCAAGAATTAAATCATCTCCTTCATTAGATAAATTAAGAACAGGAAGATCTTTACACATTTTAAAAAAAATTTGAACAATCTTTGAAGCATTGGGGGTCCATGTCCAACTTGTATCTTTCTTGAGTTTTTGCTGCAATGGTTTTCTTAATTTAGCTAGATCTTTAATGAAATCTGAAACATAGGTAAGACATCCAAGAAATCTTTCTAATTGCTTCATACATTCAATTTTTTTAGGAAATTTTTTTATTTTTTCCATAATATGTTTTTATAGGATGATTTGTCCAGCTTTTATCTCTAAAACTAAAAACTCAATTTGTTATTCAGCATAACTGCACTTGCTCTTATCAAGGATAATACCATGATCAATGCATCTTTGGGGAACAGCTAAGACATCATCTTTGTGCCATTCTATGGTCTTGGAAAAGATGCGGACATTATCGATGTAAACTAGTTAACAGTAATTAAGATCTTTAAATATATTATCCATTGTTCTTTGGAATATCTGAGGTGCATTTTTTAGATCAAATGACATTACTTTCCATCATAATGCCTTTTGGAGCACTGAACAGACCTAAAGGAATGATGTCTTCATCCATTTTAATCTGCTAGTATCCACTTTTACAATCCATTTTCGAGAACCAAGATGCTCCTTGAATTCTATTAAAAATGACTGTTTTGTTAGGAATATAATAACCATCAAAGATGGTACTATCAATATGTTTTTTGTAATTAATTATCATTCTAGCTTTCCCTCTTTTTGACTCAGCATGATTTCTTATCATAAAAGTGGGACTACTATGAGGAATCTTACCGTTCCTGATTAACCCTTTATCTAATAGATTTTGATTTGGTTATCAAATTCTTGGATATCCTAGTGTGTACACACTATTTATTTGACTCGGATTATGATGCTAGGATTTAATAAAGTGATTTTTGCAAATGTCTTATCCTTACCTCGAAATTTTATGGGATTATCAGAGTAGAGTTGTTTACATAATTGCTCTTGTTGTTCAATAATTTGGTTTTTAATATATGACTCAAGTAGTGAGATTGTTAGTACTACCTCATGTTGTGCAGGCATTACTGTTGTCTTAAAATGTGTTACAGCAAGTGCATGGTGCCCGTTGTAGCTAGCAACGACAAGTATGGGTCGTGTCCATAAGGAACTTGGTTTCAGTCACCGAATTCAACTTTAACACTCGAGTCAAGCAAAAATCCATTTTGGGTTGACGTTACTAACTAATTGTACTATTCTGCTGAATTATCTAATTCAATGTTAACAAGGGTCCTAGATTGGGGTTCACCACACTATTACGCTATATGAATCGCAATTAGGTCAAGCAAACCATGCCCATGAATAAATCGAAATGGAAAGGATTACCATTTAGAGCGCATCTAAGTCTTCTCTCAAAGGTCAATAGACTGACTAAACTAATCCTAATTATCTATTTTCATGAAACTAAGATTATCAAAGACACAAGATTTCGTAATCAATTATTCCCAATTGAAACCCTAACTGTTTTCACGCTAGGCGGATCAATTGCCTACAAAGTCGCACTAGGTAAAGGATTCGACTTTCGTTGATCTCCTAGACCCTAATTAGAAGCAGTGAACAAAACTCTTACAAGCAATTCAGCAAACAGTTGGTGCACTAAGTAGGAATTCACATTGCAGTCATGGACATGATTCACATAAACCTAAAATATGATTCAGTTTTGCATAATAGGGGCTACACCCAATCCAAGATAACTAATTTAGCCCCTAATCATTCTTCCAATCACAATCACAGTCAAAAACACGAACAACATGATTAAAGGTACAAACATTGAACTAGAACACATGAGAAAGAAGGAAAAGAACGTACTTTAATTAATCGTAGCAACAATCCACAAATTCGTATCCAATCAATCCTCAATCCATTGCTCGAAATTTTTTAGGAGAATATTAAAACCTAAAACACTAAAGGTTGCCATTTTCCGAGAGATAGCCCCCCTAGAGAAGAAAGATTATCAAATAGTTAATTACATCACATTGCCGTAATCAATCGCGATCAACTAAAGTGCATCGTGCCACTTCCATGCCCATCGTCTCCCTGCTTTCTCAGCCTGGCATGGTCAACATGGGATCACCTTGCCACATCTCTAGGCCTTGACAACCTCCTCTTTAGCTCGAAACCCGCCTTCATGGCCTTCTTTTCACACGACATTAGCAGGTTTTCCCTCTTTCTTTCAACCGAACTCCTGAAAAGCATAAAAACATATCATATAAGCAAATTTGGGGTAAAGAAGGCCTATTCGACCATTATACTTTGAAGTTCAACCCCAAAAATCGTAGAAAGGAGAGGTTAAAATGAAGTCTAAAAGAGGTAAAAGGGAGGTTTATCAACTCCCCCATGCTTATCTCTTGCTTGTCCCCAAGTAAGATTGTCAGCTAACAGGATGATGGGGAGAGATACCTTCAATTGTCACCCTCCTTAGGTAAGCGGTGATAACTAAATTAGCAATCATGGTAGCTCATAGCTCGGAAACACATGGGCAAAACTTTTTTTTCAAAGACACATGTTTCAAAATGTAAATCACTCGACTATAGAGCAAGAGTAAACACCCAATTTTGAACCACTTAGAAGTGTCCTGCTTCCTCTTGAATCGTTGGTGAGCTAGTTAGACTGGCAGATTCTCACTTTAGGAATGAGAACTAAAATGCTCCCCTCATATGTTTAGCGTAGAAATTGATCACTCAAGATCACCCTCAATGCACGCATTCTACCATAGGCTTGGCAAAACTCTTAATTCTCCATCAATGGAGGCAAAATGTGCAGGTGTCCATCATAAGGAATTTTCAAGGGTTGTATTGGGGTTATGACCAGAGGTAAGGAAGGCTAGAATTTAGGTGGGAGGAGCTAAATAGCCAAGTAGAAAACAATGACAACCATCTCCTTACTAAGAATACAATCATTATTAATATCCCATAATTCAAAACACAAAGAAAAGGGATTTGAAACTACTTCTCTTTTTGCTAAATCCCTTGGCCAAACATCTTATTAATGCACTTTTCTTCTTCTATGTTTGTGCCTTTGCTTTTCTTTTTCTTTTTTCTTTTTTTTTGAAAGAAAATGAGGCAAGAGAATGGCCAAGGTCCAAGGACTATTTCAACTCCTAACTGTAGAATGCTAACAACTAGTCAAAGCCAACCACTGAAATGCACCAACAAGCATATGACTCAAATCAAAAGTAACTCACGACATTCCTCTATTAACTTGGCATATGATAGGATTATTCATTTTAGGCCATGGGTTAAGTAGACATGGGCGAATCAAATGACAGGGGAACAACTCAAAGGGGGTGATAAATAGATAATAATAACACAGGGTGGTTTTTTGGCTTATGTGGCATTATAAACAAACAAATGTCTTAATCATATTAACCCCATGCACATGCCATCTGTGACCTAGAAGTGGGTTAGGCTAAGTTCTAAAGATGCCTATGCAAAGGGGTGAACACCCATGAAAGGATGTTCAAGACCATGTAAAGTGAATGGTCATTACAGGTTCAAAAATCTCACTGGGTCTTCTATCAAAATCATGAACTAGCTCAAATGGCCAACAATCAATTCACATCACAGCAGCCCCCAAGGGCCAATACACAAGCACACATAACCCAACAATCAAAAACATTTCCAAAACAGTTTCAGAAGGCATTAGCCCAAATTGAGCCTCATTTGCCACAAACCACACCACAAAAAAGAAGTAGTTTTTACCAACATGGATAGTTCTGTTGCAATAAGTACATTTGCTATTGGTAAAACCTTATACCATTAGATATTGGTCTGTTGCTAGACTGTTGGTAAAAAGAGGTGATGGTATTAGTTTTACCAACAGATGTTGTAATATGCCGCAATTGCTCCTTAATACCAACAGAATGAATTCGTGGGTGAATGTCATCATGTTACCAACAGAGACATAATATGTTGGTGATGGCAAGTGTTACCATTGGATGCTTCTGTTGGTACTAATCAACTGGCGGCATAAATTATTCACCAACGTAATGTGTATGTTGGTAATTCTTTCTTTTTTCGCCTTTTTAATCTTGTTCAACAAGAAGATCTGTTGGTGCTACTGCATACTGCTAAAAAAAAAATTCCATCAAGTTGCAATCTATTGGTAATTCAGTTCCTTTACACACCTCATGATTTGAAACTTCTACTACCAATAGTCCATCCATTCAAGTGGGAACTATTTTTTCCAACAAATACATCTACACAAAATCAAACCTGTAGGTACAATATTTATCCCCAATAAACGAATCAACTCAAACAAAAGTATAATGTTATTTAAAAGTTTTCAAAAGTACTATACATTTGCTAAAAGTTCATAACAAATAAGTACATAACTTCAACAATTGCTTCCATTGAAAATAAAGTCTAAACTATAAGTGCAAACTCATAAACATTACTTGGTCTACCTAAAAGACAAGTCATGACAAAAGTTAACAACATAAGAGAACTCAAACTATGACTCATCATTTTGTTCTTGATCATCAACTTCTTCGGCCTTTTCTTCTTCAAATGGATGACCATTTTCATTGTCATCATCAATATCCTCAAATGAAGAAAGAACATCCTCCAATGAAGAAAGAACATCCTCTGATATTCCCTATTAAACAAGCACAAAAGCATAAATCTTAAGAAGTAATAAAGAATATTTATAATCATCTAATGGCATTCTCCCTTAATAACACGATGTCAAATTTATCATTAAAAATAAACAAAAATAAACAAGTTATCAAACACATTCCAACCAAATTAACTTTTCACGTAATCCTCTAATCACACTCTCTTCCCCCCACCCCGTCATGGCAAGAGATGTAATAAATTGCATCGCAACAAATTAATTTCAATAGAAATGAAATGTAGAAAACCATATTAAATTGAACATGTTTAATAGCAAGATAGTCAAATTAACTCCTCCACACTCACTTATTATAGAACTTGAGATGTAAAATGCATAAATTTGTATACTCTATAAAAACTACAGTAGTATCCATAATTAACACTTTCTTCTTCGGTACTTTTTCAATTAATATTTTACCCACTGATATCAATCAATACACAAGCAACAGGATCAAGTAAAAACGCAATATTCACTATTGTCTTTGATCATCCATTTAAGCAAAGGAGGCTTTCCTTTAGTCTCATCATCATTCAGGAAAAGAAACAATGGTCAGGAATAGGAGCTATGTCTGATCCTAAATGTATTCCATGAAAGTAAAAGGAGGCCAGGAAAACCATATCTCTTTTTTCAATGTAATTATTCACTTATTCCACTGAGGGAGGGCGTGAGCAAGCATTAGCCAGGCAACTCAGAAAATTGTTGGTTAAAGCAAGAGAGTTCAAATAAAAGGTCAATCCTCCCTGTTTGTCAATGACGTCAGACATCAACCATACTGGGAATGTCAAAAAAGTTGCATTGTAAGGCTTAAATGAAGTTCGAGGGTAGCCAGGTGGACTTTCACCTGGATATACTAACAAGAGACCTCAGATTTCCAGTATGTAATAGAAGCACGCAACTAGATGTCTATGAAATAAAAAAGTAATCTAAAGAAAGGGATTAACAGTACAGAGTAATATATATACTAAGATACCGCTAATATGAATACCAAACTCAATGATGTGATAAATGCAAGTTGTAAGCTTAAGAACTTGATAATTGGCCATCTAAATATGTCTGTGGCACAAGAACACCCCCTCTCCTTTCCCCCTTCTTTTCTGTCGCCCAAGATCACTTAGCGCAACTCTTTATAGTACCAGGAACATGTAACATGAAAACACATAAAGATAAATACCCAACATAGTAGCTCTTTCATCAAGGTAGCAAATGCTAGGCTTGAAGGTATACTAACATAATTTACATTCAACATATGTCCTATTATCCTTACAATATCTAGTAAGTCAGATTGTGTGCAATCTCAGCAAAGACCACACTTTCTGCAATAGGTGAGACAGTGGAAAGCATTCAAATTGGGATAGTCTTGAGCATATCAGCACTTTCAGTGGGGTACCAAGTGCTAGGCTGGAATGTATACTAACATAATCTATATTGAATATGCACACTATCACATGCTCGAAATTGCTCGTAAGTCACATTATGTTCTAACTCAAAGAAGATGTTGCTTTCTCAAACAGATGTGATAGCCAAAAATATTCTAAGTTAGTATAGTCTTAAATCTGGAGGGCCATCTATCCTGATTGGCATTGCCGACATTAGCAATCTCCATTAATCCTTTCTGTTCAGACACCTTGATAAAACAAAAAAAGGAGCTAATTTCCAGTTATTCTATGCTTACTCAAAATTTAACTCTTAAATCCAAAAATTTTGGTGCAAAATAGCATGGCTTTGGAGAAATTTGCCAAAAATAAGGGAATTGTATATAATTTCATCAATCAGATAAGAGAAAAGGATAGAAAATTTGATGTTCGAACCTAATTCATGACAAAACAAAGCAATGACAAAGTCCCAGAATCACTAGTTTCTAATGCTATTTCAGCTTTAGTACTTTCCAAACCAATATTAGATCATCCCCTCAAAACAAATGCAAGTTTTTATGTGATTAACATATGCCTTTCCCCTACATGTGGAGATTGGTATTATAGATAAATCAAACATCCACAATCACCAACAGTTTGATCCTACATCGATTTTCAGTTTGTCATTCATATTTCTAGGGAAAGAGTACAACAATTATTAACCAAAAAGCTAAAAACGAGAGAGTTTTCATTCAAGTAGACAGTGAAATCCAAAACTCTAACCTGGAAAATTGAAGTCTTGTGGAGATGTAATGTGAACAATAGTACCTTAAAACGATGAATTGCTAGTGGAAATCTTCACTGCTTAGAATGCTCCAACACTATGCCAAGGAGAAAGCTGCAAAAGATGCAAACGCTCGCCGTCGATTGATAGGCCGCAATGAATGGGTTGCGGCAAAAAAGGTGATCGACGACAGTGTAGGGTTGTCAAGGAAGAAGAAAGGATAGGAATGGATAGAAGGTGCGAGAAATCGGGCACTAGCCATAGAGGGCTGTGAAGCCCGTGAGCGAGAAGCAGTGCGAGATATCGTTCGTGCTTCTTTGGGTTGAGCAAGTTTGACGGAGGTTGGGGGTATGGGAAGGGAGCACTGGCTAATAACACCAGCACATTATTTTCAATTGAAATTCCAATATTATTTAGTCAAGTGTGTTTACCAACAAATGTAACTTCTCAATGTTGGTATTGTAATTTAAATAGCAACATTATTTTAAATTGTTAGTAATATGTTAATAACACCGACACATTAATTGTTATCTGTTAGGAATATGGGGATTGTTATTTCCTGACCAAAGTCAAAATTTTAACACCAACAAAACCTAGAGTCTGTTGCTAATACTTATTTTTACCAACAGAAGTTATGTTATGTCACTAGACATCTATTGGTGAAACCAACTTTTTTTTGTAGTGCCACCACAACCAACCAATCATATCATCACCCCTTGAATGTTATCATTAGAGGGGTTTTCACAACCTTTTTTCTTTTTTTTCGTTTTTGTTTTTTTTCTCGAAAGTAATAAAATTACCTAAAAGATCCATAAGCAGACAACTAAGGAGAAGGGTAAAAGGGTTACCTCGTGGTCTTGTACGACCCTAGTCATCACGTTCTCGCTTCAAATCAATGGTTAGGAAGAAAGTATATACAATGCATCATCTACCTAAATGGAATGTCCTACATGCCTACCTAATGCATTAAATGAAATGAAAATCTAAGAATGCCTCTAAACTATAATGAAACCTAAAGTTCTAAATGCAAAAAGGTATATACACATTGCAACCTACTAAACAGGAATAGATATCCCCCCATGCTTGGATTGTTCATTGTCCCCAATGAAAATGATATCCATAAGAAGAGAAGGGGAAGAGGAGTACAACTTACAGTTAATGGGTGCCATCGGGCCCAGGAGATGGCCAGAAATACGGAGGAAATGGGTGGAAGGTAGACGAATGGCTTGGATCATAGGAGGGAAAGGACGACGAACCCCCTCGGCCGTCTGGGATGATGCGAAAGCCCTCCTCCAATTGCCTAACGGACTTTGACTGGCGCCAGAATAACTCATTCATCCGCCAGCGCTCCTCATACTCCCGGGCTTCCCTCATAGCTCGCTCATCCTCTCGCTAAATCTGCCACCTCTCCCGCTCCTCCTGGCGGTCAAGAAAAACCGGAAGTAGGAGACTCCCTCCTCAACGAAGTCCATGCCTCCAGATAGATGATGGAGATCGTCAGGCATGCCGACATAGTCCCCTCAAAGACCCAAAACCTCCATTTGGAGGTTGGAGAAGGACTGGAGGAGGGCGGGGTTAAATGACATATATACCACAGTAGAAGAAGAGGACCAACCTGTCTCATGGGGAAAAGGTAGGTGAAGTGGTGGTGGAGGTGGTGGGATGGCTGCCTCCTCAACATGGATACCCTCAGGCTGGGGCCCTCTGCGGCCCGCATTAATGTCCTCCTCCTCCTCATCGTCATCATCAACCCACTCCTCATCATACTCAACACCCCCATTTATGGCTAACTGTTCCTCCCTAGGTAGAACAGTTGCCCGAATAATCCTACAGTCATAGTTCCAATTCCTCTTGTTGGCGACTGTGGTGTGCTTAACATTAGGAAGGGTGAAGAGGATGGCTTTGTGGTGGGGGTACCTAATAGTATCACCTTGGATGTCAATAATGTGCATATGATGAAGGGTGTCGATATCGAGGTGACCACCCAGGAATGGGGCTTGAGAGTAGAGAGCCTCGAACTGTTGCTTAAGGCAACGGCAATGGCAGTAACAGTGGTGCTAATGCTTATGACGTTCTTGTTGTTAACCTTGGCTACATTCGCCAAGTGGCGGATTATAAACGCCCCTGTGTCCATGGGGGTGCTTGCCAGTGCACACCAAATAATGAACAACTCTGTCTTCCGACAACCATTTTGGTTGTCGTTGCGATCGAAAATGATGTTCGTGGTCAGGCACTGAAGATAACGCAGGTTGACATTACAGACATTGGTAGCCTTAGCCTGTCGTTGGTCAAAAACTCTAGGTCTCTCGCACCGGTCAGTGTAGTCCTTCCGCTTGGAGCATGTAATGCTCATCCAAACATGGTTGGATCGCCACAATGAGGGCACATCTCTATATACTCTGTTGACCACTGGAAAATTTCAATAACTCATTAAATATCCTCAAGTTTATCCGGTGATCCATATTGAACATGCGAAATGAAACTGCTACCTCATGACCCTTAAAAGTACCATCCCAATCGACATATAGAGAGCTCAAAAACTCAATCATAAGATGGTCATATGATGTACATTGCATGTGAATGTACTTAGTCCATCCGAATCTATCAATTAGAGTCAACATGTCATCCAACATCCCCAAAGTCCTTAATGAATCAGCATGAAAATATTTCTGCTCACCAGTGTTCCTAGTTGCTAAAATCTCATATCTAGACTTTTCTTCATCACTAACAAACTGCAAACCTCTAGTGTTAGCAAGCCAAATTAGAGGGTAGGCATCCTTTGTACCTTTAGCAGAAGCAATTGTAGCTGAGGATGAGGTAGTTCGGGAGGACTTCTTGGGTTGGGGTGGAGCCCCGAAACCCTCTCCAACTCGTTTCTTGCCCATGCTTATGAATGAAGAACAAATCAGGGTGTGAGAGTGAGGGTAGAAGCTTAGAATGGCAAGAGAAGGTGCAATTTCTATATCAACAACCTTCAACCTCAACAATAGAGGTTAGGGTTTTAGAGAGAGAAAATGGGATGGGGGGTAGGGTGAATTTGGGGTGAAAAGGTGAGAAATTTTGTGAGGAGAGTGGAAGAAAGTGAAAGAATTGAAAAAAATTTAGGGGAAATTTGAGAGTGTCGGAGAGGATTTGAGTGGGTAATGGTGAGAGAGACAGGAGGGTTGCGTGTTTTTAGAGATAGAAAATGTAGAGCTCCAATGGGGAAGAAGGAACAAGGAGAAGGAAATCGGGCTTTTAGCCGATTTTTAATATGGTACGGTCATGCCAACAGGCACGGTGCCACCATCCCACATTGCTGTCCTTGAGATGTAGATCTGAAAACGTGGCACGGCCGTCCCACTAAGCATGGGGTCACCGTGCCACTTTTCTGAGCATCAAACCATGATTTTCATGCTCCCTCCTTTTCTTCCTTGACGTCTGGAGGGGGTGGCATGGTCATGCCATCGGCATGGGGTGCCCATGCCAACTTGCTGCCTTATAATTCACTCATTTCAAGTAGCTCGCTTCTTTTGTCACTCAATTTTTTATTTTATTTTTTTGCTTGAGCTTTTTCCTCTCATCTTTTTTTTCTTTTTTCTTTTTTCTTTCTTTTTTTCAAAAGCAATAAAGCTTGAGTTGCCTCCCAAGAAGCGCTTGTTTTAGGTCCTTAGTTTGACCATTACCTCAAACTGGCAGATGATGACAGGATGGAGGGAGGTGGAGATGGTGAAGTGGTGAATGGTGTTGCCTCCAACACCACCCCGGGGCTAATCAGTGCCTCCAAGAGTAGTAGGAATGGATGGATGTAAATCAGACAACACTACAGACCTTATATGAGGTCCTCCATCCCTATCAAACAATGTGACGCCAGAATTAGCTGCGTGAGAGACAGAATATGTAGGGGCCTCATGAGGTGAAGAAAGAGCAGGAATTGAATATGGTATGGGTTGAGGGAAACAGAAATCAACCCTATCACCACAAAATTGGAAGGACATAGTTCCTGCTCGCACATCGATCACCGCCCCTGCAGTAGCCAGAAACGGCCTCCCAAGGATGGTGGGATTTGGGAGTTCTCATCCATATCCGTCACAATAAAGTTGCAAGGGATGATGAACTTACCCACCTGGATAGGAGCGTCCTCCAAAACACCCACATGTCGACTGAGGGTGCAATCCACTAGCTGTATGATCGTGGTGGTGGGTTTCAAATGCAACAATTCAAGCTTCTTGCACAGAGAGAGAGGCATTAAATTCACACTGGCCCCCAAATCACAAAGGGCTCTCTCGATTTGCATCCCCCTATACAGCAAGGGATAGAGAAGCTATCATGATCCTGCAACTTCGTTGGCGACTGACTTGGAGAATTGAGCTACATACCTCTCCCATAGGTACCACTGGAACTCCCTCAGCCTCACCTTTATTAGAAAGGGGCTCTCTCAAAACTTCGAAGTAGGTAAGTGCTTTCTTGAAAGCCTCCAAGAAAGGGGTATTAGCGTAGACCCACCTTAGAATATCCATGAATCGTGCACATCTGGGCTTAAGTTGAGAGAGCTTAGCCCAGACTAACCTCTGAGGGTAAGGAACAAGAGACTAATAAGGTCGGACTGGAGGAGGTTGATGACGTTCCTCTTCTTGATTCGGAGCCCCTTCCTTCTTCAATGTAGTTGTTCCTATAAAAATAGGACCTGTAACCAGTTCCTAATGTACCATCACAGGACTCTCCACAACCCCTTCATTTCTCGTATAAACTGCATTGATGTGACCCCTGGGGTTGACCTTGAGCTGGCCCGACAGTTGCCCTTGTAGTCGGGACAAACTGCTAACCTGTTAAATGATTTATGCAATCTGAGTGTCCATCACCTTTTGATGGGAGGCCATGGCGTCGAACTTGGAATTCAATTGATTGATTTACTTACTAAAACCTCATTTGTCTTGGTTTGGGTCGTTATAAAGCGCTCTACAAGGTTCTCTAGGTTAGACTTGGATTGTGGAGGCGGTTGTTGGGGGGGTGGATTGTAGGGTGCCTTATGTTGAAAACCACGGGGCTGAGGTTGAGAGGGGTTGGGTGGAAAAGGGTTGTTGTTGTGGTAGGAGAAATTAGGATGATTTCTTCAGCGGGGGTTGTATGTGTTTGAGTAGGGGTTGTTCTGTGGTGTTGGGCAAGGGTTGAAATTTTGCATAGCATTGGCATGCTCCATTCCCTGGAAAGTAGTGTGGCACTCAGAAGTAGCGTGCCCTTGGATGCCATAGATCTCACATGAAGCCCCAATCTCAAACATTGCACCTAAAGGACTCCTTGCTAGACTCCCTAAAGGAGGAGTCCCAAATGTATCAAACCACTGTGCTAGAGCGTGTACCTTACTAGCTAGCAAGTCCACAGTGTTGACTCCATAGACCCCACTGGTCCTCTTTGGGGTTGCCCTCTCACTGGACCAATGGTAGTTGTTGGAGGCCATCTTCTCCAATAAAGCCTTCGCAGCCTCTATCGATCTCCCCATAAGTGCACTGCCAGTTGCGTCGTCAACATACATCTTCAGGGACTGGTCTAATCTATTGTAGACGATTTGGATTAGAAGGCAGTCGGGTACTCCGTGGTGGGGGCATTGGCGTTGAGGATCTTTGAACCTTTCCCATGCCTAATAAAGTGACTCATCACCTCGTTGGGAGAACGAGGTGATTTTCGCTCTTAACTTAGCGGTCTTGCCTGGGGGAAAGCACTTGCTTAGGAATGCAGTCGACAAGGCCTCCCAGGTAGTAAATCAGTTAGGGTCGTCATTAAGCAACCAATCACTGGCTCTGTCCGTCAGCGAAAAAGGGAAGAGCCATAGTCTGATTGCATCGGCGGAGACCTTGTTAAGCTTGATGGTGCACACTTCGCTAGGAAGTTGCGAAGGTGAATGTGGGGATTCTCCATGGGACGTCCACTGAATTGGTCTTTCTCTATGAAAGACACAAGAACGGGCTGCAGCTTGAAGTTGTTCGCTTCGACGACCGGGTTGATGATGGACGAGGTGAGGCCGATGGCCTGCGGTAAGACATAATCTTGCAGCGCCCTAGGATTTCTCTCGATCATGATGACTTGTTGCTGTTGTCGCTTCCTCGCACCACTCTGCCTTTGCGCAATGGCTCCTTTCTCATGGTCAAAGGGAATGAGTGGTCGATCCCTATGACTGCACATGTACATACAAAGCCAAAAACTATGCCAACTGTAAGCAAGTCCAAGCAAAGTTCAAAGAACAAGGAGAAAATGAAAACGAAAAAGAAAAAGACAATGCCTAATCTAGTTTTCAATCGCTTTTGATGTTGAAATAGATAGGTTCCCCGGCAACAGCGCCAAAAACTTGTTGTCTTAAAATGTGTTACCACAAGTGCACGGTGCCAGTTGTAGCTAGTAACAGCAAGTACGGGTCGTGTCCACAAGGAACTTGGTTTCAATCACCGAATTCAACTTTAACACTCAAGTCAAGCAAAAATCCACTTTATGTGAATGTTACTAACTAATAGTACTATTCTGATGAATTATCTAATTCAGTATTAACAAGGGTCCTAGATTGGGGTTCACCGCACTATTATGCTATATGAATCACAATTAGGTCAAGCAAACCATGCCCATGAATGAGTCGAAGTGGAAAGGATTACCATTTGAGCGCATCTAAGCCTTCTCTCAAAGGTTAATAGACAGACTAAACTAATCTTAATTATCTATTTTCATGAAACTAAGATTATCAAAGCCATAAGATTTCGCAATCAATTATTCCCAATTGAAACCCTAATTGTTTTCACGCTAGGCGGATCAATTGCCCACGAAGTCGCACTAGGTAAAGGATTTAACTTTCGTTTATCTCCTAGACCCTAATTAGAAGCAGTGAATAAAACTCTTTCAAGCAATTCAGCAAATAGTTGGCGCACTAAGTAGGAATTCACATTGCAGTCATGGATATGATTCACATAAACCTAAAATATAATTCACTTTTGCATAATAGGGGCTACACCCAATCCAAGACAACTAATTTAGCACCTAATGATTCTTCCAATCACAATCACAATAAAAAATGCGACGAGCATGATTAAAGCTACAAACTTTGAACTAGAATGCAAGAGAAAGAAGGAAAAGAACGCACTTTAGTTAATCGTAACAACAATCCACAAATTCGTATCCAATCAATCTTCAATCCAATGCTCGAAATTTTTTAGGAAAATATTGAAACCTAAAACACTAAAAGTCTCTGTTTTTCGAGAGATGGCCCCCATAGAGAAGAAACATTACCAAATAGCTAATTACGTCGCATTGCCGCAATTAATCATGATCAACTAAAGTGGCACGGTTGTGCCACTTCCCTGCCCAGTGTGTTCCTGCTTTCTTAGCGTGGCACAACCGCGCTGCTTGGCATAGGGTCACCATGCCACATCTCTAGGCCTTGACAACATCCTCTTTAGCTCAAAACCCGCCTTCCTGGCCTTCTTTTCGCTCGACATTAGCGGGTTTTCCCTCTTTCCTTCAACCGAACTCCTGAAAAGCATAAAAACATATCATATAAGCGAATTCAGGATAAAGAAGGCCTATTTGACCATTATACTTTGAAGTTCAACCCAAAAACCGCAGAAATGAGAGGTTAAAATTAAATCTGAAAGAGGTAAAATGGTGATTTATCAGTTACCTTCTCACCGCACTGGCTGCGTGTAAACTCAATCTTCTGATAATTGTAAGCTCTATTTAATTTATCAATGGGAATTGAGTGGTCATTTATTGTGAATATTATTTGGTTTATGGTCTATGTGCATAAAGAATATAAAATGCAATGCACTCCTCCTATTTCTATGGTTAATCCTTATGAGAGAAATTTTTTCATTTGATATTAGAGCAGTACGTAGCCCTTAGAATTGGTATAATGCATTGCACTTTTCCTATTTCTATGGTTAATCCTTCTATGGCCTCCTTATGACTCATTATGCTATTGTCAAGTATTCTTACTTGTAAAGGATTCTTGGCTTTCTTTCACATGAATCCTAGAAATAAAGATCTTTTTTTGTAACAAACAGAACAACTACTATCTATATTGACACATATTCATATTTATTATATATCTCTAAACATACATTTATTGGGATATAGATGCTATTAGGATTTGTATTGGTGACTTCATATCTTATTTCCATAGTCATATTTTTCACTAATACGCTCTCATAGATTGGTTCACTAACAGTTCTGGTTTTATATCCAATGACTTTCCTACCTAGATTCATATTTCGGCCTACACTGCTTCTTGTAGATTCAAAACTCATTTTATTTATTTCACTGGTCATGCTAATTGTATAATATTTATTAAGTTTTTCTTTAGCTAACGAAAACCCTTCCCCCCATTTTGATCTCGTACTCATGTTTCTTAATAATTGGGGCTTAATAGTAATTTTATCATTCTCTTCAATTTTTATCACATTTTTTTATTAATTTTAGTGGGATTAGCAAAGCTAGATATCCAAGATCTATCAATTTTTATTTCCTACAGATTGGACTTTACCCTTTGAATCTTTCGCAATAGAATATGATTTTGAAATTTTTCTGCTCTATCATTGTTACCTTAGTCTTTGGATCTATATTATTGTCTAATCTATGGGCTATCTTCTAAAATATCCTCAGTGGGTAACCTCCCCTTTTCATATCCATTCCAACTATTTTTATTGTAAGGGATAGGAAGTTTTTAGCAAATTCATCTTTTCGGCTTATATAATATCTACGTGAGCAATTGAATCATATTGATCCATTGCATAATTTGGTCTTAATACCTACGATAATTTTATTATTAAATTTGGTATGCATGATATCATAGAGCAAAGTATAAAGATCAATATCTTTACCATAATGTTATAATGGAGTAATTTGCATTTGAACACTTCCAACATGGATATATCTATACTTTTTGTCTTTGTTATGCTCAATGATATTTTTCCAATTAATGAGATTAACTTCTATTATATCATACTCACAGTCTTTTGTTTCTATATCTCCTTCCATAATTTCGCATGCACACTTACTCTTTAATTGAAAAATGAATTTTTTATATATCATGTCTTTCTGATTATGGGAAGGACCCAATCTCCTCTGATATCGTCATTCTCATTATCTATAATAAATTCTTCTCCTTAAAGATCACCTAGACTAATTGAACTATTTTCCATCGTATGGCTAGTTTCTTCATAATTACTTTCTTCATATTCATCTTCTAGTACAATCTCAACAATTCCCTTAGCATTTTTCAGGTCTAGAGCTAGTGCTTCTTCGTCGCTAAGCTCAAAATAATCTAGACGACACAGTGTTTCAATCAACTTATTATTCTTCCTATTTTTGCATTCATTATCATAATGTCCTACTTCTCCATATGCCCAACAATTACAATTATTTTTCCCGGCAGGACAGTAAGCGGCTTTTCTAAAAAATCTTCATTTTTTAGGGTTTGGTTTGTTATAATGTTTTCTTTAATATTTCTGTCATCTCTGCTTGTTAAAACTCTTTTTCTTATAAAATTTTCTTTTTCATCTCCTTTTAGGTTCTTTTCCCCATTGGTGAGTAGAATCCCAATAAGTTAGAAACAAGTTTTTTATTTTCTTATACTTTTGGGGATCAATGCATTGATCATTGACCAATTTTCTTAAATAGGACATTCTTGAGCCGAGGGTATCAATGACTAGCTTTTTCAAGCCATGCAATGTACTTTTCAATGATTATGGAATTGATTCGATATGAAAATTTGTCATAAAGCATGCTAAGATTGGTTTCATTATGCCCAATTTTTTTTAATAATATTGATTTAATTTAGTAATATAAGTTTTCAGATACCTCATATCCCGAAGCTCTATGTTGTTAATCTTCCTTTGCCATTCTCTAATTTTTTCTTCGGAATCAAGTTTAACTCCAATAAACTCATTTTCGATCTCCTTAAATAGATTTTTGAACATTACATATGGTGTTTTGATCATTCTTAATGCATTTTTACCATCCTCATTTAACGAATCATACCACTCAGCTACAGTGAAAAAAAAGCTATGTTCAATATAGTTTAGTTAATTTTCAGTAGTCCATGTAGTATTTAAGTTTAGAATACTATTCATGTCTCTTTTTCAATGCTCAAATATTTCTTCTTTATTACGAGCTCCATCGATGTTTGAGATGTATCATGTTTGGCTAATTGGGGGTAAGACTAAATTCTTCAAATGTCGTAGTTTTTCTTGGGATAAACCCAAAGGAAAAATTGGTTATACATCCTGCTAGAATGTATCTAGGTCTCACAAAATGAGTATTTCTTATAGAATGTTCACAAAATTCTTCGGGCTTAGAAACAACATTATTAACTAGATTGGTCTCGATTTCATTTGCGCTGAGTTCTTCTCTAATTTCATTGATGTCATCATCAAATACCATTTTACCATATTATTTTATCCAGTTTTCTTCTAATTTCTTCTAAAGGTACAACTTTATGATTTTCTAGTTTAATTAGGTTTATCTGTTGATATATTTCTTCTTCTAATTAGGCGTTATTTGTCTCTTCATTTTCATTAGATGATACGTCTTGTTGATGAACTATTGCTCCCACGATTTTGTTTAATTCCTCTGAATTTTGTTCCTTTTCAAACATATTCTGTAGTTCTTCAAGATTATACTACTTATACTCCATCATCTTCTTCCTTCTTTGCCTTTTCAGATGATTTTTCAGTTGATTTTTCTCCTATTTCTTTTTAGATTTTTATATAATGCAAACAAAATGGATATTTTTTTCAAATTTTGGAAAATGTATTTATGCTGAAATAGAGTACTAATACTTAAAGTGGATTTTTCACTATCTCTAATCTTGTTAACTAAAGGAAGATGAATTACAGATAATTGCTTCTTACTCTCCTTAACTTTAGTCTTAATTTCAGCTAATTCGGCTTTTAATTCTAAAACTATATCAGTGATATAGTTAAATTGAGGCGTTACTAAAACGATCCCTTCTAGTGAGTGAACAATATGTGAATAACTAGGAGTAGGATAATCAGGTGATGATTCAAGCATTAAACACAGTAATTCGCTTAATTAATAATTAGTTAGCTTAATTATCTTAATTATTTTTTGGTCAAGTGGTTTGATACAAAACAAAAGAGGGCCTTGAATAATACTTATGAGAGAAATTTCACATGCACAAGTTTAAAATTTTTGAAAGTAAGTTTTAAGGATTGGGGTTAAAAATACAAATTTTGAAAGTTTAATCCACAAGAAAAATATTGAGGGTACCTAAAAATTAAGTTACATAAACTTAGAGGTACTAGAATATTAACTCTAAAAATATAGGGTTATAAATATTAATGGCTAAAACTTGAGGTACGTGGATGCGAATTACTTGAACATAGTATGACAAAGAAGTGATTATAGGATTCAAGGGTGGATCTACTCATGGGGGCGGGGTGTCCATGGACGCCCCTCTCCCAAAAAAAAAATATTCAACTATTCTAAATGGGATTAGATTGGTATATGTGGATACCCCTAAATTATGTCAAAAAAATTATAAATACACTTTAAATATATCCAGCCCAAATATTGATATTTTTAATTTCTTTAAATCTCAAAAGTACAGTTATAAAGTTGAAATTTGATGAAAAAGTAAAATAAAATTAAATGGACCCTAGCCCAAATTTGGCTCTCTCCCTCCCTCTCTTATCTCGAGTAAAGACTTTTAATTTAATCTAATTCTATTAATTTTCTTTTAATGTTATTATTTATTTTTTCAGCTGTTTAGTTGAAATGTATTCTTGATGCTTACTTTTCTTTAACTTGGCTCTAACGGTTTATTTGAACTTAATGCGATTTCTTCCCCCCCTTAGTGCGATTAACTAGCGCAGATTGCTTATTTATAGTTGTATTTCATGTTTGACATGTTCACTTCATGTCTCAATTTTTTTTGGTCTCATTGCTTGGAACTAATGATCTGTCCTCTGTAAACCAAGGTTTTAATAAATGTTACATAATCGTAACGCTCTGCAATTTCAGCTCAATTTATGTATCAAACTAAATATGAAAAACCACGAAGAACAAATGTAGTAGTAGAGGTACCGTAGTTTTTTTTAAGGGGGGGGGGGGGAGGAAGTGGAGTACATTATTATTGCATGTCAATTTACGCTGGTGTAGAGATGAAACGTTTGGAAAAAAAAGAAACGGAGCGTTTGTACAAAATAGGCTACCATATGTAATATGTATCATATAATTTCTTTTTTTATTGATATTGTACAATAATAATGTCGTTAATAGATGGATATCCCTATTTTAAACATATAAATCCGTCACTGATATGATAGTATGGTGGGATCAGTTTTGGTAATACAAACCTCTTGCCTTCATGATCAAAAAAAGTAATTAAGACCCTGAAAAATTACAAGCCATTACAAACCACAAAATACTGCACCGCAAACTCAAATTTGGCAAAATAGAAAATAACCTCCAACATACACATTGACAAGTAGAAATTTTTAAATGGGATATTGTTGGTGGCTTTTCATCGGAAAAATTTTCAAGAGCACAATCTAATCCAAGTTAGGTTAGTGGGGCGGAGCATTGGCTGTGCTTTGCTGGGCTCAAAGAAGCAATTAAATCGATAAGAGTGTTTAAGGAGTCAGAGAAGTAAGGCGGAAAAATTAGGGTGAAAAACTTGAGGGAGAAAGAAAATCGAAATTCATTTAAGTTGTTGATGTGTAAAATGGCCCGTGACTTCTGCGTATAGTACGGAGGCTTGTGGCATGCGACCAATGAATCGAGCAACCTTACTTGATCTACGTTACACTACATTATATTTACACAAATTCTTAGGGCCAGACATAAAGATTATTTTAAGATGGGCTTTTTGGGGTGATTTTTTTTTTATAGGTTTTATAGTGACTAATAATATATTTTAAAGCGACTTTTAAATTTAATGGTAATTAGTAGTTCGTTTAAGTATGACTATAATAACAGTTGCCCATAAATGAACAATTAGTCATTTCAATTAATTATTAATAGTCACCATAAAAGCATCTGTCCTATGATGTGACTTATGTGAGATAGTTTTACACAAAACTTATTATTATATTTATTTGTATTTTAACTACATACAAGTTTGTTTTCCCATTTCAAGAGGGGATTACTTGACTCTACTACCCACGCTTTCTCCGTCTCTTAGTGTAGGTATATTACAGTGTATAAATTATAATTATACAACACAATCCCACCATCTCAACTTCTAAACCTCTGTTTCAAACTAGGCCACAACCCTGCGCACTGCCTATAACCACTACCGAGGCCATAGTTAGAGTTGACAGTGAATGGCTACCCCATCGCTGGCTTTGCTCCACCTGGCTCCTCTCAGCACCATTTTAATTCCCCACGAAATGCAGCATGCATAAGCCTAAGAATGTGATTTCCTTGTATACTATCACCTATATATGTGAATTCCTGGCATCCATATTGGGTGAGCCTTTCAATCACATTTTTTTCACACATTGTCAAAACTTTGATGACAACCCTAAACCCTAACCCTGACTTTCACTCCAGGTCTTATTCTTTTCTATCTCTTTTGTCTCGTGCCCCTGGCTGTTGGTGAAGTGAGAACCACCAACATGACATGACACCGTCAATAACGCTTGTGTGAAGTGGCGACGAGGAAGTCACTTTGGCTTCTACTGCCCCTCCCCAAAAACTCGCACACACACGGTTATTTCTCTTATGATATGTCCATCTTCTCTTTTCCAGCGACACCAACTCCTTCTCGTTTCTCTTTCAGTCGTGAGAGTAGCACCCTCCCTCCCTTTATCGTAGCCAATGATCACTTTCCCCTGGGGTCCACTTCGATTTGGGATGATCAATTACCTTTCTGTGGGTTCACAATGACGACTGTTGTTGATTTCTTGGACGGTGCCATTTTCAGGCCTTAATGGCACCCAGTACAAGGATTAGTTCCTCTTACAAGCCTTGATTGGCATCCAGTAATGCATTCTCAAACTATAATGCCCTTAAAATAGTTTCATGAAATATAGGTATTTTGTAATTTTCGTGGTGTATTAGTCCATAGAAAACAAGTCTGGGAACAATTTGGAGATGCGTTTTATTTTGATCCACTTTAGTCAAATTGAGAAAGTTTCTACATTTTTTGACCCCAAAATTGAACACAGTGTCAGACATTGGATAGAGGTCAAATATTCAGCTAGACTCTTGACCACAAATCATTCAAGTTACCTTTTGTTAAGCTTAATCTATCTATATTTACATGAACGCAATTAAAACACAATATATATATATATATATATATATATGTATATATATATATATATAGATATAAATTTAAGTATATATAAATTTAAAGAAAAGTACCAAAGGTAATTCGCTACCTACACTTCAAAATTTTAGAGGATTGGAAACTCTTAAGGTACTTCCAACCTAAATAATTGACTACTTATAAATGTTATCCTTTAAAACAATTTAATTCATATTTAGGTTATCACAATAAATACATAATTAAATATATTTTATTTTTTCCTTAATCAAAATTATTATTAAATATTAATAATATTACAAAAACATAGTACAAATAGAAAGATATTACAACTAGTAATTAAGTTTCAATAAAAAGCCGTTATTCCACCATATATTTACTAAGATACCTAGAAAATGGTGGTAAAAGAAAACATAAAAGGAAATATAGTTCTTATTGTCATTGATATATAAAAAATATCAATAATTTTTAAAATTGAATTTTTACGTGACTGACTTATATGTTTTACAATGATCAAAGCTAGTTATAACGTAAAATTTTAAACTTTATTTAGTTTTATTTGGCAAGCTATTAAAGGCTGGCAACTTTTAATATATATTAATGCAACTTTTAAAATATTGTTCATCAAATTTAATACCAAAGGTTGTAAAATAATGATACTCTAAATACGTTTGATGACCTTAAGTTTGTTTTTACTACCATACTATTCAAAGTCATTGGTTTGTAAAAAAAATATAAGATATAACAGTCCAGTTGTTATAAGTTTCCCAGCAGGTTATCACTGTGTGTTTTACTGTACCTAATTATAATTTGTATTCATAATGTTTATAGTTAAAATCTAAAAATTAAATGAGTACTAAGGATTATCTATGCAACACACAGGTGGCCAAAGCTAGATCCAAATCAATTTACAATCCTACAAATAAAACTAGTCAGTAACTAATGATGACAGAGTTGGAAACCATAACCAGTGAAACCAGTGAAACCATTGCGAACGGTGAAGCCTCTCCGGAAGAAATCGATCTAAGGGCTAGATCCACGAACAAAGTTAAACGTGGAGCACAGCAAACTGATTCCCAGGAAGTTGAAATGGCAGAGGTGGAGTGCGTGCCAGAAACGAATCCCATACGAGGTGTGACGCCGCCAGGACTGGAACGGAATGCAAATACAAACCCAGCCACCTTTCGAGACAAATTGCTGCAAAACAACCCCAATATATCTTTCACTAGCCACAACAATGCAGTTTGGGAGCCAGAGGTGGAAGCGTGGGATACAGAAGATGATGAACCGATGTTCCATGAACTAGAAGACCCAAGATGCCCAACCATCAGATTGACCAAGGAGGAGAAAATCCAGTTACGACGGCCATGGAAGAATGCACTCATAGTGAAACTATTTGAGAAAGGGATCGGCTACCTTCAACTAAAGAAGAGTATGGCCATTAAATGGAATCTCAGAGGAGATTTTGCATTGATTGATGTGGGGTGTGATTACTATGTTGCCCGATTCTCAAACGCCCAAGACTACGAGCATGTCCTAACTCAAGGACCTTGGTTGATCCGAGATAACTATCTCACCCTTCGTAAATGGGTCCCAAACTTCATTCCAGATGAGGAGCCAATTCGATACCTCACTGCTTGGGTTAGAATTCCCCGCTTAAGTGTTGAATATTTCAATGAGCAATTCCTTCATAAGATAGGAGGAAAGATTGGCAAAGTGGTGAAAATTGACCGCACAACAACATATGTGGAACGGGGGAAATTTATCAGAATGAGTATTGAAGTAGACCTGTCAAAACCACTACTATCGAAATTCAGATTACAGGAAAAAGTATGGAGAATACAGTATGAAGGACTCAAGTTGATATGCTTTAAATGTGGCAAGATAGGCCATAGAGAAGACAACTGCCCCTTAGCCATGAATGGAGAGCAGAATGGAGAACCCACTGAGAAAGGCCACGACCCAACTAGCGTTGTACCTGTACATAGGCCACAATACTTGGAGGACTTTGGTTCATGGATGTTGGTGAAGAAGCCACCTCGTCGGAAAACTACTCGGCAAAACATTACCAATACTAGAGACAAGGGGGACGCAAGCAGATCCAATCCGAACCAGGAAGCAAACCACGAACCCGGTTCGAGTGCCCGAGCCAAAATGGCCAATGCTGAAAATGGAAATAATACAAACATGCCAAACAGATCGCCTATAACACCAAACTCTCAGAGGCAAGGATCGCGATTTGCCATATTGGGGGACGATCTGGAAGAAGAAAATCAAATCTTTGAAATACAACTGGAACATGCCAAGGGATTAGACCCAGTCAAAAATGAGGAAATCCATGAGGAATCATCCCTAGCGAAATTTCAGGAACAAAACTTAAGAGGAGAAAATCATGCAAATGGCATGGCACCCCAAGCTCACACGTGTGCAGAGAATGGAACCACCCCAGATTTGAACGTCCAAATGGATTGCATAGTCATTAAGGAAACGGGACCACGTACCCCCTTAGCCATTACCCATGCAGCTCCACAGCAAAATTCAACAAAAAACTCCCAAATCCGCATTCAAAGCCAGCAGAATGCTGCTACAGGCAAGGGAAATTGTTATCCGTTTCAGTCGTATTCAGCTCAACGTCCTAAGCCAACACATGCTAGGCCAACGCCATACACTAGGACATCCAATGCACATTGGGGTTTTATCACTCGACCCACCTCTCAGGAATTTCTACAAGGAATTCCTGACTACCTTATTCCAGCTCATTCCAGGGATCCGCCACTAGCTCCATTTGAGCGCAATTTGCCCCAGGCAAGAATTAATCTTAGATTAACTGGGAATTCCATACAACCAATACATGCCCCTTCCCTTGAAACGGAGGAGCAGGAGGAAGAAGTAGATGGGGAAGATCGCCATAATGTGCTTAACCCCACGGAACGTCGCTGCAATAGCTAAGGCCCAGAGGATCGGGCTACGTATTTTTCAGTTATCATTAATGATTAATATGAATAACTCAGCTGTGAATACACGTATCCTTGCGTGGAATGTCCAAGGAGCAGGAAGCAAAGGATTCCGCATTACGTTAAAAGAACTTGTTCAGAAGTATTCACCAAAAATTTTGCTGTTCGTGGAGACCAGAATAAGTGGCATCATAGCAGATGACGTTTGCAAGAAAATGGGCTTTGATGGGATATTTCGAGTAGAAGCACATAGCTTTAGCGGAGGAATCTGGGTCCTTTGGCTCCAAGACGAGGTACACCTCAAGATTATCTCCTCCTCTGCGCAGTATGTCACGATGGAAGTATTAGAAGGGGATTCGGAGCGCTTGATTTTATCCGCCATCTATGGAAGTCCGGATGAGCAATGAAGAACGGAGTTATGGGGAGAACTTGAAAATTTTGCCCAGCTTACATCTCACCCATGGCTTCTTATTGGCGATTTTAATGATACTCGATCAATGGTAGAACGCCGAAATTGCAGTGCTTATTTGGCTCGTCGATGTGCACACCTCAACAATTGGATTGAAAATAATAGACTGATCGACCTTGGATTTTCAGGCCCGCAGTTTACGTGGGCACGAGGCCTTAATCTAGAGACTAGAAAGTATGCAAGACTAGACAGGGGTTTATGCAACCAGGCTTGGAGGTTGAGATTTCAAGAAGCAGGGATACAGCACCTCATCCAGAATCAGTCCGATCATTGTCCACTATTACTCTCCCCAAACGGCTTCGTACCTACACACCATGTTCAACGGCCTTTCAGGTTCCAAGCTGCCTGGATCACCCATGAAAACTTTGATTCATTTCTTACCCAAAACTGGGACATCAGCATACCACTGTACCCCCTTTTGACTCGAGTCTCAGTAGCCCTAGCAGAAAGGAATAAATCCGTGTTCGGAAACCTTTTCCATCGCAAAAACAAAGTGTGGGCTAGATTGGAAGGGACCCAAAAACAATTGGCATAGACTCCAAATCGGTTCCTTGCCAAGCTAGAAGTGCAACTAAAGAAAGAACTTAACGAAGTACTGTCCCAAATGGAACTGCTGTGGTTTCAAAAATCCCGTGAGGATGCTATACGCGATGGAGATCAGAATACACGGTACTACAATCTTAGTACCATTATACGAAGGAAATTCAATCGAATCGATTCCATTCAAGACGCAAATGGGAATTGGGCTTGGGAAGAGCATGATGTCCAGGAAATGGTGCGTGAATTCTTCATGCAGCTTTATTCAGAGGATAACGAGACATATCAGTCGCATATCCTTCCCCACAACCGGTTTCCTAGAATGAGCAATGAACAACTTGCTCATCTTGGCAAACGATACGTGGGTAGCGAAGTGAAAAAAGCAGTGTTTGACATGAATTCGTACAAAGCCCCGGGACGCGACGGATTCCAAGCACTCTTCTTCCAAAAGTATTGGGACATCACTGGAGCCAATTTAATGCAACTGGTGCTCAACGCCCTAAGGGGAAGTAACTTCCCAGATGAACTCAATGAGACCTACTTAGTCCTAATACCAAAGGTCCCCAATCCACAATCAGTGACACAACTTCGACCAATCGGCCTATGCAATGTTGCCTACAAGACTATCTCCAAGATGATAGTGAATAGGCTTAAACGAGTCATGGAGACGCTGGTGGCACCCACGCAATGCAGTTTCGTGCCTGGAAGAAAATCACAGACAACATCATCATAGTTCAGGAGGTGCTACATACAATGCATCGTAAAAGTGGGGCGACTGGCTATATGGCAATCAAAGTGGATCTTGAAAAAGCTTATGATCGGCTACGATGGTCGTATATTAGGGAAACCTTACTCAAGGCAAACCTACCGCAACTCGTGGTGGATACCATAATGAATTGCATAAACCTCACCAAGTTCAATATCTTGTGGAATGGAAGGAAAACACAGACATTCACGCCGTCCCGAGGGATAAGACAAGGAGACCCATTATCTCCTTATCTATTCGTCCTGTGCATTGAACGACTGAATCATATTATTGAGGACATGGTGAACCAAGGGGCTTGGAAACCGGTCTATGCCAGCAGAGGCAGCCCTCCAATATCAAATTTGTTCTTTGCAGATGACTTGATTTTATTTGGAGAAGCAACTGTGGAGCAAGCAAGAGTGATTAAATATTGCCTAGACTTGTTTTGCTCAGCATCTGGACAAAAAGTTAGCACTCAAAAGTCTTTGGTTTTTTTCTCCGGAAACACTAAAAGGCAAGTCAAGGAAGAAGTTAGTCAGGCATTGGAGATCCCGATCACCGATGATTTGGTAAAATATCTTGGAATGCCTACGATAAACGGACGAGTGGATAGACACACTTTTCGGGCAATATCTGAGAGAAAAGACAGTAGATTATCTGGATGGAGGTCCATGGCACTGTCCACAGCCGGCCGTGCCACACTTATTAAATCTACGATCTCATCTATTCCGCACCATGCAATGCAAACGGCTTGTCTACCACGGTCGCTATGTGATGACATTGACCACAAAGCTCGAAGATTCTTATGGGGGGAAATATTGAGAATCGAACTCTACACAACGTAGCATGGGAGCAACTAATGAAGCCTAAGGAAGCAGGTGGGCTGGGGTTTCGTTCTATAAGGCACGCAAACAACGCATTTCTTATAAAGCTTGGCTATCGTTTGGTGACTGAAAGGGAGACATTATGGTCACGAATACTCCGAGCTAAATATTTCCAGAATGTGATCTACAAATGTTCAAACCTAGAAGTGACGCCTCCAATACGTGGAAAGGTATCCTTGAAAATATTAAGTTCCTCCGGCAAGGCTCGAAGATAAAGGTGGGCAATGGCAGGCAAACGATGTTTTGGCAAGATGATTGGCTTGGAAAAGGACCTCTGTGCAATGTCAGTACAGAACCGGTACCCCCCACATTGGCAGAAGTTAAAGTGGCAGATATGTGGGATGAAAATAGAGGGTGGAGATGGGAAAGTTTCGCAGACCCAATTCCACCAGAGTTCAGGAAAATCTTAGCTTCACAGAGTATTAGAAGTGGGGATGAATATGAAGATCAAATTGTATGGAATGACTCAAGGTCGGATGGCTTCTCGATTGCATCAGCATTGAAAATTATCAACCAGATAGATACTGTGATAACGAATCCTATATGGGACATAATCTGGAAATGTAAAGCTCCCCAACGGATTCGGTTTTTCCTTTGGTTAGTGGCCCATGATAGGATCATGATGAATGTAAACCGAACACATCGCAACCTCACTACTGACACCTTATGCAAAAAATGTGGAATGGGGGAGGAGAGTACTCTTCATATTCTTCGGGACTGCGAGGCAGCAAATAGGATATGGGAACAACTTGTCCCAGTGAAATATCATGCAAATTTCTTTACTCTCCAGCTTCGGGACTGGATGATGTTGAACCTTAAGCAAGCAAAGACCAACAAACAGAAGTGGCCCACGATATTTACAACTACAATTTGGTGGTTATGGCGGTGGAGGAATATACGATGCTTTGAGAATCCAGACTTTGAACCCCAGAGACCATGTGAGTTTATATTAGAACGTAGCAGGGAAATAGCAAAAGCAATGTACTCTACCTCAAGGATTGAATTAATCCCTAAAACTGAGAGGTTGATAAGATGGATAGCCCCACCAGATGCATGGATTAAACTTAATGCTGATGGGGCTTCACGTCGCAATCCAGGACAAGCAGAAGGAGGTGGTGTACTGAGAAACCATATGAGCCAGTGGTTTCGTGGATTCACAGCAAACTTTGGAACTTGCTCCTCTGTCAAGGCGGAGCTGCTCGCCCTACTGCAGGGTCTTCGATTAGCATGGTTGAGTGGAGTTAAGAAGCTTCTCATAGAAGTCAACTCGAAGACTGTGCTTAGTAAAATGCAAACTCCAGCAAGACCCCACCAACTTCATTATTTCCTTATCAAAGAATGCCAAGACTATATATACAACGTACAATGGTGTGTGGTAATAGATCATTGCTATCGTGAAGCAAATAGGGTCGCTGATCATCTCGCGAATCTAGGTGTGGAACAACAGGAGTCGCTTATCTTGCTTGACGCCCCCCAGATTCAGTCAAACCCAAATTGATGGATGATATACTTGGTGTACCCTATTCCCGCCTTGTGCGTAGTTAACAATAAAACTTAGGGGCTTGGCCCCTCGTCTTGACCAAAAAAAAATAAAAAATTTACAATCCTACAGCGTGAAAAAACATAGAAAAATGTGAAATTCTTTTCCACATTCGAACCTAGCTACTATGTTCTTTTTAGTCAAATTTTTGTTTTGTGTTGGCCTGTAGGGTAATACAAGACATATGATAATAACAAAATAGGGATGCGTATAAACTAAACAACATATAAATTAAACAACACTTAAACTGGCATCCTCTAACAATACTTTGGAGAACCTAACTATGTATAGAGCAATAAATAAGTCCACAACCTATTTTTCCTTCAAGTTGACATGCTATTCTTTTTCTGATGATAAATTGTTCAGCCTCCAAATTCGTCTCTTTAGACTTTCTCTCTTTTGCACACTGGACCATATCATTTGACTATACTTGAGGACTGCTGCTACAAATCCAACATTTAAACTTCTTTCCCTGGTTGCAATTATAATAAAAAGATTTAGAATCAATTATTGGAGAATCACACCCTGTGTCGACTTTGCCTTTCTCCTTGGCCTACTTCCCAAGTCTCTCCTTTTATCGTGATAATATTTCCTTCTATATATTTGCTTCCCAATTTCTTGCTCTTGTGTGCTAGTGCTGAGAATTTGAAAACAACGAGCGGATCTTCATATATATCCTGAGGGAACCTCTTGCATATCTGCATCAATTGAATTGATGGTGCTTGTTGCATTATCCACTACAGGTCCTGGGCTTAGATCATCATGCAAGAGACAGGTTTCACTGCACCTATTTTATCGCGAGGCTTAGCACGAACAACAATCTATCCCATTGAGTGTTGATTAAACAACTCAATCTCTCCCTTGCTGAAGCAACTTGTAGGTTGAATAATGTAGACATACAGATCTAGGAAGCCACATTTTTTTACCGCTCCTACTCTTGAGAAGTGATATACAATATTTGGGGACTTGTCATTTTCTACTAAAGAAAATGTAAGAGATCTGGTTGACCTAGCTCAATTCCTACCCTCTGAGCTCACCATGGAAGTTATGGTGGAATTAGAATCCATATTGCATTTATCAAACTTGATGTTTGGAACAACTCTGTTGCCATCTTCCTTTTTCGTTCTAGTGCTCAATTCATCAATCATCATGCTCTAACCTGGATTATCTCCTTTTTTTAAAGGTTGATGTTCATAAATGGGATCTACCGTACAAGACCCCATAAGCAACAATTCAGCTCCAAGATTTGTAGAAAATTGTTCCACTTCCTCACTTGAATAGCCATCACACACTTCTGACATATGCATGTCTTTGCTCCCTGGGATTGAATCCTTTTTAGCAACAACAACTTGCTACTCCTGGCACAATGGTTGCTTTCCTTTGCGCCCAGGATGGGATAAGGCTCTATCACTACTAGCCTGTCCCTCATCATGCTTTGATAAACCTTGTTCAAGCTGCTTTAGGAAATCATCCCCTAATCCCTATGTACCACATTTGAACTCATCCAGCTGTGTACAGGTTGAAGCCTCCCTTCATTCCTTGGCCCCGGATGCGTCTCAAAATTGTTGTAATTCTTCAACATAGCAATCTTACCTGGCTCAATCTCTAAAGCAAATTCAAGGTCTAACTTTGCATCATCCATTAGTCTCATCTTCACAAGAGCTAGGGCCGTTTGATATCTCTTCTTGATATTAGTCTCGTCAAATCTCAATGCAAGGTCACAGTGAAAACATCACTCCTTCATATTGTGTAAGTTTTAGCCAGTAGGCTACCAAATTTGAATTTAGATTAATGCCAAGCTCTCTCATTAAATAGCATCTTACTAAAAGATTGGCACCCTAAATGCCAAGAATTGCTTGTGAGAAATCCTTACCCCCAAAAAGGGAATTACCAGCTTCAATTAAAGATTGAGCTTCCCATATTGCTTGTTGAGGATGAGGTAAATTTTGAGGCTGTAGAACCCTTTGATCTAGGTTGCACCCTAATAGGAATCAATCATGTCCTCCATTATTTCCTCAAAATCAAGATCCATGTTTCAAAACTAATTACAATCCTAACTAGACTAATTTACGAAGTAGTCAACAAGACAAATTTAGGAAACCAAAAAAAGAAGCTCCAACACAAACCACACCAGAACAAACTAAAAGAGGTCATCTCAAGATGCACCAGTAGAAATTAAGTACCAACAAGATTTACAACACCACCAAAGATCGGTTAATGTAATCACCTCCAACTACCCCAACCTTCGTAAAGGCAGACATACAATCTCCTAAGGTAGGGTAAATAATTAGTATAGGATCAGGGAAAGCTTGACAAAACTTTCCAATCCCAAAACCATCCATTGGCCAAACCGAAGCTCATAAAACAACAAGAAAATAGTAAGAGCATACGAAAAACCGCACCACATTTAGGAATAGCACAAAGTGATTATACAACATAGTACTTAAGTTGCACCATTAAGGCAACTTCAATTCGTTCTCTGTAAGGTGTGCACAGCCAACGATCTCTACCGTCTCTACAACCAACTAACGCGTTATAAGGTTCGGGCACCATTCGATAGCGGCCAACTACTTGTCGGTATAAAAATTAAATTCACTGATAGACCTGGTGCGTGTGTGTCTATATATATACATATATA
>JACYFF010031957.1:93707147-93819338 GCA_017589665.1 Selenicereus undatus
ATATATATATAATTTTTTCTCACGCTCGGTAAATACTAAGTAGGATTCACAAAATGAAGACAATCAGGTCAAGAATCAGCTTCTTACATGGTGAATAACTGCCGACGATGGTCAAGATATATATATATATATATATATATATATAATTTTGACTTAAGGTAGGTAAATGCTTAGTTGTGTTCACAAAAGGAAGACATTCAAGTCAAGAATCAGCTTCTTACAAGGTGAATAACCACCGGGGCGGGTGAAGAGAGCTGCCATCGATGGCTTATCGGAAAGAGCAGGGACAGTGAATCAGTATTTTGGGCGGTGGGTGAAGGTTGGTGCGAGAGAGAAGCAATCGGGGGTAGATTAGCAAAGAAGTTAAAAGTTTTTTTTAACTTTAATCAAAGTTGATGTTAATCATTACACAATAATTACGATATTGACAATCAACAGTGTTATTAATTGAATAATAATTTTTGGTATTTGTAAGTATTGTATTATCATGTTCTACCAAATCAAATCATTTGGCAGCATTAATTTTTAGAATTTTGGATAATAATTTATTGTACCTTAAAGGATATTAGACGATAATAGACCCAATGTTAAAGTTGGACATCCCTGCACTGTACTATCAGCCTACTTAGTGTTTGTATACCAAGCCTAACTTTGAATGTGTTTTGAATCAATATAATTCACCGACTTTATAATGGCAGGCAACTACATATATATTTAAAAGGCAAGAATTTTTAAGCGTATGCAATTACATATGATAAGTATATGATGGCATCGTTGAGTAAATGTCTCTTTAGATTAGATCTTTGTACATCAACAATAAATAGGTTGATAGTATATTACAAGATGTATAGTATATTATAAGATTTACAAGTTGAAGTTTGATACTGTTACAGTCCAATTCCTATAAACTATAGTAGTTTATTATCGTCTGAAAAAGCTCCATTACTTTTCTCATTCTTTTACCATCACATTTAGAGAATTAATGAATAGTTAAACAAAATTTACTATCAAATTATAGGAATTATCAATTATCACGTGATTATAATTTATGTTGGTGACTATTATCATTAACATTTTAAAGATTTTTCGCAACTTCAAGCCAATCCTTAACCTAACCTATATAAGGGCAAGCCTACATAGTCGAGCACTTGATCTATTGTGGTATTACGCCTATAATAGTAACAAATCTCTTAAATTGAGATTAAATTGGAGATGTATGTCTCTATAATGTGCCCATAGAATTGGTTTTGATATGAAGAGATCCTCATAAACAAACGAAAAAAAAAAACCATTTGAAAGTAGTTAGTTTGGTTGAATTCTTTTGAAACACACAGGTACCAGCATCAAAGATTGATATCAAACAACATTTCGAATAACTAAATAAATAAGCAATACGAGCATTGATCGTTGTCGCAAGCACACAATAGCATTATAGCAATTTTTGAAGTTGTGTCCTACAAGAAATGGATTGATCTATTGGATTTGTCCCTTTTCTGAGGGCAATCTGAATTCTAGTTCTTGATTTTAACTACACTAGCAGTAAATAAGCTAAGTCTAACTTTAATGGCTAAAAACATCTATGGGCAACTTCACCTAACAATATTTCAATCCGACTATTCAAACAAGCGCTTGTTACTTTGCCAGTTTGATTCAAAGGTCGGTCCATCAAATGAATTCACAACTTTTTTCAAAACAAAATAAATTAGTCTCATTAAATTAGATACCAATTCTCATTAGATCATAATTCAATCAAGTCATAAGCCCATAATTATCAAAAGATCACCCAATCATACAACCCTTACTGAGGCAATTATACAACCTAGTGTAATTGTAGTAATCAAATACCAATATTCACTATTCGGTACTTCGATAGAGTATTGATATTTACGCAAGAAATTGGTCAGAAATGTCTTAAATCGAGAACTCCAAGATTAGATTGAAATAGACAAGCAAGCATTCAAGCACAAAAAAGTTCAAACTAGTGAAGTTGACAACACCAGTTTAGTTTAACAACCCTTTGATCAAGCAAACTACTCACGCTTGCTCAATATCAACAAGACAAACATTTTTAGATCCATAATCTAATCTAGGAGACAAGAAAAAAGGAAGAGAGAAGAAAAGAAAAGCTTATTCTTGAAGCCAAATTGACCATCTTTCCATCAACACCCGAAATCCTTCAAAATTCGCTTGATTTTTGGTTCTTCTTTCAATTCGTTAATAGTGAATGGAGGAAGGTAGTAGCCATGATGGATGATAGAGAAGGCTAAAAATTAGGCATGGATCATGAAAATCTAGGTAGCCAAATGAAAAACTAGTGTGGGAAATGAACAACGGAGTAGAAACCAAGGCAACACTGCCCATGGACTGTGGGCTCTACCATAGCCTGGGGAGCTTTTCTCTGTCTTTTTTCCAACTTATCCTAGACCATGTCTCTAGCCACAGTCTCCCCATCTTGGGTGTCTTTTCTGTCTTTGATCCAATAGGCCTTCAAATCATCATTCCATATATGCACCTCTAGTTCACAGGCTCATAATCTACACAAAATCACAAAGCACACGAAACCCAAGCATGATCATAGAAATAGGGAATAAATCACATAAACATGCATTCTAATGCCCTAAATGACACTTGAACTCTTATATATTCCATGCAAAATAACATTCATCAAATGCTTTTTGCGATTGATAATATTAGTCGTTGTAGCAAGCTAGTAGGGCATGATACAACTTGGTAATGGTCACGTCACTGTTTCTAAAATTATTTTTAAAAAAGGAAATCAAAGAGGCTCCATGATGTATGATAACTTAATTTTGGTCTTCCATCCAAAATAAGTTTTTTTTATTGCATGTATTATCTTCACTCACTATACTTTTACTGCATTCCAGTAATACATAGGATAAAAGCTCCTTAAAGAATTCCTTCATAAAGAAAAAAACTAGGCCTTAGATTTTGATAATCATGTAAATGTGAATAAAACGCCAAAACTCCTTCCATTTTGCTAACGTAACTTCACTTCTTTTAGCCAGATTTGCCAAGGGCATAGGGAGAACCTTTGCTTATGAATAGTTACTCAATTAAATCACGCTGTTTGTACATCTGATGACATTAGGCATTAGTGCCGATGCATCATTGAATAGATGCACCATCATGTTTAAGGCAATGAGTAGTCTTCTTTATCAGTGTTGCATGATTGTTTGATCTAAAGGGCAAACATACGCCGGCCTGGTTCGTCTTCCTGATGTCATTCTACTCCACGACGTGTAGCTTTTACTTCTTCTCCTTAAAATGGTGAATTATTGATTATATAATATCATATGCCGTGAATGGAATTAGGTAGCTTCCAACACAAAAAGGATTTGCCTTAGGGCTTAGGTTTCGTGCCTTTAACAGAGAGTAAAAGTTTATGGTGTCCATCTTTGGTAGGTTAGGCCACATAGTTTGCTTTCTGGCCTTGCTTCACTTCTCTGTCACTATTATGTCTTCTTTAGTAAGCGAGGTCCATGAATAGTAGATGTACACTATTCGTCTGTCACATCATGCTTCTTATTCTAATATGTTATACAGAGAACTGCAATCTTATTGAGGCTTTTGCCCTTCCCACTCAGCCACAACTCATGTTGTTCGTTGAATGAACAATTATAATCTTGTTGTTGCTTTGAACCCCTTATGTTTTAATTCATTGGATGAAGAATTAGGATCTTCTTCATGTTTCTTGCCACTCCTAGGTTGCTTCCCTTTATATTCTAATTTGTAGGACAAAACACCACGATCTCATTGATGATTTATATTTTTTCCTTTCCCAAAGTGTTGCATACGTTTCGTAGTTGGGAAAAAGAACTAGAGTGTTGCTAGGATGAACTTATGTTAATTGCAATGCTTTGTTTGTACCTGCAAATAGATGTTTAAAAGGATTATTACAGTTTTGTCCTATTTGCTATCAAAATGCATTAGCCATATGTATACACCTAAAAATGGCACTGCGATTTTTATAAAAAGCCCAATGACGATACCTATGCCCCAATTTATATGTTTGGGGCCTAGGAGGAGTAGAATCTTGTATCAGAGCCAAAAAATTATTGATAGACTTTAAACATGTGAAAATGGTAGGTCCAACACAAATTAATTGCCCAATCTGGAACTTGAGGCAGTTGGATACCCAGTCTACCCAGGAAAATGGTTGTGTTCTTTAGTGGACCTAGCCTAAACTGGCTAGGTTGCTGGCTCTTTCTCTCCAGCGTCCAAAATACATCTACTTGAAAAGATTTTATCAAATAAAGATTCAGCTGATTTGACTAATTTTACTAAGTGATAATTCACCTTTTTTGCATTTTTTTAATCCAGCTGATTTATTTTTAGGCACTATAAAAAATCACCCCTAGAGTGAAAAGAGATTGAAATTTGAGAAGGGACACACCAAAAAAGTTGAGAGGAGAGGCTCTAAAAATTGAGAGAAAACCACATAAACCTATGAGAAAGTGTCGCATCGCGTCACTCTATCGAAATCCTACAGGGTTTCCCGAATTGATCAAGTGAGTCAACCTAAGGGTTCTATTTGAAAGGCCACCTTTTCCACTCCTATTCATTTTCCGTTATTTAAATTTTGTAGTCTCATCTAGAGTGATATAATTTTAATAATCCCGCTCACTATAAATATTTAATTTCATTGTCTCCCTTTTTAATTGTCACTTCAATTTTTCATTATTGTACTTAATATGCTACATGTTTTTATATTGGTGTGAATTAATTTCAGTTTCTTGTTTTGATAATAGAGGACATTAGTGATGACGCGCGATGTTGTGATGCATTCCATCGTAGAGTAGAAGGCAAGGCCCTTAATCATAAGAGTGATTAAACTTCAACAACCATCAATCAAGAAGACCTTGAATAACAAAAGAAAAAAATAAAGAAAATTTTTATGGGGATTTTAATATAGGAGAAAAGAAAATAAAATGAATATCACTAAGATAAAGGCTCAAGCCACCACTTAGCCTAACAGTCAACTAATTATTTCTTTAAAGCAAAGCACCAAAAGTTAATATAGAGGATTGGCTCAATCAGCATCCAAACACTCAAGTATTAGAACTAAAAAGAGAGATTTTCTTTGTGGAAGAGAAAAGCATTCTAGCTTTCATTCCTTAATTCTCAAATCAAGTCCACCACTAATTGGATAATTTATAGCCACAAAAATTAGTACCCCCTTCCCCAAGCTATAAAAATAAGCCAATACAAATGAAGAATCTATCGAATTATTGTGGACCAATAGGATTCAAGCATCTACTCTAGCTAATAATATTTAGGAAAAAATTTAAACATATTGAAATTAGAAGCTTCTAGGTTAGTGATGAGTTATCCAAATGTAAGGCTGGAATTTTGTTGTGCTCATATTTGATTGGTGGCATCATCCACCATCTCAAACAGAGGAATTTGGGGATATATTCAAATCAAAATTTGTTGTAGTTGTCTTCTAACATTGCATAAAATCTTAACCCCTTAATCATCCATTTGATAACCAAATTAATCTTGTATTCAAAGCTATGCATATCCATACCTACGTCGACCTTTGCTTGGTTTAAGATCCATAACTCACTCAATACTAGGAATTTGAAGGAAACTATAGCTTGTTGAAAAATAAAGTCATATGGGGCTATCCAACCATGGAGAAAATCCTAATTTTGGAGCTTATCGAGCATTTAAAAAGCAGCTTAAATTTAACACACAAAATTAAAAATTCTAGATAGTTTCTACTAAAAGGCTTATTTGACATAATCCTCCACTACTAAGAAGTGAATTATGAATCTAATTGACCTCAAAAGATGATTTGGGCCCTTGCTCTGCATCAAGCTCCCCTTCTTTAAAAGGATTTGTTCTCAAATCCTTACACTTGAAACCCAAAGATACTGTTAGAGGATAAACCAATTCCTAAGCCTTCAACCATCAACTTAAGCTTTTGGTTGAGTTGATTCTTGAACATGGTATCAGAGTCTTTTTGAGTGAGAGGTCTCAAGTTCGAATCTCAGCAGCCCCCATATTGATTTATTGCGCAAGGTAGGGGAACCTTTGCAGTATTCCGCTTCAAGCCCAAAGGGCATTCGCGTGAGGGGGCGTGTTAGAGGATAAACCAATTCCTAAGCCTTCAACCATCAACTTAAGCTTTTGGTTGAGTTGGTTCTTGAACAGATACCAATCTTGATAACTTGTTGCATCCCTTAAGTTTTAGGAAACTCATTGTGCTAAAAGGATCACCCTTCTTGAACATGTAGGAGTTGTTGAAGGCTTTAGTGGTGGGATAAACAATCCTTCCAACACTCATGAGACTATATAAAATCTCAATATAATCATCACATCTCATGCCAAGAGAGATTACCTTATCATGGACAGGCTTGACTTCTGGAGGCTCACTTTTAAGGGGAGGGGGGTCGAGTAATCTTTTTACCGACAAGGGCGTGAGTTTCACATTTGACTTGGAAGGGCAAATGATTTCTTTAGGTAGCTTCCATTTTTGTGGGTTTGAGGTCGAGTAGGATTTAGGAGATTGAGAGTGAGAATTTGGTCATGGAAGTTAGATCCCTCATGAAAGACAAACTTAGCCTAAATTTCAATGGTCTTCTAAAAAAATAGATACCAACCATCCATGGGAACCATGTCATATGTAGCCCCATTCCTCAACTTGGTCATTAAAAATGAAAGTAGAGCACCATTGGCGGTATTGACTTCAATTCCCAAATTGGGACAATGGAGAGCATAAGAGTAGGTTTGGAAAAGAATAGGTAGCATAACCTTCAAGATGGACTTTGATTCAACTTCTATCTCTTCAAGATCTAAAATGATCTCATTTTCTTCATTGGCCTCTTCTTGAACAGTGGTGGACTGTTCATCTTCTTGAAAATTGATCTCTCTTAAGTAACAATGTGTTCCTCTTTCAAAGGTTCTTATTCCAAGAGTTAATCTAGGCTGGATCTCACGTCCATGGAGGACTTGAGCTAACTCCAAGTCTTGATTCTAGGCTTGTATTGAAGAGCACTCTCCCTTGTGGAGCATATAAACTAATATTGGGTATAACCTTGGAGTTTTTGAGTAGCCACCATGAAGCTCTCTTCACCTGAGCATCCTTTTTCCTCAAAATAATCATCAAGTGATTGAACCCATTTCAAATAGATAGTAGGATCCAAACCAATACCATCAAAATAAGGCGGTTTCATGGCCTTGTTCACTTGTGTCATTTGCTCTCCAAGCTTCCTTACTTAAGCTTGAAGTTCAAGCATGGAGATATCTTCTATGATCTATACGAAATAAGGATGGAAGGGGTAGATAATAGGTGGTAGAAAGTGGCACGGTCATGCTTGCTGGTAGGACATGGTCATGCCAAGTTTCTAGGTTAAAATTTTGAAGTGTAGGATTTTAGCACTACAGTGCCAAGTGGCACGGGGTGGCAGTGCCAAATTTCCATTGTAGCCTTCTTTTTTGGCAGTTTTTGGCTTTTTTGTGATGTTAAAGTTATGTTTGGGTTGGGGATTATATTTGAGCTATTTTTGGAGTTCTTTTGTCGACTAAAAATTGTTAATTAAGGAGGGTGAGTGACAAAAATATGGGGAGATCAAAGTGTGAGTCTTTAAATAGCGTGGGAAAAGGGGTTCATGGAGAAATCAATCAAAAGTAAGACCTTTCAACTCTTATTCCAATTGAAGCAGAAGGTAATACCCCTAATCACAAGAATGATTAAACTTCAATGACCACCATTCACCAAGGCCTTGAATACTAAAAGTAAAAATAATGAAATTTTTTTACGGATTTTTTATTATAGGAGAAATGAAAATAAGATGGATATGACTAAGATAAAGGCTCAATCCACCACTAAGTCTAACAATCCATCAATTAATTCTCTAAAGCAAAACACAAAGAATTAGTCAAAAGGATTGACTCAATCACCCTCTAAACACTCAAGTATTTGAAATAAAGAGACAGATTTTCTTTGTGGAAGAGAAAATTATTCTAGCTTTCATTCCTTAATTCCCAAATCAAGTCTATCTCTAATTGGATAGAAGGAGCCTAATTTATAGCCCCAAAAATTACTGCCCCCTTCTGAGGCTACAAAAATAAGCCAATGAAAATGAAGCATCTATAGAGTTAGTGTAGATTTCCATGAAAAATTATTACATTTTATATCCTTTTATTATCTAATATTTGCTCAAAATAAATCATTAAATTAGAATTTTAATATATTTTTATTTATTTTGTAGGAATTATGAAAGGTTGAAGAGAATGGATAAAATTGTTAGCTAAAGGAGTTGAAAGAAAAAAATTGGATCTGATAAAAGACAAGAAAGAAAAAAAATAATAAGTCCAAAAGGCTCAGCCTAGTTGGTGTAGTCTTCTCCCTACAGCATAGATGAAACCTGAGCCTAGCAGCCCTAGTGTCTCACCCTCAGTTCCTTCTTTCCTGTCCCTTACTTTGGGCATGTCTGTTTTTTTAGGCCTAGTCACTTGCCAACCTCTTCTCCTCCATTCTCATCCTTCTCCTTCGGCCTTTTCTCTTCTTCTTTCCTTTGCCCGACACACAAGACACTAACTCTCCTCTCCCCTTATTTTATTTCCTGTAGCCCATGTCTAATCACTACCGCTACTAGCCTTAGCCTCATGTAATTTCTCTGTGTCCCTCTTCCATGCAGGCATGTTCTTCTTTTTCTAGTGCGTGATTGAGGCTAAAACCAGCCTCATCCTCCTCACTTACTGCTTGCACATGGCCTGTACATGATCACCAACCCACCCCTTATCTCTCCTCTTTCTTCTCACCTAGAAACCTAAATTTCATTCCCCCTTCCAGCCTCTACTGTTGATCTTCTTCCTTCATCATTAATTCATCATCATTAACCACAGTAGCCTCTCATACCTCCATCTCCTTCCCTTTCTCTTTCTTTACCATCACTACACTCCATCATAAGCCTTCATTATTCCAACCACTTCATTAGCACAATTATTAGCAATTGGGAATATTGCAAGTAGTTATAAGATTATAGGGTGAAGATTTAATTCAGGAATTAATTGAAATGGGATTAAATTCATCCATAAGTTGCAACTAACATAGGTGGAGGAGAAGTAGAGAGTAGATAGTAGGTTTGTGAAGTTTGGATTTGGCGTGTCAATTTTCAGTTCGGTTTTGAGTTTGATAATTAAAATTACAAGTGGTTCAGTTTGAATTGGCTATTGTTTGAACCAAGTTTCTAGTTATTGTTTCCGATATGTGCCCTGTTCTAGTTATTGTTTAAACCCAGTTTCTGAGATTGTGGTACTGTTGCCCATTTGGGTTGCTCAAAATTGGAATCCAATGTCAAATGGTTGCAATGTTTGTTCAATTTCCTCCCTGTTTCAGATCTTGGTAGCTTCTTTTGCTTCTGGTTATTGTGTGCTTTCTTGTTTGAGATGCAATATCAATTTTGGATGCTCAATTTCTGTGATGTTCTCATGAATCGTTGATGCTCATTGTTCGACAGGAGTGCTATATTGCAATTCCGTTATTTAGTCATAATGATAAATGCTCAATATGTATATCAGTTTAGGGCTATTTTGTGTTGTTTTTAGGAGAATATTGTGCTTTATGTTATTATTTATACTCCTATTCTTGATTTATGCTTGGGTGTTGTTGTTGGATGCATTTTAGAGGATTTTAGGCCTTTTTACCCAGCATTTGACCCTCATTTAGATGTATTTTGACTCACCACGAATGCCCCAAAGTTACTATGCCTATGGAAGAGAGGAAGAACAAACGAATGACGAACCAGCCCAAACCACAGTTGGCCCGTGGTGGATGCCACGTTCTGTAGCAGGCCTGTAACAGCTAGCCTCTTCGTTTTCCCTCATCATGTGGCTGAGATCAATCAAGCTCTTCTATAAATAGCCTCGTTCTGCAGCAGAACGCAATCATCCTATCTGTCCCATTCCATTCTTTTCCTCTTTTCAAGTAGATTAGGATTTTAGATTAGAGAGAGAGAGAGAGAGAGAGAGAGAGAGAGAGAGAGAGCGAGAGAAAGATAGAGTTGAAGTGAAAAATTGCAAGGATTCCACCTTGGGTTTGCAGGACGGCTCAAGCGCGATCTTGGTTGAGCATATCTTTTCTCTTATCTCCTCTCTTCTCTCCTCTTTTTTTATGTTTAGATTTATTGTTTTAGATTTATAATTTAATCATGTTTGAGTAGTTTTATTTTGTCTAGGGATTTAGTAGTTTGTGAAATTTTTAGTTTATTCAATTGTGCTTGTTTTCAAGATTGGTTTGATTTTGTTCAATCAAGTGATTATCATGTTGTTAGTTGATTTGTTGCCAAAATTTGCTTGCACACCTGAAACAATTGAGTGAACATTCGAAAGAAGACATTTGGTTGTTTGATTGCTTGTTAGAACCTATCGTTGCATCGTCTCGAAAGAGAGATTGTCAAGTTGGGATGACTCGAATTAAGTAAGCAAAAATATTTAACTTGGATTAAGATAAATTAGTTCGAGAGAACTACTTTTGCTTAGTTTAGGCAAATTTAGTTGATTTCGAAAGAATAGACTGAATTTCTGTATAGATTACAATCCCTCGAAATTGACCAATTAGAGAAAGGCACATGTTTATAATTTTGATCCAATTCCCTTTCATAACTACGAAAATTCCTACGCATTTTTCTCATATTTGATTTACAAAAGTTTACTTGTAGTTGTTGAATCGAAACCATTTGAATTAGAATTTTGCTTTGTATATCTTGAGAGGATATAGCCTAGTACTTTCACCTACTCTCTATGGGATTGACCTTCTATAGCTAAAACGCCACCATGTGCTTGTGGTCGTATTAAGTTTTTGGTGCCGTTGCCGGGGACTAGCATCAAATATAAGATTTTTCCTAATAGGTTTGACTAGGCATTTTGTTTTTCTTGCAAAAAAAAAAGAAAATAAAAATTGAAAAACTAAAAAATAAGAACTTTTGAGAAATAATAATGGCAATTTTCCATTTCACCCAATTCGAGCATGAATTATTTTGGAGGTATTTTAAGCACTTAAATATCTTTCTTGCTCAATGTGGTTATCGTATTGGTAAATGGAAAATTTTGGATATTGTTGATGAGTGTGTGAATAATAATACTCGAACTCTTTAAGGGTATTGGTGCTTTCATGGTAAAAATATTGATGATACATGGTATTTGCTTGGGATTCATTTGAATTTGAGAAGGCTACTATTATTTCTCAATATTCAATTTCTGAACCTTGCACATTCTATTCTAGATCTTATTATACCCCTTTTTGGTGTGAATTGTGTAATTCTTCTGACCATGCTACTAATTCGTGTCCTTATTATGCATGCTATGATCAGTCTGACTTTCTATCGCCCTGGGACAATACTGATATTGTCATGACCTTACCTGATTCATCATTTCCTTTAGCTCAGTGCACGGGGCTCGGGGAGGGTGATCCTTTTGGGTTTGATGCTAGGTTTGATGTTGTTGATGCATGTTTTAAGCCAGAAGATATTTTTGATAAGGTGCATAATCTAGTTAAGACTCCTTTGGAGGAATTACATGATGTATTTATGCATGAGGAGTCTCCTAGCCCTAGTTTTGATGATAGTGTTATCCCTAACGCTTTTGATCTTTCCCATGTTTCACCTATGTATTTACAACCCTTTCCTTCCCCTAAGTATGACATTGTTAAGCCCATTGAGAATCCTAAGATTTGTGATTCTAATGTTGATTTGGGCTATGAGGATAACGGGTTTAATGTGCTTGGTGGGAATGTTGATGATTATGCATGCCTAGGTTACTTAAGAAGGTATGACCCCTCTATTGACCCTATTGTGTGAGCCTATAGGACTTGCCTGGGAAAATCACATGGACTACATTCTTTAATCATTCCTATGATTTTTCTATGCCCATTGATAAGGTTAAGAGGATACTTATTGTCTTTGGTATGATTTTGCTTATTTCTTCTTACCTTTTATTTTCTGACTTGTGGTCACAAGAGTTTGATAAGCTCCTGTGTGCCTTGGCGATGTCTAATTTAATACACAAAGTCTTGAAGTCGTGATAGAGTGGCTTATGCTTCATGTGCCTTGGTTATTATGAGGCCGCATAACTTAGGTGCACTCTACACCTAACCTGGTGAGATTATTTTCTTTTGTTCCCCTTCTCTAAGTTTCCGTACTTTGAATAGTAATGCTTTACTGAAGCATGGGGGAAGGGTAGTTTGATGTTTTTGTAACACCCCCAACACCTAGGGCCGATAGCGATACGTGTGCTTAACTTTCGTCCTAAATTATGGGACAAAAAGGACAGAGTTTCCCCTAAAAACTGACCGTTTCCCAGGCTTACAGCCTTACATTATAACCCTGCAATACATAAGGTACTCAACAATACCAACAATTCAACGGCTACACGCCGGAGTCCCCAACTCTATGGGCCACACGCCCGGAGTATACAGAGCTTTCTACTTTTCATAAACTTTACAAGGAAACAGATTAATTACATAACCTTACAACCACAATCGACATTACATAACAATATCATAAACACGGCAACACAGTCCCAGCAAGTCCACCCTGGGCGCTCCACGCTGTAGTCACATACCTGTGAATCTGGGAAAAAGGGGAAAAGTAATGGGAATGAGCAACCACTGCTCAGTGAGTAAACCCTCTCTCCCAAAACATACTTAAAATACATATTAACTTACCAAAAGCCTTTCGTAATTCATTTTAGTTGAAGAACTTACACATAATACATCATATTCAACCCATAAGTCAAGTAAAGGAATAGTCATACTTAAAAAGTTTAACTTTAGTAGAAACCGTACATAATAAAGTTACGTAAACCCAGAGGCATAGCATAAAAGGGGTTTTACGCATAAGTTTCACTTACCGAAGAACATACATAGTAACTTATTCACGTAAATGAGGAGACTAGACTCTTAGAGGTACTTTGTTACTGCCATCCCGAGTCGGCCAAACTCGAGCGGCAACATACGCCTATCCATACAGACATCATACCATGCTGAGACATAATTTTCATACATAGACTTCAGGCGGGAATCAAACCACCATCCCTGAATCTATCATAACATAACATACGTGACACCAGGCGGGAACTAAGCCACCATCCCTGGGTCTCAGACTTAAGCTTAAAGTTTCTAGAGTAGCTCCTCCACATATACATAGACATAAACATAATCATTCGTACACATACATACTTAGCTTCAATTACATAAACATAATCTTTCGTACACATACATACTTATACATAAACATAATGTTTTGTACACATACATACTTATACTTGTTCATAAACATAATCTTTCGTACAAATACGTACTTATACATGTACATAACCATAATCTTTCGTACACATACATACTTATACATAAACATAATCTATCGTACACATACACACTTATACTTATTCATATATATCTTAAGAACTCACAACATTCATACACATACATACTTAGTAGACAAACATACATATATGGGTTTTATGAACTTAAAACATGAAAATGTAATTTTCTTACAACTTTATCTTCAGACCAACGATGAGAAAGACCTCTTAAAAACATGGTGAGTATACTAACTTTCCATTCAGAACTTGGATAATTACTAGCATGCACTTCAAAGCTAGGATTCGCAATACACAACCCCAGTTGCCCTTGTTAAGATTGTTTCAACCCTTTTAAACGCAAGAGAAGGAATTTGACACAAATCAAGTTTACTAATTCATAAATCGATTTTGCGAATAGTTTAAAAGCTTTTCATAATCGGAATAAATTTGCTAACGTGTAAACTACGTTGTGAAATACGTATACGAATTCATTTCTAACTTAAAAGTTTCGTAAAGACGTAATTAGTTTGCTAAATCGTAAAACGATTTCGCTTCTAACTTAAAATCTTCGTAAAAATGTAATTCGTTTGCTAAATCGTAAAATGATACTCGTTTGAAACATAACGTGTTTAGTTAATGCTTAATTCAAACTAAGTTCGAAGCTTGAAAGCTTCTTACAAATATTATAAGTTTATTAATACATAAATCGATTTCCTTTGAAATATCAAAGTTGCTTAAAAACGTAATAAGCTTGCTAAGTCGAAAACGATTTCGTTTCTAACTTAAAAGCTTCGTAAAAATGTAATTCGTTTGCTAAATCGTAAAGCGATACTCGTTTGAAACATAACGTGTTTAGTTAATGCTTAATTCAAACTAAGTTCGAAGCTTAAAAGCTTCTCACAAATGTTATAAGTTTATTAATACATAAATCAATTTCCTTTGAAACTTCAAAGTTGCTTAAAAACGTAATAAGCTTGCTAAGTCGAAAACGATTTCGTTTCTAACTGTGAAGTTACATATAAACGTAATACGGTTAGTAAAACGTTGCTAGTTTGTAAAACGACTTCATTTTTAACTTAAAAGCTTTTTAAATACGCAATACGTTTATTAACTTGTGAAACGACCTTACTTTTGACTTAAAAACTTCTTATAAAGGTAACGCATTTACTAATCATAAAACAATTCAGTTTTCAACTAAAAGGCTCTTTATAAACATGCTAAGGTTGCCTAACCATAAACGACTTTGCTTCTAAATTGACAATTTTGCTAAATCATAAAACCGACTTCATTTGTTTTCAAACATAATAAGCTTGCTCATAAACATAATAACCTTAACTCACTTGTTTGTCCACACATACATTCGAATACATATAACGACTTCGATTTAGCAATTTGGGGGTAAATCACCAAAATTGATTCAATCGATACTAAACATATGTAACTCACTTCCAATTAACACCTCAAGCCTACTTCTTCCAGCTTGATTGAAGCTAGGCATATATAACTCTTTTCGAATTAACCTCATTAGCATAAGTCACCCAAATTGATTCGAATCGAAGCTAAACATATGTAACTCACTTCGAATTAGCATCTTAAGCATAATTCACCCAAATTGATTCGAATCGAAGCTAAACATATATAATTCACTTCGAATTAACATCTTAAGCATAATTCACCCAAATTGATTTGAATCGAAGCTAAACACATATAACTCACTTCGAATTCACCCAAATTGATTCGAATCGAAACTAAACGCATATAATTCACTTCAAATTCACATCTCTAGCATAATTCATAATCATTAGGCATAAATACTTAGAACTACCAAATCAATAAACTTATTCACATAATTATCATTCGAAATCCTTAAAATAGGAGGGATTAAAGGTTTACCCACCTCGAATTCAAGCTATTTGCGTGCAATTTGGCTAGGTTGAAGCTGAATCCGGACTCCACACCCAAGAAATCCCGTTTGCCTTCGCGTGGGGTTCAGACACCACCAAACCCGAAACCCTAACTCACAATTTCTGATGAAATTAACCACAATTAGGAAGAATCTAGGTCAAGAATACAACTTATAGATGAATGAGGAGTTCGAATTCACCTTGCATGCACCGGATTCATCGGTGTTCAAATTTTGGCTCAGCCGTGCGTAGGAGGTCGCCGGCACCTGGGTTGGTCAGGTTGGGGCTCGATTTGGCCGGTCGTGGGGCGTGGAAGGAGGAGAAGCGAAGCAGAGAGGGGGAAGAACAGGGGAGACGTGAAGCAGAAGCAGAAGCAGAAGGAAGAAGGAGGACTGTCTGGGGGGTGTCGCGGCAAGGGAGGGGGAGAAATAAGGGCACGCGAATTTACCGTCTTGCCCTTCCCTTCTCTCTTTCATTTATTCGACAGTCCAAACTTAAACTGCTAGTCTAATTCATAAACCAATTCCTAAACCCAAATCCATAATATAATCATTCATCAGTTATTCATTCCCAAATCTATCTAACTTCGATTTAATAACATCGAACTACTTCCAAGGCTGACGGGTATTCAAGTAAAATTTTCCAACCGAACAGGCATGATGTTCATTAAGTGAGTACGACAAAACTTCGGGTCTCACAGTTTTCCATTTTGTTTATTAGTTTGAATACATGTTAGATCATACAGTTTTAGGTTTCGTTTTGTTTGCATTAGTCTTTCGTATTTAGTTGCATTTTAGGTTTTCATATAGGATTGCATGAAGGGATGGTGTGGATGGTGTGAGATAACCTCCAATGATGATATTTTTGTAAGGAAAAATAGCTTTCATAAGCTTGAATATCTTTTGATGTGTAATCCCTTTTGGTGTGAAGATTTTTTTAAGGTTTTGCAAATATTTCTTGTTTTGACCCTTGTCTTGATTGAGAACTAAGTTGCTCCCTTGGAGTCATTAGCACTAATGTTTGTACGTGGAGTTATTTTATGAGCTCAATGAAACTTTGGTAGATATCCCATGAGATTTTGAGCCTTATTTGGACTAATTCCTTATGTTTAGTCTCAGGTTTCTTTCATGTGTGTGATTATTCTATGTTGCATTTTTAGAACTTGCCTAAACTCTTATTCAAAACCACATTAGCATGTGCATAGTTGATGATATGATAGAGGCATTTCTTTCTTTGAATATTTTAGCGACATAGGCAAATAGCCTACCCCTTGTATTACATGTTTTTTCCCCCTTGCTAGCCGCTATGAGCTTATATCCATTTTTGTTGTGATCCCTTCATCTTGTCCCTTGGGCAAACACATATTCCTACCTTTAAGCTAAGTCTATGGAGCATTATTTCATCTTTGTAGTAGGTGGTTTTGGGGATAATTGAGTTTAAGATGGCTTTGATATGTTGGTTTGTTGAGGCATTGATGATATTGAGGTTTTGCTTTGGTTCCCTCTTACTTGGGTTGAGTATATGTATTAGGTTGTGAGTTGATAGTTAGTGGTCCTATGCCTTTCGATAATTGCATTTTTGTTTCATTTCCTAAAAAAAAGAAAAAAAGGAAAAAAAACAAATTGTGAAGAAGAAAAAGTACAAGAAGAAAAAAATCATGTTGTAAAAAAAACAAAGAAAAAAAAGAGGAAACAAAAAGAAAATTATAAAAAAAAGTGAAAAAAAAACTAAGTGTTTGGCATGGGATACGTACATAGCTTGTGTTCCTTTGTTGTCAACTCATTTCCTACTTAATTGATTGGGGTAAGTTCATTGAATTGTTGGAGTTTGGAGTGTTGGTAAACTTCAAGGTTTCTTGGTGTTTTGTTGGTTGCTCCACAGTCAATTGGCGAAGTCGCTCCACATTGTCCAAATTCATTTGTCCACTTCCTTTCCCTTAATCTTCTAGACCACGTTATAACCCTATCAAAGTCCTCTTGATCGTCTTGTGCACATTACATTTTAGTGGTGGAGAATTTGAGAGTCTTATTAAGCATATGGTAGATTGCATCTTTGGAATGAATCTTGAGTGAACCTATGCTATATTTCAAACATATGAGCAGGAGTGTTCCACATTTCCCAAAAGTGAGGTTCTACCGGTCCATTTGGCTCTATTCAATTCCATGTGCTTGCATGACATGCTGTATGGTTCTTTTGGGGTGATCAAGTTTGATATTGAGTAGGAGTCTTATACTTTTTCGAAAACCTTCTTTTCCTTCTAATTTTGAAATGTTTTGTGCACTATTTGGGGTTGTTGTTGATTATTATTCTTACTTGTGGCATGCTATGGCTTGCATATTTTAAAGAGGCTATTAAGTTGCATCTTCCCTGGTTGGTTTTCCTTTGTGTTTGCTTGAGGACAACCAACAGTTTAAGCATGGGGAAGTTTGATAAGTGCTCAATATGTATATCATTTTAGGGCTATTTTGTATCATTTTTAGGAGAATATTGTACTTTAGGTTATTATTTATACCCCTATTCTCGATTTATGCTTGGGTATGGTTGTTTAATGTATTTTATAGGATTTTAGGACTTTTTACCCAACATTTGACCCTTATTTAGATGTGATTTGACTTACCACGGATGCCCTTAAGTTGCTATGCCCATGGAAGAGAGGAAGAATAGAAGAATGACGAACCAGCCCAGACCACGGTCGGCTCGTGGTGGATGCCACAGTCGATGGCAAGCCTATAACAGCTGGCCTCTTCGTTGTCCCTCATCGTGTGGTTAAGATTAATCGAGCTCTCCTATAAATAGCCCCATTCTATAGCAAAATGCAATCATCCCATCCGTCCCATTCCATTCTTTTCCACTTTTCAAGTAGATTGGAATTTTAGATTAGAGAGAGAGAGAGATTGAGTTGAAGTGAAAACTTGCAAGGATTCCACCTCAGGGTTGCACGACGGTTCAAGCATAGTCTTGGTTAAGCATCTCTTTTCTCTCTTCTCTTCTCTTATCTTCTTTTTAGATTTATCGTTTTACAAGTTTAATTTAATCATGTTTGAGCAGTTTTATTTTGTCTAGGGATTTAGTGGTTTGTGGAATTGTTATTGGATCATGTTTTAGTTTATTCAATTGTGCTTGTTTTCATGATTGGTTTGATTTTCTTCAATCAAGTGATTATCATGTTGTTGGTTGATTTTTGGCCAAAATTTACTTGCACACTTGAAACAATGGGGTGATCATTCGAAAGACGACATTTGGTTGTTAGACTGCTTGTTAGAACCTATCGTTGCATTGTCTCGAAAGAGAGATTGTCAAGTTAGGAGGACTCGAATTAAGTAATCAAAAATATTTAACTTGGATTAAGACAAATTAGTTCGAGAGAACGATTTTGCTTAGTTTAGGCAAATTTAGTTAATTTTGAAAGAATAGAGTGAATTTCTGTATATATTGCAAGTCCTCAAAATTGACCGATTAGATTAAGGCACATGTTTATCATTTTGATTCAATTTCCTTTCATAACTATGAAAATTCCTAGGCGTTTTTCCCATATTTGATTTAGAAAAGTTTATTTGCAGTTGTTGAATCAAAACCATTTGAATTAGAATTTTGCTTAGCATATCTTGAGGAGATAAAGCCCAGTAATTTCACCTAGTCTCTGTGGGATCGACATTGGATAGTTACAATGCGACCATACGCTTGCGGCCGTATCACACAAGAAGTGCTTGAATAGGTTGAGTTAAGATAGATTTATGACCTGCGTTCCATTTGCTCAAGAACGAGAATGAATAAAAGTGTGGTGCTTGTTGACATAATAAATATAATAATTACATATAGTTTGCATTTTTTTCTTCTTTCTAGCTGTTTAGAGTTGTAAAGGTCACCTAATTTCATAACTCATCCCTGTGGACCGACCCTCAAGTGCTACGGCGATAAATTGTATACTTGCGGTTTAAACTTTGTTCTTATTAAAAATCACAAGTTTTTAACGCCATTGGTGGGAATAGAATTTCTAAAATTTAGTTGCAAGTTTTATTGATTCAAGTCTTGAGTTAGGGAATGAGTCTTTATAGCGTTTGATTTTTATTTTAGTGAGCGTTGATTTAGTTTTAATTGTTTTTAGTTTAGATTTCGTGTGTTTTTGTTTTTTTCTGAATTTATGCTTTGATTAATTTTTGCTTTTATTAGTTAGTGATTAATTTTGCGCTAAAAAAAATAAGAATGAATAGAATGCCACAGGTGAACACTGCAGCCAGAATCGAAACTGGAAAAGATTTTAGTGCAGATTTGTGCAAATTTTAATAGTTTTCAGTTTCTATTTTGAATTTTCTATGGTAGTCTAGTGTTTAGTTTACTTTTTTGATATTTTACTGGCTTCATAGGGCTTTTTAGAGTCTAGATAAATTTTTGTGTAATTGTTACAAATTTTTAGAATTTTCTGTAATTTCTGAAAATGGTTTCTATTTTGAATTTTATGCACTATTCTAGGTTAGAAAAAATTGTAAAAAAAATTATGTACATGTTCCCCTCGATTATGTTGAATTTTTTGTGTAAATTTTTTTAAATTTGGAGTTTGAATTTTTGTCTAATTTTATTTTTAGTTTTGTTTTTGATACCTAAAATAATTCTAACGAATGAACTAATAATAATAAAAGCTATTTAACTAAATCAAAGAGAAACTACTTAACATGTGTTAAGGGAACCACTAAAGCTAAACATATCCTTTCTCTAATATCTTAATTGAGATGCATTGACTAAGAAGATAACAAATTAAGAGACAAAGTGAAGGAGATGAAAGAGAAGCGAGCAAATTACCTCACTGTAGCTATATAAAGAAGAGACTGTACCAAAGAGAACAGGAGGAACATGGGCATCCTGACTAAAACAGAGCTCAACCCCAGCTTCATATCCACCCCCATCTCACAACCAAATTAATCGCATGATAGAAATAGAGATTAGAGTAAAGAAAGAGTAGGGGTGTCTTGGCTATGGAAGCTCAAACTAGCTCGACTATCGCTGCCCCATTAATGGTTAACCCAGCAAACAACAATCTCAAAACTCAGTTTCACCATATCCACAAAAAATCAAACTACCACTGGGGCATAACCTGCTACAACCTAAATTGAAATCTGAAAACAACAAGCAACAGGGCAAAACATAAATCTGAACTGAGCAATTCACCAAGACAACTAGAAAAACAGAGGAAAGGGGCTTCAAAACTTCAACCAAGAACAACCCATACATGAGCTTCCAGGCTTGTTCAAAACGACAAATTCACCATCATCGCAGCTTCGAGTTTACAAACAGAGAAAGGAGACAAACAGAGGCAATAAATTTAATGAACATCTAACCAAAATTTAAGGCTAAAATTCGTAAAACAAAGAATTATAATCAAAACCTCAACAGATTCAAGGCCAAATTACATGAAATCGCCACTTGAAATGGATTTGAACATTCGAAAATCAAAACAAATGCCTGAAATCTAACCCTAAATTCCTAATGTCCTAATTAAAACCTAAAGCAGCCCATAAATTAAAATCTAAAAACTTAAAACTAAACCTAGCTTAAAACCTAATTTCGAAAACAAACTAAAATCCAAACCCTAAATTACCAAAACAATGCTTCCAATTTAACCCTAGATTATCTCAAACTAAAAATAATGACGAACTAAACCCTAAATAAAACCTAAAAAATACCTAGCTCTGGCACTGCTAGCTCAATTTATATACCTTCAAGCTCGTCTCCCTTCGATCTTAGCCGTTGAAGCGTAATCACGTGGCTCAGTCAATGGTGATGATGATGGAGATGAGTTGACAGTCGGGGAGGTGATTTGGTGTGGGGGGCGCATGCAAAATGGTGGAAAGGATGTTGGTGATGAGTGAAGATGGTGAGGATGGGAGATACTAGTGAGGATGATGGTGAGTTGAAGAAGGAGAACCAAGAAGGGGTGAGCGTCTATCGGGTTTTCTAGATTGACGCACCAAGAGAGAGGAGAGAGAAGGCAAGGAGATTAAAGGGAGGGGGTGAAGAAGTCACGTGATGGGCGCATGGGGGGTTGTTTTATTTTCAATTTAATTTCCTTTTATTATTTTTTTGGGTTATAATGGGCATTTGGGTTGCATTCGAGTTAATTTGGCCAAATTATTCCATTTTTGGCATTTTTTTCATCATTTTCCCTCATTTCTTCTGAAATATTCAAAACCTACAAAACAGAATAAAATCAAATAAAAACCTAAAAATAACGATTATAATGAGTATAAATCAGGCATAAAAGTATCGTAAAAATGACACATTTTGGGCACGAACAGATATCCCTATACCAAAATTTTGTTTGTCCTCGAGTAAAACAACTAAACTAAAAAGAAATACAAAATAAGAAAAAGGAAATCCTAACTCACTGTCATAGGAATCACGATTGCATTTAGCGTATGCAACAAGCCCTTTAAACCCCTCGATTCCCTAAGTGGACGAGTGAGGTCTCGTGAGGGTTTTCGAGTGAAATACCCACAAAAATTATTTCAAAAATAAAAGAAAATCTTTTTGGTTTTTTCTCAAAGCTAATATGTACAGAATTGGGGAAAGATATGTACGTGTTCTAATCAACTAAATCACTTAAGTAGCCAAGATATCGACCTGTATGTAAACAGAATGTACTTCAAAGTCCTCTATCCCATAAATGACATCAAAGCACTAATTTTTCACCCCATTGTACATCAAGACTCTAAATCCATTGCAATGCTTGTGTGTAAGTGTATCATCATCCCAAGGCTTAGATTTACTCGAATTAGACTCACTCCCAAATGACTGACACAACTACATTATTGACACATTAACATTGGAGACAAGCTTTTCCAGTAGCAGTATTGCCTCAAACGTAACACCCAGTAGCACGTGCTCAAAGGGTAACGCCAAGTGGCGCATGCCTCAAAAGGATACTTGTCATTCTAAATTTTATTTCATCTTTTTCTTTTTCTCTTCTTTATTCATAATTCTTATTCATTGTTTTTCTCAGAGTAATCGTGTCACAAGCAAGTGAGAGAATCATTCATGGAAGCCTAAGACCTGAAGATAATGATGAAGGGATAAACAATGATTGGATTACACATTTATAATGAACAATTGGAGTTAGAATTAGGGCATAGAATGTCACACTGAGGTCGGAGACCTTTCATGCACATCTTGCTTACATAAAAGCTAATAACCAAAGAACAGGGGATTCAAGCTAATCAGAAAGAGTACAAACGTCCCAAAAACAAAAAAAAAATCTTCAAAATTTTTCAAAAATGGGCACCTCAGACCCACACCAAAATCTCACAATGTCCTCGTTGTGGGAACTAAGGTGCTAAAAAGCAATCACATCGGCTATACAACCATAAAACCACATGAAGCCACAAATATATACAAACTAAGACACCATTACAAATCGCAAAAAAAACCAAAAACAAACATAAGATCACCAAAATCGAAATCTCAACAGAAAAGTAAAAACAAAACTAACTCTAAAACAAACCAAACCACTAAATGACCAAAATCAAAACTAAACCAAAACAAAATAGGACCCAAACATAAAAAATCAAAAGGCCAAAATAATTAAATAAAGAAAAACAAAAACCAAAACCTAACAAAAGAAAAGAAAACCAATCAAGACCAACACAAACACGAACACGCAAAATAAAAACCAAACCAAACCAAAGGCTTACTAAACACCAACCTAAGTCGAAAGAAAGCTAAAACAAAACAAAATACAAAAGAAAGAAAAGCTAAATACAAAACAAAAACAAAAATACTAAAACACCAAAAAGGGAACAAAAAGAAACTATTAAACAAAACAAAACCAAAGGAAAACCAAAAGTCACTAAACTAAAGAAATAAGACACCAAACCAAGGGAACAAAAAACAAATTCAAGGAAACCAAACAATGAAATTAGAACATACACAATGACAATCCTAGATATTCACAATTATCAAGTATTCACAAAACAATAACACAACTAAGGGTGATCATAGCCTACACGGCTCAAGAAATCCCAAATTGCTCCTCAAGATCAATCACCCATACAATCATAGTCCTAAATATCCACAACTATGTACGAAAAGGATAAGAGAGAAAAGTTAGAACGATCAAACCAGGTCAGGTGCAAAAGTACACATAAGCTGTACCTCTAGAAATTCACTTAGCTGGAGGTCTTTGGAGCATCAACCACTTCATATTAAGCTGTAAAGTGCAACTCAAATCAAAACTCGTTGAAGCATGTAGTAGCTTATCAAACCATGAAGCCCAACTCTTAATCACGTTGAAATAGTGAAAAGTAGTGAGTTAAAGCCAGAAAGAGTGCATCCACCTAGCCAATAAAGCACAAGTAAGGGTCTGCTGCAACTTATCAAAGAGTTGAGCCCAATCAGAAAGGAAATGAACGTACTTAGAATGAGCCAGTATTGAGGTCATTGGCCTAGAAACTATATCATCATGAATGAACAACCTAGGAAAAATAATTGGTGCAAAGTTCACAAGTCTGTTAAGTCCCACTTGAGTATAAGCCTGGTCTAAAGCAAAGTTCTTAGTGGCAATGATCTCAGACTCAACAAATTCAGACTTGCAATATTCAAAAAGGAAGTCAGTTTGGATGGGTTCAAAAGAGAAGGAATCATAATTAGCACAAAAGCCATCATCAGAACATCCATGGATATCAAACTCACAAGAAAAAGATTCATGTTCTACATGCAGAAGATTATCATCTAATCTAAGAAGGTCAGGAATGATGGGATCAAAAGAGAATGATTCATATTCAACATGAAAACTCACACCAAGACCTTTAATAACATCAAACCCACATGAAAGAGTATCATATTCTACATAAAGAATATCATCATCAAAGTCCAAAATAATGGGTTCATTGCCTCATCGCATAACTCTTGTGAAATAGCTTCTTATGACTCATCTAAATCACGAATCTCAACTTCAGGTGTGATACTTATATCAAGTCACCAATAGTATCAGATTTAGATCTGACAAAACTGACCCGAGATCCGAAACCCGAACCGAACGATCCGGACCCATACCCGACCCGACACCCGAAATATGCTCACCCGAAAGTGGATCCGAAACCCGAATTGACCTGAACCGAACCATACCCGACTCGAAATTTTCTACAAAGTTGCTTGTTTTGGCATGACAACTGTATTTGACCAAAAATTGGTTGACTCAAAATCGACACGACCTGAACCATACCTGACCCAAACCGAAACGACCCAAAATCTCATTTAACCCGAATATGACCCGACCCAAACTTGACCCGACCCGTCCCCGAATCGAATGACCCATTTTCCAGATCTAATCAGATTGTTCACCCACCTCAAACTCACAAAAGTCGTTTAGAGTGGTGGATGGGTCGGCAAAAACTAGGACATCAAGAGTGATGCCCTTAGGTGAGCTAGTGCGGGGTGCAAGGTTAGGTGATAGAGACATAGGGAGGTCACTCTCTTGATCTAGAGTAGGCAAATACATGTCTTCATTCAAGTCAGGCCTAGCAGAATAAGAGGGTTCAAAATCATCATAGAGACTAACGTCAGGTTTAGAATCAAGCTTACTATAAGTCTCCCTATTTTGATCAAAACATTGAGAACATGCAGTAATTCTCGCTGTTATGTTCTCTATCATTTGATCAATCATATCATTAATCTTATTTTCAAAACTTGCACATATAGCATCAACATAAGCATGATAAGGACAAGTACGAGTATCATGATCAGAAGATTCACAATACTTGCACAAAACAGGAAGCACACAAGAATAAGATGGGCCATATGAATTCATAAAGTGGTCTAGAGGGTGAGGATTAGCATGAAAATCATACTCTCCATGAGTTGGGTATCTAAAAGTCTCGTTACCTTGTTTAAACGCATAGGTTTCCCAAGCTAATTTTTCAAAGAAATTCCAAACTTCATCTTGAGTTTTAGATAATAATTCTATTAAACCTCCAGGCCAAATTGATTCAACATAACACCTCGACTCAACATTTAGACCCATAGCAATGACCTCAAAAATTTTCCATTTTTTCAGAATTATGATGCAGTGGAGAACGATAATCATTAATCCTTGAAAGATAACTCCAAAAAGATTCATGCTCATATTACGGGAAATGAAAAACTGGCATTTTGTTTTTAAAGTTTTGAAAGCTTTTCAATTTTTAGGGGTTTTCAGGTTTTTCTAATTTTTTGGGATTAATAATGCAATAAAGGAAGTAAATCAAGATCTATGCTACAAACAAGAAAGTAGGTGAGAAAAAGAAAATGTGACCGAATCTCATGCCGTCGTCCACGGCAACGGCGACAAAAACTTGTAAGGTAATTTCGAGTGTAAAATACAAAGTGCCGTAAGCGTACAACTTTCGCTGTAGTACTTGATGGTCGTCTCCTCAGGAACGAGGAAAAGATTAAGGTCACTAGAAAACTATTAAATTAGCATGAAATTAATTAAGCTAAATGACATTTGATACTTAAAATAATTCTAACGAATGAACTAATAATGATAAAAGATATTTAACTAAATCAAAGAGAAACTACTTTACGTGTGTTAAGGGAACCACTAAAGCTAAACCTATCCTTTCTCTAATATCATAATTGAGATGCATTGACTAAGAAGATAACAAATTAAGAGACAAAGTGAAGGAGATGAAAGAGAAGCGAGCAAATTACCTCACTGTAGCTGTATAAAGAAGAGACTGTACCAAAGAGAACAAGAGGAACATGGGCATCTTGACTTAAACAAAGCTCAACCCAAGCTTCAAATCCACCCCAATCTCACAACCAAATTAATCCTAGGATAGAAATAGAGATGAGAGCAGAGAAAGAGCAGGAGTGTCTTGGCTATGGAAGCTCGACCCAGCTCGACTCTCGTTGCCCCATTAATGGTTAACCAAGTAAACAATAACCTCAACACTTAGTTTCACCATATCCACACAAAACCAAACTACCACTGGGGCATAACCTACTATAACCTAAATTAAAATATAAAAACAGCAAGCAACACGACAAAACATAAATTTGAATTGAGCAATTCACCAAGACAACTAGAAAAACAGAGGAAAGGGGCTTTAAAAATTCAACCAAGAACAACCCATGCATGAGCTTCCAGGCTTGTTCAAAACGACAAATTCACCATCATCGCAGCTTCGAGTTTACAAACAGAGAAAGAAGACAAACAGAGGCAACCAATTTAATGAACATCCAAGCAAAATTTAAGGCTACAATTCGTAAAACAAAGAATTACAATCAAAACCTCAACAGATTCAACGCCAAATGACATGAAATTGCCACTTGAAACAGATCTGAACATTCGAAAATCAAAACAAATGCCTGAAATCGAACCCTAAATTCCTAATGTTCTAACTAACACAAAAAAAACCCCCATAAATTAAAATCTAAAATCTTAAAACTAAACCTAGATTAAAACCTAATTTCAAAAACAAACTAAAATCCAAACCCTAAATTACCAAAACAATGCTTCCAATTTAACCCTAGATTGAAAATAATGATGACCTGAACCCTAAATAAAACCTAAAAAATACCTAGCTTTGGCGCCGCTAGCTCGATTTATATACCTTCAAGCTAGTCTCCCTTCGATCTTGGCCGTTGATGCGTAATCGCATGGCTTGGTCGATGTTGATGATGATGGAGATGAGCTGACAGTGAGGGAGGTGATTTGGTGTGGTGGGCGCACGCGAGTTGGTGGAAAGGATGTTGCTGAGGAGTGAAGATGGTGAGGATGGGAGATACTAGTGAGGATGATAGTGAGTCAAAGAAGGAGAACCGAGAAGGGGTGAGTGTCTATTGGGTTTTCTGGATTGAGGCATCGAGAGGGAGGAGAACGAAGGTGAGGAGAGTAAAGGGAGGGGCTAAAGAAGTCACGTGATGGGCGCATGGGGGGCTGTTTTATTTTCAATTTAGTTTCCTTTTATTATTTGTTTGGGTTATAGTGGCCATTTGGGCTGGGTTCGAGTCAATTTGGCACAATTATTCCATTTTCGGCAGTTTTCATCATTTTCCCGCATTTCTTCCAAAATATTCAAAATCTACAAAACAAAATAAAATCAAATAAAAACCTAAAAATAACAATTATAACGAGCATACGTTAGGCATAAAAGTATCGTAAAAATGACACATTTTTGGCAGGAACAGTTTTGTTTTATGATTTTATATTTCTGTTTGTGTGTAAAAGAACTCCAAAAAAAAATAAAAAAAATAAAATACCAAAAAATATTTTTTGAGGGTATGGGCATTGCATGATTTATTGTGTTAGAGACCCTAGGAGAAGAAGACTTGTCAAGATTGGACCAGAACTCAAACTTGAGCCTGAACCCAAGGCTGAACTCGACTTGAAAGAAACGATACAAGGGAGGACTTCAAGTAATATTTTTTATCATCTAAGGACCACTTTATCATCATGTGTTAATTTGCCTAACCTAGGACCTAATGTGACCTTTGAATTGAGGCCTCATTATACTCAAATCTTCTTTAAACTCGCTGGTTTAGAGGATGCATATTTGTTTTTTAGGAGATTTGAAGAAACGTTTTCCATAAAACATTTCCCTAACATATTTGTTGATGTGGTGAGGATGAAATTATTTCCTTTTGGTTAAAAAGTTCTGCTAAAAGATGGATGTATAGCTTGGCTGCTAATTGTTTTTGTACTTAGGACGACTTTGTTAAGTGGTTCTTAAGAAACTATTTTTCTAATGCTAAGATTGTAAACCTAAGGAATGTAATCAATCATTTTGTTCAACTAGAAAGAGAATCATTTTGGAAATACTTAGATAGGTTTAAGAATTTGCTACTCTAGTGTCCTCACCATGGTTTAGACCAAGTGCATGTTTGTCGAATTGTTTATGAAGGACTTGACTAACAAACTAGAACCATGTCAGAGTTCATGTGTCAGGGTGGCTTTCTTTCTAAGAGTGCCACTATTGCTTGGGAATTTCTAGAGGATTTAGTTGAGAAGACTGTGTAGTGGAAAATCGATGGGGTTGATAGTCTGAGCTCTCGGTTTGTTAGGGGTGGAATGTATTTTGTTTTTAATGTGAGTCACCTAGAGTCTAAGATTGCAGTTTTACCGAGCAAGTTGAAAGAGCTAATCTATTCAATAACCTCAAACTTCTCCTACTTCTATAGTATCATGCCCTCACTATCAGGCCTTAGATCATACACTAAGTTCATGTCCTTATTTTGCTCACCAATTATCTACTGCATAGGAGCAAGCGAGTATAGCCTACAAAAGATCCAAGAGCAACCCATTCTCCCCTTATTATAGTCTAGGGTGGAGAAAACATCCTAACGTCTTCTTGAGTAGTGGACCTGTAACACCCCAAACCCCTAGGATAGTAGTGGTAATGATTTCTTTACATCCTATTTAAATTTTGGGGCGAAATGGATAGAGTTTTGCCTAAAAAATGGGCTAAAATTAGGCTTCTAACCTTACAATAGGTTCTTGCATTTGATAAACGCATAAACATACATTTATAACTCAACGGCTACGCGCCGGATATCACAACCCTATGGGCCACATATCCAAAGTATACTAAGAACAAAGTTCAATAAATAGAAAGAAAAATAAAGATGCAGCTTAACGGATCATACATCCGAAGCATTGGGGTTTACATCCCATAATAAGCAAAACCGCTAAGTAAATGATTGACCACATAGATGGTTGGCCCACACAGCCATTCAGAGTGACTATTACTTAATATACTATATATGAACCAACATAATTAACTTAAAGGGCTAGCATACTGATGAATACATTGCACAACGCTAATAAACTCATAAATCTACGTTACATAAGCCCTTCACATCTTTCCAAAGCATAAGAAGTCCCTGGTTCAACTTGGGTAGTCCAGACTCTGCCTGTCATAACCAAATCTTGGAGAAAAGGGAAAAATATAGGGGGAAGAGCTACCACACGTTCAGTGAATGATTCCTAACCCCTAGAAAGCAAAACAGTTACACATCATACTTTAGGTACAATCACACACAATCTGATAGATATAATATCATGTAATAAGCATGTAGGGTCTTCCACATTTGTCATCACCTCAATGAACTCTCTAGTATGGGGCTAACCCTATTCTTCTTCTACGCTCAAGGTGCTTAACTTCTTTGACCTTAGTCTTTTGTAGCTTATTAGTAGTAATCCCATGTTATATCAACATCACATCACATAATATAAACATAACATCGCATAACACGCACACAGCATTCATTAATAAGCTAATTCATGCAACAATTTAGGTATTGGATGCAAAAGAACACTTAGTCCACATACAAACACCCATCGTCAACGAGTTTAAACAAAATCACCAAGTGAGACTCCTTTTAGCAAGAAAGTGAGATTAATGTACATCGCTTAAAATAATGGAAATTCTTGTAAAACCATCGTCATGCACTTGATAGATAATTGGAACTCAATAAAAAAACTCTTTTCAAGAAGATAAGCACCATTTTCAAATCTTTACACTAACATCACCCACGAATGAGGCATCTACATCACATAACTTGTACGAAATCATTTTCATAAGGCATTGGATTCTCATATTTGTGCTTGGTACGGGTGAGGCCGTCACTCACGTTCCATCGTGCCAGTTAAATTATCACTCACATTTTGTATTATCCCTTGGAAAATTAGCGGACCATTACCCTCGTCGGGGTCCTTTAGGGTTCCCACTTCTGGGTTTATCTCCCTAGGCATTAGGATTCAAGCAAATCGAGTCTGTTCCCTAATCATTTGTCTAAGCATTTAGCACCATTCTCCTAGCCAAAAACATTTTATATGCATTTCACGTCAAATGCACTTGCATTACAACTTTCACTAGCAATGACATTCTCATTCTCAAGAGGCTCGAATTCACATTGACCTTTCAAAGCATAGAAGCACTCATTTTGGTAAAGTATGGTTAAAATGAGTTAATGACTACATATTCATTCACTCTTCAAGACAGGTGATATGAAAACTTATTTTGAATGTAACATTGTAGTCATACATAATTATCTTAATTTTTCACGCTTCAGATGCAAACATTTCATTTAATGACATGAATTTCTAAACATACTCAAGAGATGTCATTCAGGTCATAAAAGGGTTTACATTGCATAATCACTACTACCCTTAGCCAACATCTGGTCCATTTACCATAGACAGTCACACATTTCGACCAAAGACGACTTGGCATCATGATTGAATAAAGGAAACTGCTCTCGGAATGACACAGGGTTCATTTAAGTGTAGTTAAATGTCTATTTGCTTAAGTCTGCTTAACACGCCAAGTAATCAAACAGTTATAAATGCGTCAATTTAGCATGAAACCCAATTTAGGAATACACACCTAACGCATACGCAAACTAAAGGCTAACATATCACATTTAGTTCATCAACGCACATCGACTAAGCTTCAACACTCAACACATATAATACAACATTAAGCACGACATTGCACTTTGTAATACACGGATTTCACACAACTCGAACTCCTTCCTCACAGCACCGACCACAACAGTCCTTAAAACCATTTCCCTTCAACCAAAATGACTGACTAACTACTTATAGTTTCTCAACTCGTTACAATTTCAACCTAACTACTAAATCAGTTATCATAGATATTGAAAAAATATTTGCAAATTAGTAGTAGTTTTAGGGATCTGGAACCACCCACTTGGACTCCATGCTAAATACCCAATTTGTGGGTTGCATGGTTAGTTTCTAGCCCAAATGCAATTGGTAGGATGCCTCTGCCTAGATTCTCAATTTATCTCGTATTTCATCGAACGATTGTTACACACCAATGAGGATCACCAAGATGGCACGACATGCAAATGGGTAAGCGAGAACAATTCAAAAACTGCTTAATAAAGTTGGGAAGAATTGAACTCAATGAATAAACCCGATAGCAACAACAGAGGAGAACCCACCTCATGAAGACTAGTCATTTTGCTGCCATGGTTACCGCTGCCATCCTCCTTCCTCCCTCTTTCTCTGGACCTCGCCGACCGCCGGAACTGAGCCCAACCACCGGTAATGTGGGTCACAGTAGTTGTGATGCATAGGGTTTGAAAACCCTAGCCCTCAAACCCTTGATTTACGTGGCTCTTGGTGGTTACCGGACTCGAGCCCATCGGAGAAAGCTCGCCTCCGGACTTGTCATCGCCGACGCATAGGCTCATCCCCAATCCTCTTTATCATCTTAATCCCTCGCTCTCACCCGATGTCTCTCTTTGTCTAACTAGGTACGGGGCCGCGGCTGTGGCGCGAGCTAGGGTAGTGCTACCACCGTCGCCGCCGTGCCTCATTTCTCTTTCTCTCTCTCTTCTATGGCAGTTCACAGGGCTGGCGTAGCAGAGAACCCCCTCGGTTCCCGTTCTTGCGGGGAAGAAAGGTGGTCTCGGCCCCTCTTTTGTTCCTTTTTCCCATTTTTGAATTTTTTTATGTTGTTTAGTCGCACTTATTAAACCGAGTCCGGTCCTAAATCATCTAATTCCGCTAATCTCGACCCCACATGCCTGTGCACAATTTACTAACTTTGCGTAAGTACACCTCAGCTTAGTTTTTAACGAACCCACTAATTTCATGAAATCCCGTAATTAATTAGGAAAATTTATAAAATTACTTCATATAAATAGTACACCTAATTAGTATGCAAACAATCAGTATAACATGGCCAATTAAATACAACACAGTTAATGAAAACATAAATGCAGAGAGTTAGCCCCAGATTAAGACCCCCTGCTATAACATTCTCCCCTTCAAAGAATTTCGTCCTCGAAATTCCAAAGTTCACAGTTTAGTCAAACACAAGATGCACACATGTACCAAGATCTACACGACTTGCACTAGGATCCAAAATTTTCATTTTGCAATCAACTGTATCTTTTGAATCAAAAAAGAGCTTATGGTAGCTAGTCTCCTCTTTTCCAATCCTCTTCAAGCGTCTACTCACTGCATTGAGGCGCCGATAGCAAATTGCATCGAAGAGGGCAATTGAGTTGGCATGGATACCCTTTTTAAAATCATGTTAGAACAAGGGTTAAACAAGAACCACTTTACACAGGAGCACATGATTTGACACCTGAGGACCCTTTCTATACATGACAACTAGTGGTACTAATGAAGGTCGAATAAGGGTACGCGCCTACATTAAGTCTGTCCTAATACATGAAGGAATCAAATCATTTTAGGATTAAGTTAGTCGATCAGGAATTCTATATCATTATGGAATAGAAAGGGCAATGCATAGCGCCACGCGGCATCACATAGCATTACATGAACAATGACAGCACACAAGAATGACACAGAGGTTTGCAACAACATCGCATTTTGAAATCAAGCATAATCCCGATAGTTAATCTATGTTTCAGTATATATGGGGCATATTACTGGGATGATCCATGTGGTCATCAATCACTAACCCTAGAACAGCTTGGGGAACATGGTCCAACAACAGGTCAATGATAGGAAGGTTTTCGGCGCTTCTTATGCATACATTATTTGAAAGGGGTGATGAGCTTGGGCGGGTGTAAGGTCACTACTCCCAACAATTCACCTACAACGTGATTGGTAATTCAGCCATCCAAGGAAGTCTTTTTAACCTATGAACGTCACTGAAGTTTCTATAGGTAATGGGACGCAATATGGCAAGCAGCATGAGAGTTAGCAAGGTAGTAATTTAGAGCTCCAAATTGATGCCACCCCTATTATGCATACAAATGCAATCATCCCAATCAAGGATATTGTGCTAACGGGTATAGCTAAACGAGCAATAACAGACACGGTAATTACATTAGCTTAATCACAATGGTTTACGTAATGTAAAGCCCTGCCCTCAAGTTTCCATATGGAATTGGTTTCTCTCTAAGTCATGAAGCCATGTAGGTAAATTGACATGCCCATGTCCTAATGAGGATGGCACAGGTATATACCACTATATAGTCAAACCGCATCAGAAGACTTCAATCAAACACTTTAACTGTCACGTTCGACAAATTAAGGACCAGGTGATACAGTAAAGGCTCGTATATGATCGCTAGTGCACCTACACATCATGGTGTCATATGAAGCATGTAGGCATTTGGGTATCCAAACAGTGGTTAGGCCAAAAAATACAAGGTACTAGTATGTTATCCTTAGCAAACATAAGATATATGATGGTGAGCACATGTGAATGCAAATTTTGATAGTCACTAGGTCCTGTATTAAATATATGCGTATCTGGCCACTCAATCTATAACATAAAGCAATAGGAGTCATGTAATACAAGTAACACCTTAACGATCTTATCACGCGATAGGCCACACATATTAGGCCGTGCATCCAACTCAACTGCATCCTATACATGCTTAAAACGGGCACCAAGAAGCTCATGTACTTAATAGTTCACCCACATTACTAGTAAGTGAGCCAACTCCTATAATTCAACAATGATTGTGCATAACGAACGTGAGTATCTATATATATGCTGACATGACATTGGATGCTCTACCAAGCTGCATTTCTTATAAATGAAGTATAACCATCTATAGATGTCAACACATGCAAATGTGACTCTATTATCATCAAGTCACGCATTACATACATCATGTTCAATTACTCCAACCATAACATATGAAAATAGAATTCATAGACTGCAAATGATGATTAAGAGTCATGTTGTGCAACTAACCACATAAATCAAATTGCTCATGTTTAATCAAGTTTAAGCCAAGCAACCACCAAAAACTCATTCTCTTAGCATTTGACCACAAACACATGGACGACCACTCATAATAATCCTAACTATAGGTACTCCCATGGCTTCACGCAGAACATGACGCCATAATCATTCCTTAAGGCGTGTCAACTTGAAGGGTTGTCACGTATGGAAAACACTTAGACATGTATACACGCGTGCAATCCCAATATGCAACCTGTGGTCAATGGTATGCCCTAAAGGTCGTCCAAATTTTGAAGAGATTGCCAACCAATGCGCTATAACCATTTTGAGTATGGTCAATATTAATGGTATTATAGGTATGCGTCAAGGTCTTTTGAGACACACCTATCCCATAAGTGATCATAGAAGTCTTACTGTGCAGGTTGCTCACCTTAGTAGGAGTCGTTTACTACATACAATTCTAAAGTTTGCTAGGTTCTCTCTCCCTTGCACTTTCTAGGTGTATTAGGGTTCATTTCAGCCAAAACATTGTCACCCCATATCACGAATAATAGTCTGTATGATAGAAAGCAAGTAATGCACTACACAGGAAAGAATGACAAGGATGGGGAACGACAGGTACACTTACGCAATGTTCAACAAGATTCTACTCCAAGCATTTAATCCTTTAAGCATGCATATGAAAATATCGCCTCATTTCTTCGGGCAATTCAAAATTCACGAGAGGAAGGTATCACTTAGTAGGATTATCAATCATAGCAACTGATATCCAATCATATATCTCTTTTTCCATCATGAATGATTCCATTGATGTATACATCTTAGCACGTACACATTCATAAGCAACATCCCAACTGCATAAAGACATGTACTTATGAACCTTAACTCATTCATCATTACTAAACGAATGCAACTCCTTCGGTGTAAAGTAAAACTTAACACAACAGCCAAAAGGACTTTAACATTTCAAAATCTTGAATTTTAAAGGTCGAAAATAACTTATCTATTTTTAGCCTCTTCTCTACCACCTCTAAGTATGTCTGCTCTCTTTATCGTAGGGCTTGAGAAGCAATCCGCATTTAGGGGCAAAGAATGAGTTTGGAAAAAGATTTCCAATCGTTCAAGTTTAAACCAACGTGCTTTAACTTTCGATTGTTTTATCAGGGTGCACAAATAAAAGATTTACTATCCAAACCATCACTTAGCTCACCCAAGAATGCACAAGTGAATTGGGTTCACATTCTAACAGACAACTCACATTTTATCCCATCAACTTAACCGAATCACATAACTGTCGTCAATCGGTCAAGTCAATTAGCACGTTAGAACACATTGCACCAACGGAGCATCCACAATGCCAACTCAAGGCGTGAGGAGGCAATTAGCTCTTATACTAACGCATAACTTACCTCCTTTTAACTAACCGAACTACTTGGGCCACACACAAAAGTCGCAAATGACCGTGCCATAAGGCACACTTGCACACAAAGCACGGCATATGTCACATTATCAGAAAGTGTTCCTAGGTAACTACACGAAAGATAAGACTCAGGTCACCGCTTATGTTCGCAGGACCTTGTTCTGATACTGTCTATAACACCCCTAACCTCTAGTGTTATGAGTATTAATAATTTCTTTATATCCTACTTAAATTCTGGTGCAAAATAGAAAGAGTTCTGCCTAAAAATGGGCTAAAACAGGGCTTCTAAACTTACAATAGGTTCCTACATTCGATAAACGCATAAACATATATTCATAACTCAACGACTAGGGATATCACAACTCTCTGAGCCGCACACCCCGAGTATACCAAGAATAAAGTTCAATAAACAGAAAGAACAATAAAGATACAGCTCAACGGATCACACATCCAGAGCACTGGGGTTTACATCCCATAATAAGTAAAACTGCTAAGCAAATGCCTGACCATATAGATGGTTGGCCCACACAACCATTTACAACGACTATTACTCAATATACTATACATGAACCAACAAAATTAACTTACAGGGCTTGTATACTTATCACTATATTACACAACACTAATAAACTCTTAAATCTATATTACATAAGCCCTTCACATCTTTCCAAAGTGCAAGAAGTCTCTGATTCAACTTGTGTAGTCCAAACTCTATCTATCATCACCAAATCATAGGGACAAGGGGAAAAGATAGGAGGGAGAGCTACCACACGCTTAGTGAATAATTCCCAACCCACAAAAAACTAAATAGTTGCACATCATACTTTAGGTAGCACACACACAATCTAATATCTATAATATTGTGAAATAAGCATGTAGGGTCTTTCACATTTGCCATCACCTCAATGACCTCTCTAGTACGATGGTAACCTTATTCTCCTCCTAATTCATCCATAAGGTACTTAACTTGCCTAATCTAAGTCTTTTGTAGCTTATTTGTGGTAATCCCATGTTATATGAACATAAAATCACATAATATAAGCATAACATCGTATAACACGCACACGGGATTCATTACTAAGCTAATTCATGCAACAAATCTGGTATTGCATGCGATAGAACACTTAGTCCACATATGAACACCCATCATAAAGGAGTTTAAACAAAATCACTGAGTGAGACTCCATTTACCAAGAAAGTGAGATTAATGTATATCGCTTAAACCAATGGAGATTCTTATAAAACCATCGTTATGCACTTGGTAGATAACTGGAACTCAATGAAAACGTTTTTTTAATAAGATATGCACATTTTTCATATCTTTACATTAACATCACCCTCGAATGAGGCATCTATATCACATAACATGTAGAAATCATTTTTATAAGGCATCGGATTCTCATATTTGTGCTTGGTACGAGTGAGGTCGTCACTCATGCTCCGTCGTATCGATGGGATTGCCACTCATATTTCATATTATCCCCGGGGAATTTAGTGGAGCATTATCCTCATCAAGGTCTTCTAGGGTTTCCACTTTTGGGTCTATCTCGTAGGATTTAGGGTTCTCGCAAACCGGGTTTGTTCCCTAATCATTTGTCCAAGCACTTAGCACCATTCTCCTAGCCCAAAACATTTTAGAAGCATTTCACATCAAATGCCACTTTCATTACAACTTTTATTGTACCACAAATAATGACATTCTCATTCTTAAGAGGCTCGAAGCCATCAAAGATTTGGCATTGACCTTTTAAAGCATAGAACCACTCCTTTTGATAAAATACGCTTAAAATGAGTTAATGACTATATATTGATTCACTCTTCGAGACAGGTGATATAAAACTCGTTTTAAAGGTAACATTGTAGTCATATATAATTATCTCGATTTCTCACACTTCAGATGCAAACATTTCATCTAATGACATGAAATTCTCAACATACTCAGGAGACGTCATTCTGGTCATGAAAGGGGTTTACATTGCATAATCACTACTATTGTTAAGCCTGTCGAGAGCTACAAATTTAACCACTACTTCGGTTATTGAATACTTTTTATAGCATAGAAAAGTAGGGATCGATCCACGAGGAAAGATTGTTGTAAACTGCTAGCTTAATCCTAAGTGATTTTACTAATCCAATTTATTAAATCAAAACTTAATAATTCTAAAATGATTAAAATCTCATGAATCAAAATCTAGAAAAATACCCAATGATGTTCCTAAATATTCTGAATTGTATTCTGAAAATAAAACAGTAAAAAGATTTCCTAAAAAATCTAGAAAAAATAAAATCAGAATAGTAACTGAAATTCTAAATAAAAATCAAAACAGCAAAGAATAATCAGAAAAATAAATATTAAAATTATCAAACAGTAGCATAAAATATTATACTTCAGGTCTATAGGCTTATAAACTCTAAATTGTATCCAAATAAATTCAGAAAAAACCAGATCAGAAAATCAGCACAGATTATTCAGCAGAATAATAAATCTAAAATTAGAAATAAAATAATCATCATAAATATAAATACGAAATTAATCACACAAATTACCCTACTTCTAGGACACAATTTTCTGGACTTAAACACACCTAAAAAAATCGTAAATTAGAATTGAAAATCGAAAATTTCAGAATTAATTACCTAAAAACCTGCACATACCAATTTCACAAAATAAATCTGAAAAATTATCAAATAATTTCCAAAAACTACGAAATTGAATATGGGCATATTAGGACACTATATAAACCCTAGGAATTAATTAAAATCGAAAAATAACAAAAATAACTATTTTTAGTCGAAGTTCGAACAAACCGGTAATTAAATACTAAAACTGAATATAAATCAATCTAAAATTATAACCACTCCAAAAATCAAAATATAAGCTATATAAAATTACCTAGAAACTCCTAAAAGACTTATATTTCTGGGGGGGTTGATTGAAATTATTTGAAGCTAACAAAATTAGAACAAAAATCAACAAACTAATCAGATTAATTCTAAGCAATAGATAATAATAAAAAGTTATCAAATTTATGAACAATACTTGGTATAATCTCAATCCACCATGCAAATTAATATTTATCATTAACACACAAGTTAGTTTCATTCATGAGTTAAACTGTAGAAGATATCCACCAGCGGTTCTTCCCCGTTTTTCCTTAGATTTTAGTTTACTTAGGTCTAGCCCTAATATAAACCCTACTAATTTGATAATCTCTAGACCATCGCAAAAATTTAACCAAATTAGAGCATTACGTATTAGAAAAACATCATTTAACACTTTGTAACCAATTTACCAGCAAATCGATTTAACAAAGATCTAAAACGATTACCTAATTAAAAGAGATGGGTTTGAGCCATCCATGATTAATTAGGGTGATACCTAGGCCTAAAAGATTATAACTTTTACGTATTATAGTCTTCTAAACTATCAATCGAAATTATATTTAATCAACTAGCATGCATTCTAATCGATTTAACACAAATTTCTTAAACGATAAACACTAATCGCTAAAGAATCATGAATAGAATTCAAATAGACATCAAAGCATAAAACTTGTTTGAAAATAATTAATTTTGCATTGCTTCAAGAAGATTATACTAAGCATAAAAATTTACTCACTCATATTAAAAATAACATCACAAAATTCACCCAAACAATTCATGCTTAACAATAAACTAAACAACTAAAATAAATTAAAGTAATAATACAAAAAAAAATCTAAGAGAAGGGACTACTTGATGAATATGGTGGCCGTGGGGATGTATGGTGAGGTTCTGGTGATGATGATGATGATGAGATGAAGGAGGAGGGGCTGCATGGTTCTTGGTGAGGAAGAAGTAGTGGGGTGAGAAGGGGATAGTGTTCTGCGTGGGGAGGTTGATGAAAGATGGGACTGATGGCGTGATGATGGTGATGTAAGGTGATAGATGATGACTATGGTGAAGATGGAAGAGAAGTGGGAGGGTGATGTGTGGAGCTGAAGAGGGTGGTGCTGATGGGGGTGTGTGGAGGATGAGGATGGTGACGATATTATATGGAGGAGGTGAGGCTAGGGTTAGTTTCTTAGGGTTTTCTTCTCCTTTCTTGCTTAGGTTTCTTCTTCCTCAAGACTTGTCGCTTTTTACCAATTCTTGAAACCCCAGCCCAATGTAATAATTTTGAAAATAATAATTTCCATAATTATTATTTTTAGACCGTCTTGTAGCCAAGTGTATAAAACCCGAGCTTATACGTCCTCTCTTCTCCTCTTTATTAAATTAACACTGGCCCTGAAAATATATAAAACGAAACAAATTAAACGAAAAAATATACATAATATACTCAAAATAATTATAAAAATAATGCATGATTTTTGACTTAACAACTACCCTTACCTAACATCTGTCTATCTACCACAAACAGTCACACATTTTGACTCTAGATGACCTGGCATCACGATTGAATAAAGGAAAGTGTTCACAGTATGACACAGGGTTCATTCAAGTGCAGTTACATGTCTCTTTCCTTAAGTCTGCTTAACACACCAAGCAATCAAACAATTATAAAAGCCTCAATTTAACATGAAACGCAATTCGGGCATACACACCTAACTCATGTGCAAACCCAAGGCTGACATATCACATTTAGTTCATTGACGCATATCGACTAAGCTTCGGCACTCAATAATAACAATGAAACATTAAACGCAACATTGCACTTCGTAATACAAAGATTTCACATAGTCTAAACTCCCTCCTCACAACACTGACCGTAACATTCCTCGAAACCATATCAGTTCGACCCAAATGATTCACCGACTACTTACAGTTACTCGTTATAGTTTCAACCTAACTACTAAATTGGTTATTGCAAATATTTTAAAAACATTTACAAATGAGTAGTAGGGTTAGGGATCAGTAACCACCCACCTGTACTCCAAGCTAAGGACCCGATTTATGGGTTGCATGGTCGGTCTCTAGCCCAAACGCAATTGGCAGGATGCCTCTGCTCAGATTCTCAATTTAGTCCAGCATTTTATCGAAGGATTGTTGCACACCAAGGAGGATCGCCAAGATAGCACGACATGCAAATGGGTAAGCGAGAACAATTCAAAAACTGCTTAATAAAGTTGGGTAGAATTGAACTCAATGAACAAACCCAGAAGCAACAACAAAGGAGAACCCACCCAACGAAGACCTATCATTCTACTGCCCATCCTCCTTCCGACCTCTTTCTCTCGACCTCGCCTAGCCATCGAAACAGAGCCCAACTGCCGGCAATACAGGTCGCAGCAGTTGTGACGCATAGGATTTGAAAATATTAGCCCTCAAACCCTTGATTGGCGTGGCTCTTGGGGGCCATCGGACTCGAGCCCACCGGAGACACCTTGCCGCCAAACCTACCATTGCTGACGCCTAGGCGCAGCCCCAATCCTCTCTCTTACCTTGCTCCCTCGCTCTCACTTGATATCTCTCTCTCGTCTAGCAAGGTAAGGGGTCGCGACTGTGGTGCGAGCTGGGGTCGTCGTTGTCGCACCTCATCTCTCTCTATCTCTCTCTCTCTCTCTTCTTTGGTGGTTCGTAGGGCTGGGGTAGCAGAAACCCCCCCAGTTCCCGTTCTTGAGAGGAAGAAAAGGGTCTCGACCCCTTTTTTTATTCCTTTTTCCTTTTTTTGTGTTGTTTAGTGTCACTTATGAAATCGAGTCAGTCCGTGTTAGGCAAGTTTTAATATTTACAAACCTCAAGTGCAAGGTGCATCATTGAGTACTCGGGGTGTCATCTGTAGGGAGTTGCGTTTTCAAATACCAGAACTAACTAAAGCACCTCAAGCTGAGCATAACAGAAGCGATAGAAAATAGAACTAAACTACTAAAACAAAAACAAAGACTTTGATTATGATTAAACTTGAGAAAAACAAACTAATCAACTCAAACCTTAACCTTCCCAAGTTATGCTAGTATTCAGATATGACTGGCTGCATCATTAAAGACCACCCAAACCCTCTCTTAAGGGTCATGTTGTAGTCTAATTGTTCTAACCTCCTATTTTCATGGGATTAACTCAAATAAACTACAAGATTGACAACCATTGACCTAGCAACCGATCAAGACTATTTTCATGTCCTAATCCTAGTTATTCTTTCTACCCACACTAGACAATCAACCTCATCTATCAGCATAAGTCGACTGCCCCAAAACACTCTTTCAAGCATTTCATCGATCACATGGCGGGCATGAAAGGAAACTCTAAATTCAAGCATAAACAAAGTAGGTCATGATCCAAACTAGAATCAATCGGCCATCTCAAGAACAAATCACAACCAAAGATCAAGGCTTTAGTACACAAACAAACCAAAGCAAAACAATAATCTATTGAACTAGCAAACAAACTCAAAAGCATGAAACTAAAGAGAGAGAGAGAAGAATAACCTAGCTTTAAACCTTGAAATCAATCCGTCTTCTCCAAATTATACAAAAAACTAAACTAATCTAATCCCCCTAAATGCAGTTTTTATTGGCTAAAACTAAGCTAAGAACTCCCAAAAAGTGGGAAAAGGAGAGCCCGCTGAGGTCCGAACAAAAACACCTGAAGGGGCTTTAAATAGGAAATCGAGCGAGCAAGCGAAGCCAGGTGGCACGACCACACCATGCCAATTTTCTAGCACGGTGGCACGGCTACCCCGTCTTCCTTTCTTGCCGTCTTTTGCTTTTCTTGTCCATCTTCACTCCTTTTCGCGACGTTTACTCAATTAAAGTTTATTACCTATAAAAGCAAATAAAACAAGTCAAAATCCTAAAGATTATATTATTATACGAGCTAAAATTAGGTAACAGAGGCACGTAAAATACGGCAAATTATTGCCTAACAGAAACTTGAAAAATAGTTTGGATGTACAAACAAAGTGCAAATATATACAAGGGAGAACTTTATACATATCCTAACTAACTAAGGCACCACTGCAACAAAGCTGTTAACCTACATATAAACAGAGTATACACATGAAGACCCTCTATCCCCATTGATGACATCAAAGCACCAACTTTTCACCCCACTGTACATCAAAACTTGGAATCTATCGCAGTGTTTAGTGTGCTAGTGTATCATCATCCTAGGACGTAAGCTTACCAGAATCAAACTCAATCCCACTTGACTAACACAAACTATATTATTGGCTTATTAACATAAAAAGCAGGCATTCCCAGTAGCAATATTGCCTCAAAGGATAGTAGTCTTGCCTCAAAGTGTAATGCCCAGTAACGCATGCCTTGAAGGGATACTTATCATTCCAAATTTATTTTTTTCTTTTTCTATGTTTTTTTCCTTTTTTTTTAAAGCAAACAAAGACTAAAGTAACCGTGTACAAGACGAGTGGGAGAGCCAATCATGGAAGACTAAGACCCTAAGCTAATGATGATGGTATAAATAAGGATTGGATTACACATTGATAATGAATAATTGGGGTTAGAATTAGGGCCTAGGATGACACACTGAGGACGAAGATTGATCATGCGCATCATGTTCCCATACAAGCTAATAGTCAAAGGACATGGCATTCAAGCTAATCAGAAGGGTATGAAGCTTCCCCAAAGCCAAAAAGAAAAGTTATACAAAAGCCTAAAAATTTCACAAAAATATGCACAAAAGAGTATATGACTTCTCACCCCCACACCTAAATCTTACAATGTCCTCATTGGGAGCCAAGGAGTTTCTACTACCACAAAACACACAAAAATAAAGAAAACAAAATCACACACACGAGACACACACAACAAAACACACAAAAAGAAAACAAAGCAAAGAGGTGATCATAGCTATTAGTTGGCTTAATAACATCCCAAATTTCACCTCAAAGTTGATCACCAACAAAAACACAACCTAATATCCACAATTAAACACAACCTAATATGTACAACTAAACAAAAAGAAAAGAAGGAAAAGAAAAGAGGAGAAAGGAGAAGGGTTAGAACGATCATACCAGGTTAGGTGCTGTGTGCACCTAAACTATGCCTCACTGAGATGGTGCTCTAGAAGGCTGAAAGAGCATTAGCCACTCCCCCGTGTCTCTCAAGACTCGTGTCCGAAACTCGGATGCGGTCAAAGCTCGCAGGAGCTTACTGAACACCTAAGCATGCAACTCAGATAGATGTAAGTAAGAGCACAAAAACATGAATCCAAAAATGATGGGAAGTGCTCTCCTAAACTTATCAAATGCCTTGGAAAATCGATACAATAGTCAAAGGCAATAATCAACATGATTTTTCCACGTAAATACTCTAGGTGCAGATTGTAAGGATCAAGGGAGGGGTTTGCCCTCTAAAGGTACCTAGAGCCGCAGAATAGTCGACCCTATTCCCCTCAAGCATAACATAAGAATCAACAGGTGGCCAATCGTGACACCTAGGGCAATAGGACGGTAGTGAACGTGAAGGTGAAGCATGAAAAATGTCGAGGGAATCAGGGGACAAATAGTCATCATGATTAAGACTAGGCAAAACTGTAAACACAACATCCACACCAGGCCTCCCAACAAGAGTTTCATTAGGATCAAGCTCCTCAATAGCTATATCGTCTGACCCACAACAGGAATCATCCTCATCAATACTGACATCAACACTTAAAATCTCACCCAGCCTAAACTCTGTCGAACTGAGTTAAAGGGTACGGTGGACTAGGAAAGGTCATGAGAGATTCAATGTTGTCCGTGAGGGAGTTAGGTGAGGATGGAGCAGCAGGGGGCAAAGTAGTTAAGGAAGGGTCAAATATTTTCTCTAGTCTGGACTCTAGGGTAGGAAAAAACTCACCATCATCACACAAGTAGACATCAGGTTCAGGGGAACAAAACCTAAGGTCAGTCTCATGTGATAGGTCATACTCCCGCATAACATTGTCTTAATCATGTTGGAAAGTTTAGCAAAACCATCAGTAGAAACATAATAAGGACAAGAATCATTATCATGATCAGAATGATTATAATGCTCGCACACATGAGGGGCATAGTTAGGGAAGCAAGGGAAGGGGATGCAAGAATCAACACAACTAATCTCAAATTCATAAGCATTCTGAGCTAACCACTGAAGCAAATCCCAAGCTTCATCAACATTTCGAGGCTCAAAAATCCCAATGCTCTAGATGAGCATGGGTTTCATAAGTCACACCTTCATTGGTTGTACTCAAAATTTCCCACTTATCCAAACAGTAACCAGAATGAGCAAGAAAAGAATGTAATCTGTTGAAATATCTCCAAAACAGTTGACGCTCATAGTGAGGAAAGTGAAAAATTGGCATTTTTCAATTGTTTTTTGGGGTTTTTTTTCAAATAAAGGCTAGTCTCCAATACTGAAGTAAGCTCCGATATTTTAAACCGCCAACTCCCCCGGCAACGACACTTAAAACTTGTCAGGGAAGTTCTAATATTTATAAAGCCCAAGTGCAAGGTGCATCGTTGAATACTCGGGTTGTCGTCCGCAGGGAGTTGTGTTTTCAAATACAAGAACTAACTAAAGTGTCTCAAGTTAGGCAAAATAGAAGGGATAGAAAATAGAACTAAACAACTAAAACCAAAACGAAGACTTCTATTATGATTAAACTTACGATAAACCAACTAATCAAGTCAAACCTTAACCTTCCCAAGTTATGGTAGTATTCAGAGATGATCGGTTGTATCATTAAAGACCACTCAAGCCCACTCTCAAGGGTCATCTGCTAGTCTAATTGTTCTAACCTCCTATTTTCACGGGATTAGCTCAATTAAACTACAAGATTGACAACCCTTGACCTAGCTAGTGATCGAGACTATTTTCATGTCCGGATCCTAGCTATTCTCTCTACCCACAGTAGACAATCAACCTCACCTCTCAGCATAAGTCGAATGCCCCAAAACACGGATGAAAGCTCTTTCAAGCATTTCACCAATCACATGAAGGGCATGAAGGAAATCCTGAATTCAAGCATAAACAAAGTAGGTCAAGGTCTAGACAAGAATCAATAGGCCATATCAAGAACAAATCACAACCAAAGATCAAGGCTTTACTTCACAAACAAACACTGAAACCAAAGCAAACGAATTATCTATTGAACTAGCAAACAAACTCAAAAGCATGAAATTAAAGAGAGAGATAGAAGAAGAACTTAGCATTAAACCTTGAAATCGATCCGTCTTCTACAAATTATACACAGAACTAAACTAATCTAATCCCCCTAAATGGGGTTTTTATTGGCTAAACCTCAGCTAAGAACTCCCAAAAAGTCAAAGAAGGAGAGCCCTCTAATGTCCAAACAAAAATGTCTGAAGGGGCTTTAAATCGGAAGTCGAACGAGTAAGCGAAGCCAGGTGGCGCGGCCACCCCGTGCTGGGGTGGCACGGCCGTGCCAATTTTCTGGCACGATAGCATGGCCACCCTGTTGTCCTTTCTTGCCGTCTTTTGCTTTTCTTGTTCGTGTTTGCTCATTTTCGTTGCGTTTGCTCGATTGAAGTTTATTACCTACAAAAGAAAATAAAACACGTAAAAATCCTAGAGATTATATTATTATACAAGCTAAAATTAGGTAACAGAGGCATGTAAAATATGACAAATTATCACCTAACAGTCCGGTTCTAAATCATCTGATTATCCTAATCTCGACCCCACATGCCTTCACACAATTTGCTAATTTTGCGTAAGTATGCCTTGGCTTAGTTTTTAATGAACCCACCAATTTCATGAAATCGCGTAATTAATCAGGAAAATTTATAAAATTACTTCGTATGAGTAATACACCTAATTAGTACACAAACAATTAGTATAACATGGGCAATTAAATAGAGCACAATTAATGAAAACATAAATCCAGACAGTTAGCCACAAATTAAGAACCCCGGCTATTACAGGACACAATGTTGTGGTCCATAACTCCCAGTCTAGAGTGTTTCCTAGAAACAACTCCTAGCCTATCTTGCATTCTTCTAATTCTTATCAGAGACTAGCTTTTCAAGGCATGCCTAATGCACCTAGACCCCCACGTGCTATTGCTAGGCCTGTTCATAATACAGTCCACAACCAGATCGGCCTGAAGATCGAGGTGGACTGAACTGATGCAATTTGGTTTGGTCTTTAATCCTATCTATTATCTTTTTTGGTCTTTGGTTCGGTCCAGTTTGGACCGAGTTACCCAGAACCAGACTGGGACCGAAATGAAGTTAGGGGTTTTTTTTTTGTTGAGGAAGTGCTAGACTAGTAGACCTCATTTAAGTTTGAAGATTTAGACCCCCAGCCCCCACGCCAGGCGATTATGTTGCCTTGTCCACTCCCTCTTAGTCTCTCCTGTCTCTCTCTCCTTTCCTCTCATCTGCCCCGCTTCGAACTCTATTTCATTGTCTTCGTTTCCTCTCTCGCTCTTCCTTTCTATCAAAGCCTCCGACCTCCTCGTCTCCCTTTCTATCTTTATCTGTGTCGTGTGACTCGACTGGCCAACTTCTCTCAAAAGTCACACTCTCTATTCTTTGCTTTTGTTGGCGGTTCTTCATGGTAAATTGGTTAGTGCTCATCCTCCCTCTCCTCTCCCTTTCTATTTAATTTTGAATCTAACATCCCCTGGGAAATTAGACATTAATACTAAAAGAATTGGGTTAATGCTGTCATATTGGCTCAATTTCCCTTCTTCCCCCTCCTAGGTAGTGATGGAAACTTCCATTTCCCCACCCACCCCCCAATGCCTACACAAACATTTTAGGTTATATTAGATATGGAAGTTAGAGTATTCATGATTGCACAAGTATATAGATTAACAATATGTATGTTCTGCTTTTTCTTATGTTGATAATTTGGTGGTGTTGATCAGCATCTTGTCCAATGATACTTGAATTACAAATGGTACATGTTCTCTTCAAATTGGATTTGAGTTAATTGCTTATAGGGGAAAAAAATGAAAACCAAAACCACAAAAAGATGCCATTTTGATTTAGGTTGTTCACTTTTCATGCTCCTATGTCTGTCCTATGTTCTAGGTTTAGTTTCTGTAGATATATTTGAGTTGCTACTAATCCTTCATGGTAGATATGGCTAGTGTTCTATGTCAGTGGATGTTCGATGAAGCCCCATTTTAGTTTTGGGTGGAAACCAATTTTACTTTCTAGCATCCTTTTCTTCCAAGCAAAGTAAAAATGGTCATGTATTGCTACTCAATTTCTATCTCCTCTGTAATATATAGATCTTTATGTAATGAAAAGAAAGTGTCAAGCTCGTAAGTTCTTATATCTGTTATGTTCATGTGTGCTTGAGCCCTGGAAATGTACGAATTCTAAATTAGTATTTGCAAAAAAGGAAAAATGGAAAACATACTAAATGTAGCTAGCTAGTACATAGAGCTAGGATCACATATCAAACTTAAGAGGATAAATAATGGTCTCATTAATTATTAAACAGTAGGACTACTCACTTGTTGCCAACTTAACTGCTTGGACTTTTCAAACCATCATTTTCTCCCACAGAAGGTGGCCTTTAAATTTTTAAGATATAATAATTGTGCATGTCTTCATTTGTCTCCATGGAAGATAACGACTTCTTCCTTGACTAATTGATTTATAATAGCGTAATTAGTCTACTATGACTAAAATATATGTGCACTACAGTTGCCAATTGGCTCTTCTATAATCTTAATGCGATCTTGAGAATATCCATGTTTTTTAGGATTAAAACACTTAATGACACTTGCATTTGAAACCCTTTTTATTTTTAGGTGTGCTATTCAACTCAATTTCTGACTAGATTAGCAATCATGGAGTCCCTTACGGCTTGTTCTCGAAATGTATGTTTTGTAATTTGATCATTTAAAGTAACAAGATCTATATATATAATGTTTACTTATTTTTTAAAATAATTGTCAATGCTAGATGTCGAGCTCCAAATCTAAAAACAACAGTAGTTTGCAAGTAGAATAATCGGTTGATATGGGTATACCAATATTCTGAGTGAGCACCCAGTGAATGCCCCTATTGGGGAAGATGAAAAAGATTTAACTCATAAAGCAACAAAAGGCAATGGCAGGGGAAAAAATAGCTAGAAAGTCTACTCAAGGGGCAGAGTGTTGGGAGCATTTTGAAGAGACGAAAGAGACTGGCAATAAAGTGGCCAATAAGTGTAACCATTGTGGTAAAATATATATAGCTGACTCCACTAAGAATGGAACGAAGAACTTAAAATATCTTTTTCCAAAGTGCCCTAAAAACCCTAATAGTCAAAGCAAACAGACACAAAGCCAGTTGGTTTTTTAAAAGGATGAAAACAATGAGGGAGAAGCTAGATTGAAGGTGCGAGTATTGAATCCTCATGAGACAAGGGAGTCTACAACTAAAATTATCATAATTGATGTATTGCCCTTTAGGTTTGTTGAAAACGTGAGATTTAGGCTAATGATGTTTGTTTGTTGTGCTTCACTTAATATGCCTTCACGCATTACCATTGCAAGAGATATTTGTCACATATACATGGATGAAATGGTGAAATTGAAAGAACATCTTACGCATTCATGTCAAAGGGTGTGTGTGACAACAGACACACGAACTTCAGTTCAAAGGATTAACTATATGGTTATAATTACCCACTTTGTTGATAATGTTTGCAAACTACATAAGAAAATATTAAATTTTTGTGCCATTTCTAGTCATAAAAATGATGATATTACTCTTGTTCTTTGAAAGTGTTTAGAGGATTAGGGTTTAGCATCTAAACTGTACACTATTACTGTTGGCAATGCTGGGGCAATAGCACTGCTTGTACTACTCTTATAAGCGACATGGACATTTTCTTTTCTCTAGTAGAGATTTTTACATGTTAGGTGTGTTGCTCGCATAATTAATTTGATTGTATGGGATAGGTGAAAGGTTCTTGGGAAGTCAGTTAAGCATGTTTGAACTACTGTGATGTTTATTAGCAATCTCCTTATAGGTTGCAAAGATTTCAAGAATGTGCAGTTGTAGAAAAAGGTGATAGTAAGGCTCCTTTGTCTCTTGATGTTCCCACCAAATAGAACTCCACTTATAAGTTGCTTAGCACTGCTTTAATGTATAAGCATGCATTCAAAAAGTATAGCAAAAGAGACCCTTTTTATAACATATAGTTGGCAAAAGATGATGATACAGATAGAGCTCCTAACCCTAATGATTGGAAACAAGTTAACACTTGTTAGTTTTTTGGGAGGTTTTTTAGAACGTTACTTTGCATTTGTTTGTACTTCATATGCGACATCCAACATGCTTTTCTTTAAGATTGTGGCGATTCATACTATGTTAAAATACTGGGAGCAAGTTGTTAAGGCCATTGGTGCTAATGATGAAGAAAGTAAGGAGATTGGATCTAGAGTCACAAACTTTAAAGAAATAACCAAGAGAATGAGGATGAAATATGATAAGTACTATAACGCACCTGAGAACATGAACCTTTTAGTGTATATTGCTCCCATCTTTGATGCAAGATGCAAGTTTGCAGGTCTTGATGTTTCTCTTTATGATCTGTTTGGTGAAGCATAGGGCAGTGCTATAGTTTGGAAAGTGAAAGGGAAATTAGAAGCTTTATTTGTTGATCATTGACAATTGCACAAGCCATTGATTCCTTAAAGTGGGCAAAGTAGTGGGGCACAACCTGAAGTTGAGAAGGGTGATGCTTCTACTAAAGTTCCTCTTATGCACAACAATTAAGAAAAAAGTTAAAGGGGCCAGATAGAGGATGATGAATCATCAAGATAGAGTTACAAAAATACCTAAATGAGGGACTTGAAGAGGACGAAGTAGGGGATGATGTGTTGCCATGGTGGAAAGTATATGGTCCTCGACATCCCGTGGTTGCCCGTATAGCTTGTGATGTATTAGTCATTCTTAGCTCTATGATTGCATCAGAATCGGCATTCAGTGCAGGAGGAAATGGTCTTGATTCATTTAGAACGTCTTTAACCTCGAAGGTAATTCATTTAATTAGTATATTTCTTTGTATTGTATTATAAATTTATAAATTACTATCTTTTGTTAACTTATAAATTTTGTTGGGTTTGATTGTGAAAAGATGGTCTATGCACAAGATTGGCTTATGCTAAGACATAGATCAGATACGAATGACTATTTTGATTAATTACGGGACCTTGATAAGGGTCATGTTCAATTTTTTATTTCCATTTTAATTTTGTTTATTTACTTTATATGATTTTATATTTTCATGTTCTAACATTTAATTTTTGTTTTTATTGTGTTTATTTTGGATCTTGGTAAATTGAGTCTTATGGATAATGTGATTGATGTGGGTGATACTTTGAACATTTAATATTGACGTAATTTTTGTTCTTTTATTGTGTTTATTCCGTTATACAGCTTGAGCAATTAGTTGAACATTTGATTGAAGAGCAAATTTTTGGAAGGGAATCCTTCTCCAAGTTCAATATATTGGTTTCAAATTTGGAAATTGCATTAGTTTGAAGATTGAGTCACTTTGAGAAAAGAACATGTTGAACATTTAAAAGTTTGGTTATGTAATTAACCTTTGAGTTCAGTTGGTTGTATTAAACTTTTTACTTTAGGAGTTGCTTTAGATTTGTATTTTGATTACCTTCGTTTGGTAAGTTGGTAAGTCAAATGGTTTAATTCAAGTTAATTGAACTCCTAGTCTAAATTGTAGTAACTAATATTTGATGTGGACTCCAGGGCATTTGACTTGTCTTCCCTTAGTACAGGTTAAAGTATTCAAGCTTATCGCCAGCAATTCAGGCTTATTATAAGCAATTAGTAGCAGCCCATTATTTGAAATGAATTGTAGGCCATTTTTTATTTTTGTAATTCATTTCCATTTGGGCTTTGGAGACTCGCTTCAACAAGTGGTCTCAAACTGGTTTGGTCTAGTTTAGACCAACTTTGGACCGGTTTGGTCCTCGGTCCACAGACTTGACCTTCATTGGTCTTTTGGTTCTGGTCACTCCAGTCCTATCCTAGACCGATGAACAGCCCTAGCTATTGCTCAAGCTCAATCTCCTTCTACCTATAGTGACATTGGTAAGATTGAGTAGGAAAATTAATAGTAATATGGAGATGATAATTAACGCTAATAGAAAAGATGATGCGAATGATGAATGAACAATTTTCTCAATTAACATATCTACGAGGCAGCTAGGTACTTTTCCGAGTCAACAAGAGGTGAACCCTAAAGGTTATGCCTCATCTTTTTCTTCTTGACCCCACCCTAGTGAGACCGTGACAAAAAACTAATGGAGTTATATCTCTTAAATCAGGCCAAGAGGTTGATAATCAAGTGGGAAATTTGAAAGAAACCTGCATATACCCTCATATTTTGTTTCAAAATTCATCTTCTTTCCTTTTTTCTTCTTGACAAATTAGTTCATCCAGTCAGGAACGGGATACCACTAATGGTGTCCCTAGTAATTTTTCTAATGAACTTCGTGCATCTGACTCACTATCTGGCAAATAAGAGTCTAAGGAGAAAGATTCTATTGATACAGTAGACCCTCTTTTTTTAAAGGATACTTCTCCTTTGCCTTCTGTTGTTAAGCGAGTTCATAAGATTGCACCTCCATTCCATCATGGATTGAAAAAGAAAGACCCAGCCCATGGTGATAAGATAAGAGAGACCTTTTCTCAAGTCAAAATCAACATTCCATTAATTGATGTTGTTCAACAGGCGCATCCTCATAGTATATTTTTGAAGGATCTGTGTAATAGCAAGAGAGTTGCTAGCGCTCTTAAGAAAGCTTTCTTAGTACTTGGTGCTAGTTCTATTATTTCCCATTAGATCCTAATGAAGCATAAGGACCCTGATTGCCCTCACAGGGGACTAGCTTATTCATAAAGCATTGCTTGACTTAGGGGCTAGTGTTAATTTTTTATCCTTCACTAAGTATAAGAGGTTAGGGCTAGATGAGTTGAAACCTACTAATGGTCATCCAACTAGCTGATAGAATGACCAGGTTATCTAGGGGTGTGGCAAAGGATGCGTTGATTTAGTGGGTTACCAAGTGGACGTTGTTATGCTTGAGATTGAAAAGGTGACTAATATTGCTAGTTAGGTCCATGTTATTCTAGGGCGTTCTTTATTGGCTACTGCCAGTACTGTGATTAATTGTAGAAATAGTATGATAAGATTGTCTTTCGATAACATGACTTTAGAGTTGAATATCTTCAATTCGCAAAGACAGCCTTCTGGATTTGATGACATAGAGACCTCTGCTCATAACTGCGTAGAGGATTTTGTGTTTGATAATGAGTTTGACGACATGTTTACTTCTGAGTATGAATTCTTTGTGATTGATTATGAGCCTAAATATGATGTGTTTGAGTTTGATGACTACCCTCTGCCACTAACTGCTTAATTACGTCTGCTTTTGAGTCTGCTTTTGGTTTTTCTTTTCTTGAAATAAAACCTCCTTCTGATTCTCTTAAGCATTAATTTTTGGGACCTAAAAAATCTTTACATGTGATTATTGCTTCTGGCTTAGACTAGGACCAAGAGGAAAAATTGACTGCCTTACTTAAAGAGAACGACGAAGCCATAGGTTAGACTTTAGGGGATATCAAGGGAATTAATCCCTTGATTGTGCAGCGTGGGATCCATGTGGAGGACAATGCCAAGCCCTACTATGATTGTTGAAGGCATTTGAACTTAAACTTATAGGAAGTAGTTAGGAATGCAGTGCTTAAGTGGTTATTATTTATCCTATTTTTAATAGTGAGTAGGCTAGCACTGTCCAAGTAGTTCCTAAGAAGACCAGCATTACCGTGGTTAGGAATGACAAGAATGAATCAGTTGCTACTTGAATCTAATCTGGGTAGGGTGTTTGGATTGACTATAGAAAATATAATACTGCCACTAGGAAAGACCATTTTTTCGTTTCCTTTTATGACCTGAAGTTAGAGATGCTAGTCGAACATTCTTTCTATTACTTTTTAGATTGATATCCTGGCTACCTAGATCTCTATTACTCCTGAGGATTAGGAGAAAACTACTTTCACATACACTTTTGGTAGGTATGCCTTTAGGAGAATGCTTTTTGGACTCTATATTATCCCTACTACCTTTCAAAGGTGCATGGTTTCTATTTTCTCTTATTTAGTTGAACAATGTATAAACATTTTCATGGATGACGTCTCTGTATTTGGATCTTTCTTTGATAGCTGTTTGTTTAATCTAAGTAAAGTGTTGCAAAGATGTAGGGAGAAAAATCTGACTTTGAATTGGGAGAAATGTCATTTTATAGTAAAAAAAGGACACTGTTAGGCCATGTCATTTATGGAGATGGAATTAAAGTAAATAAATCTAAGAATGAGTTGATTGTTAATCTTCCTCCTCTCACATGTGTGAAAGAGGAGAGCTCTTTCCTTGGGCATGTCGGCTTCTGTCCCCAATTCATTAAGGACTTTAGTAAAATAGTTAAGCCTTTGACCAACCTTTTAACTAAGTTTGTGCCATTTCACTTCTCTGAGGAGTGCCACATGGCATTTACTAAGCTTAAAGAAGCCTTGACCTCTACTCCGTTCTTCATCCTCCCATTTTGGGGTAGCCCTTAAGATTAATGTATGAGGCATCTGATTATGCTATTGGGGTTGTTTTAGGACAATGTGTTGATAGGAAGCCCAATGTCATTTATTATGCTAGTCACACTCTAAATGATGTTGAACTGAATTACATTATCTTTGAGAAAGAATTTTTGGCTATGATATTTGGTTTTGAAAACTATAGACCTTACCTAATTGGGTCTATTGTCATTATCTATACTGACCAATCTACTCCTAAGCATCTTCTTTCTAAGAAGGATGCTAAGCCTAAACTTGTGAGGTGGATCTTACTTTAGCATGAATTTGATTGTCATATTAGAGTGCTAAGAAAGGTTCTAAAAACCTAGTCGTTGAGCACTTGTTTAGGACTATCTTTGGTAGAGAGCTAGAGACCCATATTTTTGAATGATTCCCTGAAGGGTAGTTGTTTGTAGTCCACCCTGATCCTAACTATGCTGATATTGTGAACTACTTAGTGTCTGATAGAATTCTTGAGAATTGGATTAAGAATCATAGAGAGTGATTCTTCCACCTTGTGAAATTATTTGTTGGGGATGACCCCTACATGCTTAAGTATTGTTCTAATTAAGTCTTTAGAATGTGTATTCCCGAACATGAGGTTAGGAATGTCCCTTCATTATGCCAAGACCAAGCATGTGGGGAGCATTTTAGTCGAAGAGAGACAACCGCCAGAGCTCATTAGTGTGGTTTCTACTGGCCCACCTTGTTTAGGAATGTTTTTGAATATTATAAGAGCTGCCCTAGGTGCCAACAATTGGGTAATGTTAGCAAGGGAGACATGATGCCACTTAAGCCCATCAATGTGGTGGAGATTTTTAATGTTTGGGTTATAGACTTCATGGGACCATTTCCACCTTCTTTTCATAATGAGTATGTTTTGTTCGTTGTGGGCTATATTTCTAAGTGGGTAGAGGTCATCCCTACTAGGACTAATGATGCTAAAGTGGTCATGAAATTCCCTAGCTAGAGCACTTTTTCTAGATTTGGCATACCCCAAGCTAATGCCAGTGATCAGGGTAGCCACTTTACTAATAGGTCTTTTGATGCTTTGTTGAGGAGATACTCTATAGTCGATAGACTTGCTATCTCATATAATCCCTAGACCAGTGCCAGGTAGAAGTATCCAACAGGCAGATTGAGTAGATTCTTAAAAAGACTATGAGCAGGAATCGAAGGGATTGGGATGACAAATCTGTAGATGTTTTATGGGCATATATGAGAGCTTTCAAGATGCCCTTAGGTAAGTCTCCTTATAGGGTTGTCTATGGTGACCATTGTCATCTTCGTGTTTAGATTGCTCTAAGCCTGGTGGACTATTAAGATGCTTAACTGTGCCTTTACTAAGGCTAGTGAGGATATGAGACTACGACTGAGTGAGTTAGAGGAAATTAAAGTTGAGGCATATAAGAGTGCTCGACCTTACAAGGAGAGGGCTAACTTGTTTCATGACAGGCACATTCTTAGGAAGGACTTTGCCCCAGGAGTGAAAGTCCTTTTATATGACTCTAAGCTTCACCTTTTTCAAGGGAAATTAAGGACCTGCTATACATGTTCATATGTTGTTTCTCATGTTTTTCCTTATGGTACAGTCGAGATACTGGATCCTAAGAGTGGTTCCGAGTTTAAAGTGAATGGCCAGAATTAAAGCAGTTTCTCGAGCTGCCAAGCACATAAGATGTGGAGTGTGTGATGCTCGACAAGCGGATTTCTAATGAATGATGTCCTACTGCGTTAGTTCGAGTGTATATAGCACCTGACCTAGTTAGATTGAAATTTCATTCCATTCTTTCTCTTTTCTTATTTTTCTTTTATTTTCTTTTCGTATATTTGGTGCTTTTTATTTTGCTTTTCTTGTGTATATATCCTTTTCTTTTTGAGTTTTAAAGTCGTCTTTTTCTTTAGTCTTTCCTTCTTGTATATTTGTTTTTCTTTTTAATTATTTTTTTATTTATTTTTACTTCTAATTAGGAAATTTCCTGATTAGATGTGGAGGTAGGGAAACTATTTGTTTCAAAAATTTAGAAAAAAAAAAGATGAAAAAATGGAAAAAATGAGAAAAATGAGAAAAATTCAAAAAGATTTTTTGTTTTCTTTTGGAGAATATGTGCTATTCTAGTTGTCTATGTCGTCTTGTACTATGGGTGTTAGGTTGTCTATAGATATGGTGTGCATGATAGAACTTAGTCCAAAGTGTGATATTTATGCTTAGTCCTAACCCCCCACGCTTTCTAAGGCAAACTCTGTTTACTTTTGCAGATGAACTTGTGAGATTGTGAGCCCTAAAAGACCAATTCATAATGTTTAGTCTTATATTTTTCGTTCATATGTGCGTCTTCCATGATTACATCTTAATAAGTTACTATGATTCTCTTCAAAATCACATTTAGCACATGCATTATGGTAATCTAATAGAGGCATTAATTTGTTTTGTGAGCCACATGGCCAAATTACCACCTTGATTCAAATGTTTGACCATTTGCTACCCCTTTGAGGCTTGAGCACTTTCATCTGTTGTGAACCTTCGATTTAGCCTAAGCCTAAGCACATTTTCTTTATCTAAGCCAAGAATAGTGCGGCAATACTTCAATATATGTTGGGTGGCTTTTGGGTGATGATGTATTTGGTGGTTGATTTTGGACCTTTTGGTGTGGTGTACGGATGTAATGTTATGATCAATTGGAAAATGAGTTATGTAGTTACATGCCATTCATTTACTTTTCTTTCAAAGAAAAAAAAGAGAAAAAAGTGAAAAACAAAGAAGAAGTGGAAAATGAAAAAAAATTGAAAAAATTTTCTAAAAAATGAAATTAAAAATCTCAGGGAAAAAAAGCATTGTGAATACAAGTGTTTGGCATGCATGCATGATAATTGTATACAATCATTTCTCGTAGTTGTTTTGAAGGGTGTGTTCTTATATTGTCATAAGTTTTGGGAGAGTATGCAGTGAAGTTTTTGGAATGATTTGATCGCTCATTAGTCATTTGGCTTTTAGCTCCTCATTTTCCAAATTTATTTTTCCTTTCTTCCCGTTTACCTTTAGCCCTATTATAACTCTAGTAAAGTCGTCTTGATTATTGGGTTGCATATTGCATTTTAGTGATAGAGAACTGAGAATCTTAGCAAGCTTGTGGTGTGTTGTATGATTAGAAGATGAATTGAATGAACCATCTTATATGATAAACACATGAGCAGGAGTGATCCACATTTCCCTAAAGTGAGATTGTACTAGTTAGGCTTGTTCATATTGCTTAAGTGGGGTGAATCATTATGTATAGATGTCATCAGTGAGGACTAAGATTCTCTTAATGTGTGCATTGTATTTTTAGGTGATCTAATACCTAGGTTATTAGAGTGATATGATTGATTGGAATGTACATATATTTTTCCCAAGTGTTGTATATATAATTTGAAAACAATTTCAAAAAAGGATTTTCTATCTTCTTTTTCTTTTTCTTTAAGATTGTGTGGGTATATCTTCTGAAAACCCTCACAAGACTTTGCTCATCCACTAGGGGTAACATAGGAGTTTAAAGGGTTTTTAAACACGCTAAGTGCAACCATGATTCCTACGAAAGTGAGGTAGGCTCCTTATTTTCATTTTTTAGGATCTTTGGTTTCATGTTACTCGAGGACGAGCAAGATTTAGGAGTGCAGGTATTTGTTCACCCCAAAATTATTACAATTTATGCCCTTTTATTATCTAATATTTGCTCAAAATAAATCATTAAATTAGAGTTTTATTATGCTTTTTGTTTATTTTCTAGGAATTATGAAAGGTTGAAAAGAATGGATAAATTGTTGGCCGAAGGAGTTGGAAGAAAAGGAATTGGATGTAATGAGGAAGAAGAAAGAAACAAATAAGTCCAAAAGTTTCAACCCAATTGATCCAACCTTCTCCCCGCGGCCCAGAAAAACCCAAGCCTAATAGCCCTAGCACCTTGCCCTCAGCTTTTCCTTTCTTCACCCTTACTCTGGGCCTGTTGGTTTTTCAAGGCCCAGTCACTTCCCCGGCCAACCTCTTCTCGTCTATTCTCATCCTTCTCCTCGGACCTATTCTTTTCTGGAGGTGTCCAAATACAAGGTTGGAATTCTCCTGCACTTGTACTTGATTGGTGGCATCATCCACGATCTCAAATGGAGGAATCTAGGGAAGATATTGAAGTGGAACTTTCCTGGAGCTGTCTATAATTTCGTATAAAATCTTAACATATTAATCATCCATTTGATAGCCCAATTAAGCTCTTAATCAAAGTCATGCATACCTAAATCTGCATCGGGCCTTGCTCTGCTTAAGCTCCATTACATACTCAATAAATGGAATTTGAAGAAGAAAGATAGCTTGTTGAAAAATGGACATATGATTCTATTCAACCATAGCTCAAACACTAATTTTGGAGCTTATTTGGGCATTCAAAAAGTAGCTCAAACTCAACCTATGAAATTGATTATAAGATTTATGACTCTAATTCCATTATTAAGCTCGATTTTATTCATTTATCTTTATTTCTACACTTAATATCTCAGGTTAGAGTAGAGGTGGATCGAGTCCTTGGACATAGGCAAGCTCCCTGATCCAAGCACTTTGTGACTACTTGTGCCAGGGAGTTGGGCTATGTTCTGGCCCATGACCCTAGCTAGGTTCCTAGACCAGATACACTATCCAAACTCCTAGCCGAAACAATGGCTGCTATTTAGGACAAGAGCTGGGACAGGATCCTAGATTAGAACCTATGCTACCCAAAACTGGTAACCTGAAACATTCGGTTGTAAAACTAAAAATAAATAATAATGTAAAATTAGATGAGCACACCTACCAAGTAGGTTTAACCATTCATAGGGGACCACATCTAGGTTTTAGCTCGTAGTCCTTATAGTGGTGACTCCACTGGGGAACATTTTTAACAGGGCGAGGTTAGAGCCCACTATTATCTACTCTAGAAAACAGTTGGTCTCTCCATGGATCCATTAAGACTTCCATGTGAGCAGGCAACTACTTTACCTACTCATGGTATAGCTTCCTTAGTCCACGTCATATATAGGAAAGCAACTAGCCATTCTAGTCTTCCCATGTAACCCGTGGACGATGAAGCAGTCGAGTTGCAAGAGGGCTACTCTAAATCTTACCCAAACCAATCAACTTAGAACTTTTGATTAGGTTACAATTCTTATGTATGTGTGATTCTGTGAATGTTTAGGACTCTAGTAGTCTTTCTAAAATTATCCTATTCCCAACAACCCATGTATTGATGCTTTATGGTTCATAATGTAATCATTATGTCTAGGGCCCTAGGTTAGGAAAATGTTAGTCTAACCCAGCGAAGGGTGCAGTAATGTTTTACACTTCTTAAATTAGGTCAAGTCTAACTATTTTTGCCTTACATTAGGAGAGGACCAACAAAAAATTATCTGGTTTCTAGACCTTGCATGCATAACAATATGAGGGTCAACATCATTAGTTTAGATCCATGTCACTTTAATTCATGAGCTTGTAAGTCTCATAACATGATTAGGAAAGTGTAAAGGTCGTTGCCCGATTTTAACACATCAATTGTGGGCTACCCAGGTCTAAAGAGCCATGCATCGTTTAGGCTCATCATGCTTAATCCATGAGTCCATCTAAGCCTAAAGTCCATAATGTGAGCCATTAGACCTTTAGATCCTAGTCTGTTCTAAGTTGCATCCAATCATATATCATGTTCATGATGCATAAGTTCAATTAAGACATAGATATTTGATTTATAGATATTTGATTTATATCACGCATCTATGCATGAGTACATCTAGATTTACTTACATGCCTAAACTAGCCAATTCTAGGAAAACTAAACCAAACCCACTTTTAGGCCCAGTATAGGCCCATAGTTCATTTGAAATAGATTTAGATCCAACTTAAGCCCGTAAGTCAATTGTCTAAGTCCAACTTAGAATCCAATTTAAGGTAAAGCCCAATTTCATCTAAAACTAATAGCCTAAATCTAGAATGGGGCATTACATTTGATCCTATTATTCCTTCTAGCCTAGCCTAAACTTCAAGCCCACTTAGTCATCCTCTCCTTCACACTTGCCTTAAGTTAGTAATCATCTTACATTAACCTACATCAAGATCATTAACCTTTCCTTTTTACTACTGACTTCCATTACATTCCACCTTCCAAACTATCACCTTGTTACTTGGAATAGGAAAGACAAGAGATAGTGATTAGATGTAAGCTAATAAAGATTACTCTCAATGACATACCCAAAAGAAAGTCAATAATGGAAAATATTACGGAATAACTACAAAATTTGATTAGCATAAAACCCCAACTGCGGACCTTAGATAAAGAGTTGAGAAGACCAAGCTTAAAAGTTTCTTTAAGTTCTTAGGGATTCACCCCCAAATTCCCACAAAAAAGAGTAAGAAGAATAAGATCACTTTAGATGAGTCAAAATATAGCCCAATTAGGCTATTTTGTTTTTAACATTGGACCCAAGATCTTAGAATAAAGCTTACGTAATTATTTAGAAAGGGTTACTCCATTTAGTTAAGATTCCTAAATAGGAGACTAAACTTATTGGTAATTCCTTTTAGGCTTTCACTATTAAGCCTAATATATATCCCCACATTAGAGGTCAGATTCCATTCATCTAAAATTCCTAGATAGGAGACTAAACTTATTAGTAATTCCTTTTAGGCTTGCACTGTTAAGTCTACTGCATAACTCCACACTAGAGGTTGGACCTAAAGAGCATCAGCAAGTATGGAACTTGCATTTATGACTTGAGTCGGAGAGCCCCATCACTTGTCTACTAACCATCCCATTTTTTAGTTCAAGTCTTGAAACTTCCACACTTTCACACTTTCTAAGCCTATTCTCTTTCTTTCCCCCTTTCTTATTGGAAAGCTCTCGTCCAATGACGAATGTAGGTGAAGAAAATGTATATATGATCAATGAGTAGGGCCCCGCCCGCGTTGACCCTCAAAACTGAGGGTTAGGGTTGGCTTTTTTGTCTCTGACTTGCCCTGACCCTCAAAATTAGGGTAACCTAACTATGATGAGGGTCATATTCGGGTAGTGATTTTCGTTATCTGACTTGACCCGTTGACCTCACTTTTTAAAAAAAAATTAAAATTTTTAAAAATCAAACCAAGGTTCTTTGGGTTTCATTTGTTCAAAATCTTTTTACTTCCTAGTTTCTTGTCTCCTCTTAATCTGCCTCTTCACTTCTCCAAATCTCACAAGCTCATAACCTTCTAATGCTCCTTTTCAGATGTTTGGAGTAGTCATTGTAGTGAGCCAAAGATTTTGGTTACTAAATTGCAGTTCAGAGTGTTTGTAATTGCGATACACCTCATTGGAATATTATATTATTGTTGGTCGTTTGTTTTGTAGGATGTTTAATGTTGAACTTTATAATAAAAGAAAACTTAGTGAAAAATCTCATTTTCTGTGTAAGGAATGTTAGAGGGTTGAGTATGACCCGATGACTCGAGGCTACCTACAGGGTTAGGCTCAGAGTTAGGGCCAAGGGTATGCCAACCTGGATGAATCCTGCCTGCCAACCCTCATGATTCGACCTTCAACTTGACCCGATCCTTAATTTGTTCATGTCTAAGAAAAAGAGAAAAAAGTGGGGCTCCTTTGGTAGCCTATATCATCCTCTCATCAAACCCAAAAATTGATCGCTGAGAACCCCTTTAAGACTACAAAAAGTCTATTAATTCATAATCACATCGAACCTAAACATAGAGTGGGAGTGTATCATGGGTAATATCAATATCATATCAACAATAAAAAAATAAGAGAGTTCAGACCAAATTGTCTCATCTAAAGAGAAAAGAGAAAAAGGGGGGGGGGAGAAGAACCATGGTTCAAAAAGAGAAGACAAGAATGAAAATAAAGAAAAAAATCTTGAAAAGAAGAACAATGAAGAAAAGAAAAAATTGTTGATTCATACTAATCTCATTACCTTTGCACACTTGGGGATTTCACAACAATTATTTGAATCTTCATGTCGATTCCCATCCTATGGCACCCTAACCCTGAAGCCTACCTTAAAAAATCTTAATGGAGGGCATTTTTCATTTTAGCTGCGTGCTCTTACTCTTGAAGTATGACAGGCCTGATTCCACATTTGATACGTAGGCAACCTCAAAGGACGCCTAGCCACAAAGACTCATTTTCATTAGATGCTTTGGTCTCGGAAAAAAGAAGAAAGAAAAAAAAAGTGCAACTAGTCCAAAAACCTGGAAAATGGGGCATGTAAAAGGGTAGTTAAAATAAAGCCTTAGTTTTTTAGGACAAGAAGCATTCTATTACATACTCTCATCAAATGAAAATTGGACAAACCATTCACCCAATTTACCACTTCTTCCCAGTCATCATATCCTCTAATCTAATCTTCATTCTAAAATTCAGAATTCTTCAGCTTAATAATGGTGACAAGAGTAAAAGTTGGAAATTCATTTCCAATGTTAGATTTTCCAAGTAGGGGCTCATCAAGACAGATGGTTCCCATATATTTCCCTACAAAACTAGGGTTTCCTATATAGCAAATATTTCCTAATGTAGGGATAAGTACATTGATTCAGTCAGACTTTAGAACTCTTGACAGCACACCAGCCAAAGCATTTTGTTGCACCTTACATATCTGGCACTTTCGATTGCTACAAGTAAAAATGATGGGGGTTTCTTCAAAATAGGAGTGCTTTACTGCAAAATTAAAGATTATTCCTTTACTTAAGAGAAAGATTCCCTATCTTGGATAACTTATACCTCACAACATGGCCGAGGCCAGCAGTCACTCAACTTTTACTTCATGTTCTATAATATTTTGCTGCATAAGCTAAGAACAACATTGTGCCTAACTCATCAGTTTCATGTACGCAATGGACCCCAAACTTAGCATTAAACCTCATCTTACATGCATACAATGATTAGTTCATCACATGTATGTAGAGTCAGCATAATTGAGTCTACATAGTCAACATATATCCATAGTCTCACCTAGGCTAGCAAGTGCACCTGCATCTATACATAAGTTTTTGACCTATTTACTAGCATACTCTCTACTTTGATTGAGGAAGTGCACAATTAGGCATGATAACAACTCCACAGGAAGGGGGCACAAACCTGATCAACCATGAATCTAGATTAAAGGCTCTTAAGATTATGCCAATAACTATCATTCCGACGGAAATTCTATCAGATTACCGCCAGTATTCTGTCAGAATATCATCAGAATGTCAGAGGTCGATGGAACTTCCCTCAAAAAATAAGTTCGTAGAAACATCCATCAGAATTTCGGAGAATCAGTCAGAATGCATCGGAGTTCCGTTGGAGATTACAGCAGGCCTATTTTTGGTTGGAATATTTCACCGGAATTGTAGATGGATTTTTAATAGTGAACTATAGAATGTTATCGCTATGTATATTAACCTATTGGTATAAATACACTTGTCCCCTCACCCTAGCTTATTTGATGTACTGCCAACATACGTTATGTTGCTCAATGCTCATAAACCTTGATTTTGGTGGAAGGATGAAGGTGACGAGAAATTTCATTTTGCTTATGTATAGTTTATAGCTATTGTACTCATTGTCATTACGCTTTTGGCTCTCTGGACTCCGAGTGACTTTTTTTTACTTTCTTCCACAACTCTTTTGGAGCGTGGAGTTTGTTATTTCTTAAACATAATGTTCGAAGTTTATATTGTAGGAATCTACGGTCAACTCTTTGTTTTTTTTGGGGTGGGGGTAGAAGTAATATTTTTGTGTAACAATATTTTTGCCTTTCTTTTTTTATCTAGTGTACGGACTCTTTCATGATATGGTTTAGTAAATAAGAGGAATTTTTCTTTTTCTTATGGAAGCTGTGTTGGTTAGTTTAATTGCATCCTTTTTTCCTTTCTTTCATTTTCCTTGGGATCATTCAATATTTGTTTTCTCACAAGGAAATAGTGTTGGTTAATTAAGAAATTATTCCAAGGTACTTTTTGCAGTGAAAATTCTATTTTTGCAAGCTCGGGAAAGGTAACTCTTTGCAAGAAAACTATATTGTTTAATATAAATTAATAGCAGGCTATTCTAAAAGATCATATATTTACACACTTACTTGTTATATTGCATTTAAGGCAAACGGAGGAGTACCGCATTAGTAGTGCTACGAAATTTGTTGAAAAGGAAAGTCAAAGGAAATCTTGGCTGCCAATCACCAAATCTCTACGACCTTTTTTGGTTGAGAATTATTTTTGCTCTACATGTGTCATGACATGTATACTTTTTGATATCACATGTGAACTGGTGCAAATATTAGATAACTACTGATTATGTGGAGAACATCCAGAATTTAAATTCCACAAAAAATATGGTAGAGATTTCTCACATGATTGCACAACAATAAATTTGAAGATTGTTATGAATGAGGGACAAAATGTTAGTGAAATAATTTTAGCATCAAGTATCTATTATTTTAAAGCCATGTAATTTTTGTATGATTTCGGAGCTCCCTTGATTTTCATATGACGAAGGCATTGTTTGAAAAGTTCTTCCTTTCCCCTTTGTTTCACCTTCTTGCTTCATCAGGACGTTGATTTTTGACTTGATTTAGCCTTGGCGCTAGTACAATTTTTAAGATATTAGCTAACACGAACTTGTTATATTAGGAAATAGCTAAGAATATCCTAGATGAAATTTGGTTGCTCCATATTTGTTCAATATTCATTGTGGAATCTTAATTTCTTTGGAGCCCTCTCTACTTCTTTGGTCATATAGTTTATTAATAGGCATGTATTAAACCCCATTACAGTACAACAACTATTATTCTTAGTAAAGATCCTATTTTTGCATCACCTGGGGCATCTGGATATAGGCAATGTATAGTTGTACAAGCAAAAAGTCTGATTTCAAGGGAAACCCCAACATAATCTACTATGTATATGAGAGAAAGCTTCAGATGTTAAACCATTCACTAAATTTAGAAAATGTAAAAAAAAGGGCAGCCCGGTGCACAAGCATCCCACGTTCACGCAGGGTTCAGGGAAGGGCCGCACCCCAAGGGGTGAATTGTTGGCAGCCTAACTTGACTTTGTCAGTGGCTGATTCCACGGCTCGAACCCGTGACCTTTTGGTCACACGGAGACAAGGAAAACGGCAAAAGAAAAGGAATTGTTCTTTGGAGGTTGCTCAACCTTGTCATGATAATCTTGTGCATTACATTTTTGCTACATTTCTCAGTCAAATTTGTTTATAATCAAAATAAAAGTTATGATTTTAAAACTTATAGTGATAGCCCGTTGTTAATGATGGTCCAACTTAACAAACTAGTACATCACATAATTCTCTATAGAGGAATAAATGGGATATTTCTATCAATTATAAGGCTATCAATCTCTTCGTTTAAAGGTATGAGTTGACTTTGGTTTACTTTACCTATCTTCAAGCTCATGAAGTTGACAAAAGAATGATTTAGATGCACTTTTGATGACTACTAAAAATTGTCTTTGGTTCCATTAATATTCAAGGGAAACAATGCAGTACCTCATTGTTATTGCCTTAGAAATCATTCTTGTGAAATTATGGCAGACCCAGATATTAGGATTAGAGGTGTTCACCTCCAAAATCCATATCCTTGGTTCATTGCCTGCACTTGCATTATGTTCTTTTAAAATAGGTACAAAATGTTAATCATGTTAATTATTATAACTTTCGCAATTCAAATCATTCTTGTGGCATAATTTATCTTACCCATTGATTGTTATAAATTTTATTGGAATTAAAATTTGATTGTTTAAATGATCATTAATTTTAATAAAAAAATAAATAAGAGAATTTATTTGTGTAATGTTTGGATGTCCTAGTATTTTCTTCGTCAACCCTATAGAAAAACAAATATAAAAAAACAATTTAATGAATCTCATATTCACATTCCACAGGCATTAATAGTCATTACCAACACCATCTATGCCGAAAAACCACTACTCATCAACCCTTTCTAAAACCTAACCTATAGTGTCCATGACAAATATGACTTTGACATGTTGGATCTCTTAAGCTGGGTAAGGTGGTACGTCAGTGTACTGGAATAGAGCCTCATCTCATCTTGTCTTTCTCCTTTAACTAGTCAAAATTAGAAAAGTATAGGACAATGTTCAAGAATCAACTCAACCAAAAACTTAAGTTGATGGTTAAAGCCGCAAGAATAGGTTTATACTCTAACACACCCCCTCATGTGATGCCTGTTAGGCTTGGAGTGTGGATGCTACAAAGGCTCCACTTACCTTGCTCAATAAATCAATATGAGGGCTGCTGAGATTTGAACTCGAGACCTTTTATTTATAAAGACTCTGATACCATGTTTAAATATCAACTTAACCAACCATGTTAAGTTTAATATTCAGTTGGGCCTTAAACAAAGAGTCGTGTATATAAGCTCATTTGAGTCATGTATATAAGCTCAAATGAGATTCCAACTCAAAACTAATTTGCAACTGGTGGATAATATATGCTTAGAATGTACTTCATTTTAGGGTCATTTTGCTGCATTTTTAGTGAAAAATATGTACTCTATGTTATACTCTATACTCGTTTCCCTATTTTATGCTTGGGTGTGGTTCGATTCTATGTTTTGCAAGTTTTGGACCTTTTTTCCCTTACCTTAACCCCAATTGAGTGTGTTTTGACACCCTCTGGATGCCCCTGAGTTACCACGCCCATGGAGAAGAAAGGAGAACCAGAGAATGCTAAGATAGAGGCGACCACGGACCCTTTGTGGCGAAGGCCCTGGCCCGTGGTAAGCCTAAAACTGCTTGCATTTTGTCCTTCTTCGTTTTATGGCTAAGAACGGTTGAGTTTATGCATAAATAGGTTCTTTTTGGCTGCAAGGAATGGAGAACGTAGAAAACTAAAGCATCCAAGTCCTACTTTTATCATTAGTTTTAGGATTTTCAAGTTTTCTTTAGAGTAAGAGAGGGAATTAGAGTGGAAGATTAGCACTTGGAGGCTTGGAGTTTGGGAAGGCATTGAAAACCACCATAGTTGCTAAGTTTTTCTTCCCGTACTAATCTCTTCTTGAACTTTTGTTTAGATGCTTATTATTCCCATTATGTGAGTAATTTTTGTTAATCTAGGGACTTATTAGCCAAAGTATTGATGTTGGATCTGTAATTTTCAACATTTGTGCCTTATTAAATTGGTTTGATTGAGTTCTATCTTGTGGATGAACTGTTGTGAGTAAGTTTTGGCCAGATTTGCTTGCATACAGTATATAGTTGAGTGTACTGAAATAAGAAACTCACTATTAGAACAACAAGTTAGAACTTAATTTAACGGCCGGTTGAAAAAGAGTTGTTTGTTCAGATCAAAATTGTAGAAATTAAGAATCCATAACCAAGACTAAACCAAGGATATTTGAAAGAATGTTAATCGGGTTAGTTTAGGCAAATGAGTTTTTTTGAAAGAAAACATTGAATTCTTAGTTTGATTGCACATAATCCTTTGAATCATCTAGTCTACATAAATTCATATATAAATCCGACGACCCAACTCTTTACTAGGCGGAACAATTCCCTAGATTCTTTTAATCTAATTGAATTTTCAATAGTTGAATAGTGATAACTGAGATAACCAATTGAAAATTTGGTCGCTTAGCCTTTTATAATAGGTTAAAACTTGATCGACTAAACTTGGTCTCTGTTGGATCGATATTTAAACTGTACTGTAACAACTGTGCGCTTGTGGTAGCAATCAAGTTTTTGGTGCCATTACTGGGGATCAATTTTATGTTCGTTGCATTCGCCTATTTAGATTGACCAGGTTTTTTTTTTTGGTCTTTTTCTTTTTTTTATTTTCTTGATTTGCATTGGTAATGTTTTGTGGTGATTTTTGTAGGATCTTGCCACTTATATTTGAAGTCTCTTTCTATTTGAATTTGATCCCAAAATAGATAGGACTTTTTGCTCTAGGAGGAAGAAGTTGAAGTTAGAGGAACAAATAGCCAAAGATCAAGAAGCCTCTTCGATGATGGTGGGAGGACAAGATGACCAAAGAAGGAAACTTTGGGATTTTGTCACCCCAGGGGTCCAAAGCATTGCCTCTAGTATCGCTTGACCCAACGTGGAAGTCCACAACTTTGAGCTTAAGCCGACTCTTACATCTATGGTGTAACAATCCCAATTTAGAACCACCCATCTAGAAGATCCTAGCTTTTACCTCTCGGTATTCTTAGAGGTGTACAACACGTCGAAGCTCAATGGTGTTTCAACCGATGCTATAAGATTGCGGTTATTTCCCTTTTCAGTGAGGCACAAAGCAAGAGCATGGCTACATTCTTTGCGTTCGAGATGCATCACAACATGGGATTAGCTCACCAAAGTTTTTCTTGAGAAACTCTTTCCACCTAATAAGACGACAAGTTTGAGAAACTAAATCAACACTTTTGCTTAAAGGGATGATGAGTCATTATAAAGCTTGGGAGCATTTTAAGGACCTATTAAGGCTATGTCCACATCATGGCCTTAAACGGTGGATGTTAGTGTAAGCTTTCTATAACCGAATCAAAGGGAGAACGATTGAATGTTAATTCCATTATTTCAAGTACCCCTTCCCCATTATATGAAATTTGCGGGTCTGTTGATCATTTGACTGTGAATTGTCAAGTTGGGAGCATATTTGCTTTAGATAATAGTGAAGCAGTTAACTATGTCAACAACTTTAATCCTAGACCGACCAATGACCCATTCTCCAACACCTATAATCCTAGTTGGAGGAATCACACCAATTTCTCCTATACGTCTAATGCCCCTACTATGCCTCAAATGAATTTTAGACCACCTCCTAGATTTCAAAGGCTAACCTATCCTTAAAAACACCTCAAAAATCCAACTTAGAAACCATGATGGAGAATATGTTTTTGGCGCAACAAAAATAAGATGAGTATATTAAGAAATTAGTCTTTAAGGTTGATGTGGTTCCTACTCATAATAAGATGTTAGAAGTTCAAATTGCTTAATAATCTACTTCTTGATCTACACCCACGAGAAGACTTCCTAGTAAGCCTGAGGCAAATCCCCATGAGCAGTGTAACTGCGTTACCTTGAAAGGTGGGATAGAGGAGTCTGTGGGAATGGAGCTTGAGGAAGTTGGAGAAGTGTTTAAAGCTGAAAGTGAGGTGAACAATGCTGAGTTTGGGACCCTACCCTTTGGAGGTGAGAGTAATGTGGTGATACCTGAATAGTTTCCCCCTAAACTTAAAGACCCAGGTAGCTTCTCTATTCCTTGTATGGTCGGTGGAGTAAGGATCGATAGGGCTTTGTGTGATCTTGGTGCAAGTGTTAGTCTTATGCCCTATCCTGTTTTCATGAAGCTTGGTTTAGGAGAATTGTAACCAACACCTATTTCACTTCAATTTGTGGATGGTTCCATGAAGTGCCCTTTGGGTATTTTAGAGGATGTTCCTGTGAAGGTAGGTGATTTTTATATGCTTGACGACTTTATCATCTTCGATATGGCCGTAGACGCGAGTGCCCAAATTATTGTAGGGAGACCCTTCTTGGCCACTTCAGGTTGCAAAGTTGATGTAAAGGGAGGATGTTTGACATTTGATGCAGGGGAGAGTCATGTTGAATTTGTCTTGTTTGAAAGCCAGAATATCCCCTCTCCTTTATCTACTTTAGAAGAAGATATGGATTTTCATGAGATTGGCTCATTTGATGATTGGTGGCATGTTGACTCTTTTTTGTTTGAATGTGTTACATATACAGGCCTCGGCATAGATTATGCTAGGATGGAGTACAATATGCCTACGCTACCTAGCACAGTCGAGGATGAGACTTATGTTACTAATGAGGTGTCTGTGACTTATTATTGTAGGTTTGCTCAAGTGTTGCACCATGCCTCAAATTGATGATATTGAGTATGACTTTGACCTAGGAATCAAACTTAAAAGTGGCATGTCTAATGTAGCCCACTACAAATTCATTATGTACACGGATCACGTTAAATGGAGTCACTTGATGGAAAAGGAAAACCTCCCTTCCGAGCTTTTAAGATGGTACCTTCTAGTACATGATTTTGATTTCGAGGTCCGCGATAAAGGCAAATTGGGAGATGTGGGGGAATATATTGTTAAGCTTGTTGTCCATTACCTTTCTGATCCGGAGCCCTCCTTGAAGAGACGGTCGAGCTCCTGACCTTAAAAGAGTGCTTCTTGGGAGGCAACCCAATTTTTATTTTTTTTTGTTTACTAAGATTTTCTTTTCTTTGATTGTATATAATGTTTTATTTTTGTCTTTAAAAAAAGAAAAAAAGAGAAAAAGCAGAGGAAAAAAAAGACAAAAAAATAGATTGAGCAAAGATGCAAAAAGAATAGTGAAAAATCATTCGAAAAAATCACAAAAAAATAATAAGGAAGTTTTAGCCACTATTCTTGATCTCTTCATGGACCCATTGTGGTGTCCAACCTGGTCCGTGGAGTAGCTGCTTGGGAAAATGAGGAAAACACAGAGACAGAGCTCGCCATGGAGCCCCGTGGTGGACCCCACAGTCCATGGTGAGGTTCTTTGTCCCCGGCCAAGGGTTTTTCTAACCCTTTGACCCAAGCATCACTTCCTTTTCCTCTATCTCTCGTCCCTTCTCTCCCTAAAATCTCTCCCTCTCTCTCTAAAACCTCCATAACCGCCCACCTCCAAGACCTTCAATTTTCATTATTTTTCCTCAAATTTCTTTCCTTTCTTCTCATTTTCTTCACTTTTTCACGAAATCTTCTTGAAACTTCTCTTTTCTTGCCTTTGTTCTCTCACATTCTAGCCATCTTCTTACCCCAAGTTTCAACAACTCCACTTCAACCACCATTCTTCCAAATTCTCTCTTTTTCTTCCAAATTTCTTTCTATTTCACCTTCATTTGCACAAATTTTGCTTTTTTAGTTATTTCATTTTGCATTTTCCCTTTAGTTAGAGTTTCAACCTTTCACTCATCCATTCACAATTACAACGGCACCCAAGAAGAAGGCAAGAACCAACCAAGAGGCGGAGACATCCAATCAAGCACCTCAATGGACTTCCGAAACCTCAACAAACACTTGAAACCAAGGTAATATCCCTAACCCGCTTGGTTTAACAAATCCCAAGCACATCGCTAAATATAATAATTTGAGTAGTAAGTTAGTTGTTGCCACTCATTATTATAATGAGGATTTGTTAACTATGTTGGGTTTGTTGGATGATATACGTTGGTTGTTTGTTAGACAAGGTACGGTGCAATTTTTAGAGATTAGAGACCAAATTTATCGTGACCTCACTCTAAAAGTTTTGAGCACAGTGCATATGGAGGTCATGAGTGGGCCTCGTTGTTACCAAGGATACATTTCCTTCTATCTAAATAGGGCATTTTATGAACTAAACTTAAGTGCTTTTAATATTATATTCAGTTTTCGACCGAGTAGGGACGTGCCTTATAGACATGTCCCTAAAGAATTTAACCCGAATGCATTTTCGCATGAAATTTCTGGGGATCATCGGTATGATACAAGCAACTCCAAGGGCAATGTCATTAGACGCCCTATATTCAAGTAGCCCAAAGTTTGCTTACTTGTGGGTTGTTTGTGAGGGAGGATAGTTTGAATGTATCTCGTCTATTTGATTTGTATTTTTTGTATAGCATGCTCCAAGGTGACCGATTTGACCCTAATTCATCCTTGGTTAATCAGTTGCATCGTGCAGCCACTAGTTCCCCATAGGGGATTGTGATTGAGGGCCTTATTGGCACCATTGCTAGGTCTTTAGAGATGTAATCAAACCCCAATGATAGAGTTCCCGGCTCCAAGCCGTTGAAGTTAGCCGCTTTTGAACAAAAGAAATTTTGCAAGGTAGAGGTTGGGTGTGTTTGTTGGATTTATCCTGGGAACCATCACATGCCTCTCCCTAATGTTGAATGAACTAGTCTCTTGAACTAGACCAATCCATACTTTTTGTTAGGTGACGAAGAGTTGGCGCATCCCGCACCACCTCCCCCCGCCTCACCTAAGGGCCTTTCATTCATCCCAATCGAGGTCCTCCTCTGATTATACTAGTTTGCATGGCACCCTTCAGTCTATTCAAAAGGAGCAAGCATCCTTCCAAGCTTACATTCAAACTGAACATACCACACTCCGTGACTTTGTCTAGGTGCGGCATGATGAGCTCTATGGTATGATTTCCTCCCAAAATCAATACTTCCAAGACTTGAAGACTTGTTTAGAGACTTGGCAAGACTAATATATTTCTCATCCCCATCGTCATTCTGCTCCTCTCCTCCTTCTTATTAATTCTTCTTTTTCTTCCCCATTGATTTTTATGTCCTTGCATTGAGGATAATGCTTTCTCCAAGCATGGGGGAGTTATGCGTGAATATGTGTATGTGATGAGGATATGTGAGTAATTTGTATTTTAGGTGTTGCATTTCGGAGTAGTTTGCATTTTTAGTTGATCATTTCATTTTGTTTTTCTATTTTTAGGTTTCTTTTCTTTGGTTTAACTTTATTTCGGTATTTTCAATTTTTAGTTCCATTTTAGTGTATAAAAAAATGGAGAAAAAAGTAAAAACAAAAGAAAAACAAAAGAGGGAAAAAGCAATAAAATCTTTCAATGATGAGTCTTAGACTAAGTAGCTTTCTTTGGCTTATTTTGACCCTTTTTGTTATGCCCATTTGTTAACAAATGTTTAATTACAAGTTTTCGCAATGTGCTTCATGTTTTGTCCGTCATGTTGACTGTGGATTGATTACTCAATGAATCTTTGCATGAATATTTGGCATGTATGATCTTATGAGCTAATTGAGCTTTCATAGTTGTCTCGTGAGATTTTGAGCCTTATTTGGACTATTTAATCATTTTAATCTCATATTCTTTTTTCATGTGTGGTTCTTCCTTGATTTCAAATCTATAGAACTTGCTTTGGCTCTTGTTCAAGATCACATATAGCATGCATGTTTCGGCGATATGATTGAGGCATTTTTTGAACTTATGAGCTATATTGACTAAATAGCCATCCTTTTTATGATTTATCCCTTGCTACCCCCATTGAACCTTGACCTTTCTTTTTCTTGAGGCAAACCTATAATATTGAACCTTGGCCGATTGCATGTTCTACCCTTTTTAGTAAAGACTATAGAGTTTCATTACTAATTGGGAGTAGTTGGTGGATAATAATGATGCTGGTTTTCTGTGTGGTTTGTTTGTATGCAATGAGGGATTTATGGTGTCATTTGGGTTGAATTTTGCTAGTTGTTAGAAAAAGTGCTAAAAAATGCACAATTTCTTTTGCCATAATCCTTTTCTTATTTAAAAAAACAAAAGTGAATTGAAAAAAAAGAAGCAAAAATCAAAAGAAAATAAAAACAAAAAATAATGTTGAAACAGAAAAAAAAGAGAAGCAAAATTAATGCTAGGATTTGGTATAAATTTTATATTATTATGCTTCAACACTTTTTCGCATACTTGACCAACTCATGGTAATTTTGTGTATTTGAGACGTATTTTGGGTTAAGGAGTATTTTTGTGAAAAGTTGGGTGAAGATGATTCATAGTCATAGTCTTTGGCTTTGAGCTCCATAAATTCTAACATATTTGTTCCCCTCTTACCTTTACCCATAGCGCCATTATGACCCTATCAAAGTCCTCATGATTGTCTAGTAAGTGTTGCATTTTTGTGGTGGCGAATTTGAGAGCTTGGTTAAGGTTACGGTAGATTTAATTTTTTTGGAATGAAATTTGAGTGAACTGCATTATATTTTTAAATGCATGAGTGATGAGTGCTTCATTCCTAAAATGAGGGTCCACTGGTTCTTTTAACTCTCCTTATTGTATGCACTGATATGATTATATAAGCTGATTTGAGTGACTGATTCATGTTTAATTTGATGGTATTTGTTCTTATTCTGAAAACTTCATTCCCTCATCTATTTTGCAATATTTTTCATCACTTTTGTGCTAGATTCTTGGGATGGTTGGCCATTGATGTCACTACTCAGGTTTACTTGAGGAGATTCTTCATTTTAGTTTTAGTTTTCATAGTTGCTTGAGGACAAGCACTGGTTCAAGCATGGGGCAGTTCGATAGATGCTTAGAATACACTTCGTTTGATGGTCATTTTGCTACATTTTTAGGAAAAATTAGGTACTTTATGATATAATCTATACTCATTTTGTTGTTTTATGCTTGGATATGGTTCTTATTTGTGTGTTTGCAGGTTTTTGGACCCTTTTGCCCTTACTTTGACCCCAATTGAGTGTGTTTTGACTGCCCATGGAGGCCCTTAAGTTACCATGCCTGTAGAGAAGAAATAAGAAACATAGAATGCTAAGACAGAGGCAGCCACAAGCCCTACGTGGTGAAGGCCACAACCCATGGTAAGCCTGAAACTGCTTGTCTCTTCGTCTTCCTTCATATTATGGCTGAGAATGACTAAGTTTATGCTTAAATAGGGTTCTTTTCGGCTGCAAGGAAGGGTGAGCATAGAAAACCAAAGCATCCAACTCTTACTTTTATCATAGATTTTAGGATTTTTTAAGTTTTCTTTAGAGCAAGAGAGGGAATTGGAGTGGAAGATTGCACTTGAAGGCTTAGAGTTTGGGAAGCCATTGAAGACCACCATAGTTGCTAAGATTTTCTTTCCTTTCTAATCTCTTCTTGAGCTTTTGTTTAGATATTTATTATTTCCATTATGTGTGAGTAATTTTTCTTAGTCGAGGGACTTGTTAGCCAAAGTATTGATGTTGGATCTCTAATTTCAATAATTGTGCTTTCTCCAATTGGTTTGATTGAATTTTATCTTATGGATGAACAATTGTGCATATGTTTTGGCCAGATTTGCTTGCATACACAAGATAGTTGAGTGAACTACTGAAAGGAGAAACTCACCATTAGAATAACAACTTAGAACTTAATTTAACGACTGCTTAAAAGGGAGTTGTTTGTTGAGAGGAAAATTTTAGCAATCAAGAAGCCATAACCAAGACTAAACAAGGGATATTTGAAAGAGTGTTAATTAGGTTAGTTTAGGCAAATCAGTTTGTTTTGAAATAAAAGATTGAATTCATAGTTCGATTGCACTCCTTTGAATCATCCAATCTAGATAAAGTGCATATCTAAATCCAACGATCCAACCCTTTACTAGGTGCAACAATTCCCTAGATGCTTTTAATCCGAATGAATTTTCAATAGTTTAATAGTGATAGTTTAGACAACCGATTAAAAATTTGGTTGCTTAGTCTTTTATAATACGTTAAAACTCGATAGACTACACTTGGTCTCTGTGGGATCGGTATTGAAACTATACTACAACAACATGCACTTGCGGTAGCAATCAATGGAGTAACTCACAAGCTTGTATACATGCTCAAATCCTTTAATTTTATCACTGTGAACGACACCCACTTTCATATTCCTTTCATTTTATCAATGCGGGCAACACCCACTTTCATGTTCTTCACACGTCCCTTCACAAGTAGGCTACTTATAAGGCCCAACATATGGCATGATCCCTACAGCGGTACAGTGGCAAATTGAGATTAAGCACAACCTTGGCTCTAATACCATGTTAAATTTTTGTAGAAATTAGGCCTTCAATAAAGAGTCATGCATATAAGCTCAAATAAGAATCCAACTGAAAGCCAATTACCAATGGGTGGAGTAACTCACAAGCTTATATAGATGCTTAAACCCTTTAATTTCATCAATATGGGATAACATCCACTTTCATATTCCTTTTATTTCGTCAATGGGGACCAATAACCACTTTTATATTCTTTGTGGATAGAATTTTAACGACGAGTTTGTTGAAGGAGATGTGTTTGTAATTTGTAAAAAGGACAACTGACCGAATTTGAGTGAGAAAGAGTTAAATGATTTCTAGGTTCATTTGAAGAAATTGGAGGGATACAAAGGGGAGGTGTTCTTGATTTTCTGGAACAAGAAGATGAATTTTGGTGGGTGGGATTTTGTTGACAAGGTTTCTGGGTTGGTGTAAAAAAATATGAAGAATTTGGGATGTGAGGAGGAGGAAAGAGACCGTGAGAGTTAGAAAGTCAAAGAGATGTTGAGCTTCAACCTATTGTTGACACTATAATAAAAAATATAAAAAAACTAAGCGGTTGGTAGTTTGGCTACTTTATTACATACATATTCAATTTTTTAGGCCTGTTTTAGGGTGTCCACATATATAACCCATGATCTCTTCAAAATAGTTCATTAGACTTTGTTTTGGACTAGAGGTTTCTATGGACACCCCTATGCTACACTTAAATTTGCCATAGTCATAAAAAAGTAATGTAAAGACTATGTAGGCTATCAATCTCCAAATTCTCTAGCTAACATTAATGGTTGAATTTGTGTCACTCATTATGTTTTTCTTGTTTGTTTTTACGGGGTAGGTTTGAGCCTCCTCTTAACAGGAGAAACCGTTAAGAACGGAGTACACCTTGCATGGAGGAAGGAAGTGTTCCATATAGTATGTGCATAAACTGATACCCTAAACCTCTTTTTTCTTGAGAAAAAGTATTCACCACTTAGCAAAGTGGTGTTCATCTTTATCACACTTTTCGCTTGATAGATAACATGTTTATTTTTTAAATTTAATATCTAGTAGCCAATGTTTTGCAGGTGAAGTGGCGTTAGTCGCCGAAATGATGTTAATATGTCAATTTTTTCATAAGTGATGAAGAGATTCCTCCAGTGACTGCCAGCACAGTCAATTTAGAAACTGTTGTCAATAAGAAATATAAAGTTACTGAGGCCATATGTTTATCATTATCTCTCTTTGCTTCTATTGCTTCTTCCCTGTTCCTGTAAGATGTGAATTTTATGTCGAGATAGCCTATTGCACTCGTGTAGTTTCTTCACATATAATTTAACTTGTCCTACTAACTATGTTCTAAGAAACCTTGCTGACATCAATTAGAGCTTCAATTCTTATTACTTTCCAAATTCATCATGTGGGATTTCTCAATAGTGCCTTCCTTGCACTTGGTCATATATGACTATGAGAATTGTTTCAAACTAGAGTTAAGAAAGTCTGACCTAAGACAATGACAATATACAAACCCCACCCGAAGTTACTAAGAGAAACACAAATTTGATTCCGAATTAAACCGATTTCGACCTAAAGTCAACATGATTTGATTGTTTAGTATGGAAACATTCATGGTTATTTTTCAATTTTGAGCAAAACTAAGTTATTTTCAAGGTCGATACGAAATTGACCAGTTTATTAAATAGGTCAGTCAGCACGACCCAACCCATTTGTCAGATATATTTTAAACCCTCATATAAATCCAGTAGTCATTATTATGGGAAAGTTCAAGAAACTAAATCCATACACTAAATTTAAAAGAGACAATTGCCCAAATAGGGAAAGCAACAAAAGAAAAGATGTTGCTTCACTTAATTTATGGTTATCTTATTCATGAAGTTCTTGTTTTCCCTTCCATTTAAACGGCCACAATGCCTTGTCGATAAGACTAGTGTTATCCTTGGTATCTCTATTCCATTTTCTGTTGAAATTTCCAATGTACATCCTTGTTTAAATTAGCTTCAATCCCCTCCCTTAACCCCAAAAAGACATTTGGAAAAAAAATACTATCCACTTTAGCTATGTTAATGCACATAGATCAAAGGGCTAAACTAAGTTTGTGTCTAAGATCCACCATCCAGATTTCCTATTATGCTATCGCAAGAAAGGTTGGAGGAATCCTACTAGATATGATTCACCTAATGACGTCATGCATAGAAGTAGGAAACTTGAACATATATATGTTTCTTTAAGGAGCCAAAGCATAAAATCATAATAATTTGAATCATTTGATAGCTAGAACGTGTTTGTTGTAGGAACGCATTAATTTTTTAGAATCTATTGTATCTTTCTCAGTTCTCATGCTTAGGTTCTGGGTACACTCTAATTAGTAGTTCATTGTTTAGTGATGTGAAGCAGGGTCCAAAACAACCATCCTCGGGTCACCACTCAAGGTTGAAGTTAAACCAAACTTTTCTGGCTCATCTAATGCATTTTTGCCAAAAACGTTTGTTTGGTTTCAAGCTTAAATTAAATCTATTTTGGATTGTACATAAGGTTGAGTCGAGCAACTTTCCTTGATTCTTATGACTAAGCACAACGTCAACTTGTTGCACGTTTTCTGAAATAAAGTATCTCCATTCTTCACTAGAGTTCAAAGGGCTCTGGGGGTCCAATCTTTACAATCTTTGCTCTTTTGGGATCTTTAAAGGTCCTACATAAGTCATCAATAGGTAAGATGCAACTAGTAGTCATAAATAAGGATTTTGGGCTAATTTCTCCATTGCCCAGTTTATTTCAAGAAGTTTAGGTTAAATTTGATCTGAGTTTTGATTTAGCAAATAAAGGTCAAATAAAACATATCAGTCTGTTTGGAAAGCTTGCTGAGTCTACTTTCCATTCTTTTAAATATCTTTTGGGAGTCCAAAGCATTAAGGGGGAAATTTATCAAAAACATCAAGTTACGAAAATTTGGAACTGCAATGCACAGCCTTAGAGATGAGCCTAAAAATAGGGTTCAAGCTTTGAACTTGCCCAGGAAGGCAGGACATGGCATGATAAAAATCATTCAAATAGGAATCTTACAAATATTCCTCAAGGGAAGGTCTAAAAAAGTTTCCTATTCACAATTAAGGTGCAACCAAACTCCAGCATAAAAGGATAAAGAAAAGCGGTGTTATTTGTGTTGTCTTCTTCAAATTTGAATTTATTCATTTATTGAAGCATTTTCATTGGTTTGTACCAACAAATAAGAGTTATCTCACTCCTATTGGTCATGTAATTTTTGCTTATTTTCTATTGGTCCTAGAGGAAGATTTTTCTCTAATTTTCATTAGCGATTAATGTAATTTTCCTGTGATTGCGCTCCTTACTTGGAGAATAAGTTATGGGTCTTTGTAAGCCTTTAAATAGGCAAATTTTGTCTCTCATAATCAAAATTTAGCTAGTATAGCTAATAGCTATTTCTTTCACAAAAATCTCTCAAAAATTTATCCCATTTTTGGGTGGTGTTTTCGTAGTCTAAATTTCATCTTAGTCCTCAGTGGTTTAACCTTCAGAGGATTAAGAGGTGTTTAGCCCTCTAAGCGCTGGAAGAAATTCCTTTATCTAAGAATGTTTAGTTGCTCTGATTCTTCATTCTCAACCACATCTCTCTTCAGAGCCTTGATATGTATTTAGTTCCAATCAAAGGCCTTGTTCCAAGCTCTGATTTTTATGCTTTAGGCAACTTGACTGAGAAATTGATTATTCAAGGTCTCGGCTCTGCATCATTTGGGGAACCCAAATCATCGAAGCATAAAAATTTTATCACACCTCAAGACAAGTGCGTGTGGCTATTCTTCCACAGTCTATAACCATGCTTTGTTTTTCTCATTGTTCCTAACTATTGTCCATAGGCTTTAAATAAATTTAGGTGTATTTTAATTAATAATTAACATCAATTAATCTTTGTTGCAAGATGTTTGGAGAAATAAATTAAAGTGCACATCAGTAGTTTGTCTTTATTAAATGTAATTAACGTTGAGACAAAACTTTCATATTTCATATCCTACTCGATGCTCATTTCATTTTAAGATGTCATGTTGAATTAAAATGAATGTCAAGCTCGATGAATAAGAAACAAACAATATGAATAAGACTACAAATTTATAATGATTTAGATAAAACCTCAACCATCGCAGCCACGTCAGCAACTAAGTTATGCAACCCAAGAAGCAAGGCCCAAACCTGTCATAGGCTATGAGGATTGGAGAGATATGACCACATTTATGCCCATAAGTGTGCAAATCTTATAAAATTACCATTTTACCCCTGCTACAGCGCCCTATTAATTTCCCCCTCCCTGTTAATATCCACCTCCCTGATTCAAGAAAGGTAGTCAACCTTTCACTAAAAGCTAGGCTTTGACATCGTAGCCATCAGAGTTTCCCTTTTTTGTGAAAGAGCAAATTCCCTTATCAGAAAAGACACAACTTTATTGTTTTTTTATTGATCTCCCCCTTTCTCCTTTTTTTTTCCCTACCAGGGTTGACTTAAGCATAAAAGAGGCATCTCTTGCATCCAAAATTCGAGGAATGCCTTTTCGCAAGAATGAAGAAGGAAGAAAGGAATGACAGCCCAAGGTGCTCGCCATTTCTTAAAGTCGTTCTTGGCCACCTCATCACTTCTGAAAAATCTACTCGAAAATAGATTGGTGCCATCTGTGAGGACCAGTGGTGAACAATGCTAGTGAGTGTCGCCACTATGGCTTGACCTAGAAGAGATAAGAAACCCATGACCAACCTACCTAAAACTTAGTAGTGATTATCTTAAGCACAATAGTGGCATTTTAGTTAACAAGCAAAAGTAGAGCTTTTTTTATATGACAAAATGTGTGGCTTTGTTCAAAAAATACATTAATGCAGCTTCCATTTTTATTACTTTCTTCCTTTATTACTTACGTGCCTAATATTTAATTGAACACATTGTTAGTTATATTAGTGCTTCTTATATTAACTATACAATACTTGATGCTTAAGGTCATGCTTCCTTTCTGACGGTGTAAGCAGTAAACCTATTTTCAATAAGGAGGCTAATGACATATCATTCAACTTTTGTTTTTGTTAAATGTAGTTCAATGAGACATGATTGATCTTCCCCTATAAATTTGCACTTTTACCCAAGGGGTTTGTGCCTTCGTCATATTGGGCCACTTTTATCACATCTCTTGGGCATTTAACCAAATTTATAGACTGCACACCATCATCAACATATAAAGCATCCTTTTGTTGTTGTTTTTATTCAAATGTATAAATATGTTTAGGTTTGATATGTTCTAATATTTTTCCCAGTATTAATACACTAAGATGTTCTTTAATTTCTTAGAAATAAGTAGAGATTATTCATTCTAATAGTCACAATAGTCTAAGAAATGATGTTAATCCTGTCAATGTCAGCCTCTTGGTAATCCTCTATCTTACTTTTTCATCCTCTCCCCACTTTATAACAAGTAAAATTGCTACACTAAAAGTAGCATATAATCAAAGTATACTACTTTACAATGTCGATACTTGTCGATAATTTCCCGAACAAAATCTCATGTTAGCAGGAGGAAAAGCTATTTATGTGGTGAGTTTGCCATTGGATCAATTAAAATTACCTTGGATGCATATTTCATGAAAAGCATATCCTGATTCAAGGGTGTATGTTATGCAACACATGGAGACTAACATGAAAGATCTTAAGAAATGGAATAGGAGGTTTAGGAAGTTAGTATAATTTAACTATTTCTTAAAGGAATATTTCTAGTTCATTACCAGCTGCCAAAGTGGTGAAGATCCAATTGGTTGAGTCCTTTTATTTCTTTTCTGGCCTCTACATGCACCTTTGTTGAAGAGATTTAGGGCCAAAATATCAGTATAATGCCATCACTTGTAAGAAAAATACTACTGGTTCTCATATATATGCTACATAAGCCTAAAGCTTATCATGATAGGATTAGGAAAGAAGTGGTAGAAACTGGCGGTTCTCAGTTAGACAAGTGGAAGGAAGGTGCTCATGTAATAAGGCAAAGCTATAGATTGAAAGACAATGTCCAATGTGAAGGGTTAGGTTATGGAGCAAAGACATCATGGCAGTGAACGTTATATTTTGGTTTAAACAATTATGTTTGAGGTAGTTAGCTCCTGTCTTTAGAAGTTCTACAAAAGACATGGTTAGAAGTTTAATTCCACATAAATCTATTCATGGTGATTGTGTTAGTTGTAGTTGGTATTTGTTACCGCAAATTTCACTTTCAAAATTTTTGATTGACTTCTTGTGTTTGTACCTTTCTTAGTAATTACAAATGAAAGTTTATCCATAAAGATGAAGTGATGTGTCTAATTTTATCATTTTAAGTGCTAACATAAGATGAGAAACTACTAGTGTAATTTATTATATTGTTGTACAGCAACGGACTAAAGGAACATGACAAGGAAGTAAAGTTTCTCTACAAATGAGAAATGGATCACTACAATTTATGCAATTATAATCCCTAAAGCAATGTACAAAAAGTTCAGTGAACTGAAGAAAATGTTCACCATAGACTACAAAAGATTCATTATAGCAAAATTTCTATAAAATTAGTATAAATCTTCTATTTCCAAATAAGAACCAACACTAGTGACCATACCTTCAACTCGAAATTAGCAGACACTTTTAATTCAAAATTAGCAAACAGTGTATTAAGAACCAATGGCGTGCTTATCTCTTTTAATAATAAAAATAATAAATGAGCTTAAAAAAGGATGCCTTCTACTACTACTAATTGTAATGTCTACAATTTCACCAAATAGTTGTAGGTGGGCCATCACTGTCAAACTCCAGGGTCGATGTCCCCTGCATCAATGTTGGTGTGTCATTTAACCATAAAGTTTTCTTATATCTAATATAATTTTTGAAAATATAAATTGATTTTGTAGCTTTTTACCTAGGTAGTTGCAACTTCACTATTAGTATTGAGCATAGTGGAATCCTTTAAAGGCCTTGGATTGATGTTAGTCTAAATACCACAAAAATTATTCCTTTATTTATAATGTGAAAATGAAAATTATCCTTTTACTACGTTAGATTATATCAATTTGGTATAGTGTTAACTGTGCTGTATATGTGATGGGGTATGATGTTGAGAGGGTTGAAACTATTTCTTGCTTTTCTCATAGCATTCTTCTTCCTTACCTTCACTTGATTGTTTTTCTTTTTGGCAATGCTTGCTTTTCTCTCCTTTTTAACCCCTTTCTCTCATAATCCAATGGGGTTTTAGGCTATTCTTCTTAAGTTAACATTTTCCTCTTTTGGTCCAAAGTGCTATATAGGATCGATGTTCATCTCAATAGCATCCCTAGCCTTTCCTAAAAATTATTCACAAATGGTTCTTATTTTTACATTTTGTGGTTGATGTAGTGATGAGTGCACCAAATGTCACATTACTTTCAATCACCAAGCCAATAAAGAAGTGCTGACCGATTTTTCAAAAATTCTTGCATTACGAACATTTTTTGGATATGAAAGCATAAAATTCTCATCTCTCCCTTTTTTTGGGATGCGTAAGAAGCTACTTAATTTTTGCAATCAATGTTGACAACGTGGTAAAACTTATCACCTTTGTCCTGCCACACCTTGTCTATTAGTGATGAATCCATCTCTTGAACCTTCTCTTGATACAAGGTGCTCCTTTTTTGTGCTTTTGCTAAAAAATATGATGATGTTCAAAAATATACACCTCCGTTACATCAATCATTAAACCTGCACTTGTAAAATATGTTTTTGGCTTTTAATCCCAAGAGTCATAGTCTTTTCTATTCTCCTTACTCCTCCATTCAACAACAATGTTAGGAAGATCTCATAAAATTTATGTAAGTTAGTAAATGCATCGAGTCTCCAAGAAATGGATTGGTTGGTTGATTCAACCCTTTGTGAAGACAAGATTTAGCCACAAAAAAAAATCTTTATTAAATGCAAGACGTTTTCGACTTTGTAAAGCTTCCTCAACTAATCATTAACCCAAGTGTATTTTGTTGTTAACCTGCTGAAATGAAAATAAAAAATAATTTTTTAATATGTGGTGCTATAGGAAAAATGTTTCAATGGGCCTTTTCACTTTTGTCATGAACGTATGGTCTTTTTCAGTTAACCTTTCTCCATATTATGCCTTAGAGAATGAATTAGCCTCTAGTAAGATATATCACAAAGTAGTGAACATTCTATCCCTTGAAGTGAACCTTTTCTACAGTGAATCTTTCTACATTATGAAAGCAAAATTAATGTTGTGCTAAAATAAAGCTGTAGCCTTATCAACAATGAAAAGCTCTACTTCAATATCACAATGTATGAGAATCTTGGCTTCTAATGATTCTAATGTGAATTTTGAAATTTTCAATGATATGTCACACACACAATCTATGCTTTGCCTATGAAAACATTGTTTGGATAGCAATTGTAATTGAAGGAGTTTGGTCTATCATCATAGTCCTTGGATGCTTCCATCCATTGATGCCAAGAAAGACTAAAAAAACTAGATGAATGATTATGTTCTTTCATTCAAGATAAACCCACATTCAAGCATTATATTCTTGTTATGATTATTCATCCTAACAAATGATGCACAAATCATATCATATTTGTTGATCCTATATGTCATTTCAAAGATAACGAGATCTTCAGAAAGATCATAATCTTCTTTCATTATGCTCTCTCTCCAAAACATATTAGTGAGACTTGCTATTTCACCAAATTCAAAATCAAGATAAAGGTTATGGTCTTCAAGTTTCCCTTGCTCCGAATTTTCCATTAAAGTGTCCATCCAAATGTGTTCTCTTTTTAGCAACAAGTGCACTATATGCATCCTAGTTCATGAACCAAAGGACAGGTGAACCACCTATGTCTTTGTCCAATATTTTTATAGCATCAGATACTTTGATTCCAAGTGATTTCATTAGTGTCAATAGCTTTAATTATTCTTTCGTAACTGTTCGTTGAGATTTCAAAAAGTGACATTCATTGAGATCGTACAATGGACGATTGTTCATCTTATCATGCCTATAACAGTCTATGCAGCATTTCTATCTATTGAAAATTGAACCATTACTTTGCAACCAATTTGTCCAACTTTCTTGGTATAAGTCCGTTCGTCATCATGATTTGTATCTTTCGTAGTTTCTGACTTTGGACAACAATATCTCTTCATAGTTACTTGATAGTTTCCCCAATCAATTCAAATTCATGATTTCACACATAAAATTGCTAGTTAGCCTCTGGAACTATAGAAGAGACAAGTTTAAAAAAATTATAATTATTCTTTTCTAACACAACAATTATAATTATTTAGTTGTTACTATCATTATTTAATAATAACTTGTTGATAAATAAGAGACACTAAATATGCACTTTTTTTAGGTAGAATTTACTGAAAATGTACTATAATATCATTGAACCTATTGTAGATTTAATTGAATACTTTTTATAGTTTGTAATACCTATTTGTGGATTTTATCGAACACCTTAAGTGCACTAGTTTTATAAGATAGACGTCATAATGTAATTATAAGTTGCTCACGCTCTAAAATAAAAGCTACATTGATTCAATCATGCCTATAGGTTATATGGCTTCTAATTCTGTTTGATAGTGTGATTCTTCAATGCAACGCTGATTTTTAACCTCTAATGATTGTAGTTCTTCAATTAGGAGCTTTTTTGCTTCCACTACAATATCTTCATTAAGAGTATGCATTGATTTGAGTTTGTGGCGGAAAGAATGAAATCAATCCAGCTCTTTTGCTATATGTTTGCTTAAGTTGATGATGGTTTTCTAAGGTATCATTTTTTTCTCTACTAGGTTATGTTTTGAATAGCTAAGTTATGTATCATAAATGGTTCCCAAATTCATTTCATTTGTTAAGTTGATGGCTAGCCTGGGGTTAATATGTTTTTCTAAGATAGTCTAGCATTTCATCTATTCGGTTCTCTCTCTCTCTCTTTTTCGGCTTTGGTCTTTTGGCGTAGTTGATTTGCGCTAATTGAGAAAAAATTAGAACAGCAACCTGCCTATTATGGGAAGGCTTATTATTTATGTTCGTACCATCTGTAAGGATCCACCTCCCTAGGGATACAATCCCCTCATGAATGGTTGGACTTGTTTGCTAGGTACTTTAATTTCTCTAGAAGCAAATTTAATTTCTTTTACATTTATTTCACGAAAGCAAGTAGAATTTGTAAAGCCTGTCGAGAGCTACAAATTTAACCACTACTTCGGTTATTAAATAATTTTTATAACATAGGGAAGTAGGGATCGATCCGCGAGGAAAGATTGCTTTAAATGGCTAGTGTGATTCTAAATAATTTTACTAATCAACTTGTTAAGTCTAATTTTAACAATTCTAAAACAATTAAAACCTAACGAATAAAAATCTAGAAAATAATTAAGCTCCTAAATATTATGAATCATATTCCGGAAATAAAACAGTAAAAATATTTCCTGAATAATCCAAAAAAATAAAATCAGAATAGTAACTGAAATTTTTAATAAAAACTCTAAACAGCAACTAATAATCAGAAAAATAAATATTAAAATTATCAAACAATAACCTAAAATATTATAATTAAACTGGACAGGTTTATAACTTCAGAATACTGTCAGATTAATTTTAGAAAAATTAAATCAGAAACTTACTGCAGAACAAAGAAGCAGAAAATTTAATCTGAAATTAAAAATAAAATAATCTGGATAAATAAAAATACGAAAATAATTAAGAAAATTAACCTAATTCTAGGACATAACTTTCTGAACCAAGAAAATACTTAATAATCGTAAATTAAAATTAAAAATCGAAATTTTCAGAATTAATTGCCTAAAAATCTGCACATATCAATTTCACACAATAATTCTCAAATATTATCGAATAAATCCCAAAAATCACGAAATTGAATATGAGCAGACTAGGACACTTTATAAACCCTAGGAATTAATAAAAATCGAAAAATAACTATTTTTAGTCTAAGTTCAAACAAACCGGTAATTAAATACTAAAACTCAATCTAAAATTATAACCACTCCAAAAATCAAACTCTAAGCTATCTAAAATTACCTAGACACTCCTAAAATACTATACTTTTGGGGGGGGTTGATTGAAATTATATTCAAGCTAGTAAAAATAGAACAAAAATTAACAAACTAATCAAATTAATTTTAAGCAACAAATAATAATCAAAAATTATCAAATTTATGAAAGATACTTAGTATAATCTCATTCCACCATGAAAATTAACCTTTATCATTAACACACAAGTTAATTTCATTCATGAGTTAAACTGTAAAAGAAATCCACCAGCGGTTCTTCTCCGTTTTTCCTTAGATTTTAGTTTACTTAGGTCCAGCCCTAATATAAACCCTACTAATTTGATAATCTTTACACCAGCGCAAAAATTTAACCAAACTAGAGCATGAAGAATTAGAAAAACATCATTTAACACTTTGTAACCAATTTACCAGCAAATCGATTTAACAAAGATCTAAAGCGATTACCTAATTAAAAGAGATGGGTTTGAGCCATCCATGATTAATTAGGGTGATACCTAGGCCTAAAAGATTATAACTTTTACGTATTACAATCTTCTAAACTATCAATCGACATTGTATTTAATCAGCTAGCATGATTTAACACAAATTTCATAAACGATAAACACTAATCGCTAAAGAATGATGAATAGGAATCAACTAGGCATTAAAGCACAAAACTTGTTTCAAAATAATTAATTTAGCATGGCTTCAATAAGATTATACTAACCATAAAAAAATTAGTCACACGTGTATAGATTAAAATTACAATTATAACTCAAATATTCCATGTTTAATAGTAAACCTACCACACAAAATAAAAATAATAAAAATAATAGTAACAATAATTATTATAATAAAAGAACAAAATAAAGGACCCTACTTTTGTAGAGTGTTGGCGAGATGGTGATGTACGATGACGGTGATGATGATGATGCCGCTGATGAACGGTGATGAAGAACCGATGGAGATGATCAGTGATGCTGATGATCGGTGATGATGAAGAAGGGCTGCGTGGGTGGTGTGAAGGAGATGAAGAGAGTGATGTTGATGGGCTGATGATGCTGATTATGGTGAGGCGTGGAGATAGATGACGATGGTGAAGGTGATGAGGCTGCTGATGATGGTGATGAACTTGACGAGAAGAAGGAGATGGCTGATGAGAAGAGGGAGGCAGCGTGGCTGTGAGGCTACTGTTGTGAAGAAGAGGAGGAATGAGGTGATGGTCATGGTGGGAGAAGATGACGATCGAAGATGGTGATGATGGAGAAGGGTTGTGCGTGCTGGGCCGTGTAAGAAGAGAAGAAGGAGGGCAGCATGGCTGTGAGCTGAGAAAGAGAAGAGGGAATGCTGATGATGATGATGATGAATGATGATGGCGTGGTGATGGATTTTATAGGGTGAGGATGGGGCTACCGTGAGGTATTCTTGGTGTAGATAACTTGGTTATGAAGATGATGATGAGGAGGAAAAGAGGGGTGGAGTAGGATTTAGTTTCCAGCGTTTTCTTCTCCTTCTACCTTAGGTTTCTTCTTCTTCAGGACTTCTTCCTTTTCACCAACTCTTGAAACCCTAGCCCATGAAAATAATAATTTTCATAATTATTATTTTTGGACCGTCTTGTAGCCAAGTGTATAAAACCCGATCTTCCACGTTCTCTCTTCTCCTCTTTATTAAATTAATACTAACCCTGAAACACATATAACAAGACAAATTAAACGAAATAATATATATAATATACTCAAAATAATTATAAAAATAATACATGAATTTTGACTTAACAGAATTGGACTGCAACCTTTCGGGAAACTAGGTGTTGGCCCTAACCAAGGAACTCGAGTACTAGGTCTAGTTTCCTCGCTTAGGCCCCTTAGCCTCAGCCTAGCATAGAATCTGAGTACAGGCCTGATCTAGGAACCCGGTGAATTCTAAACCCATATTCTAGTCTAGGTAGATTTCTTCACTAGGATCCAAATCTACCACCAACCCCCAATTCCAACCATATAGAAGCAGATAGTAGAAAACATAGCAAAGAAAAAGTATTAAACTTTAACTAATAGAGTTTCCAGCAAGTTTTAGGAAAAACTTACAAACCATATTACCCTTTGAAGCAATTATATCAATAGGGACAACCGAAGGAACACCGAAAGGGCACTAAAGGGACGCAAAAGGGACAAATTGATATTACTTCAAAAGGGTTTTAGAGAGGTCCCCGAGCAATCCCTTATGTGGGTTTCATCCTGAATACTTGGTCTTGAACCGAGGCTCTAGATTCAGGGACGACGATATGGTGATGTGATGGGATGCATCCCATTACCGCCCATCATCACTGATGCTCTCCACTAATCAACATGGGAAATTAAGACTTAATTATACTTATACTTACATACATTCATTCAACGTATTAGTATAAATCATATTAAATTATGCAAAAGCCACAAACTTTAGTCCAACAAAAACCTAACAAATAGAATAGCAGTTACAGCAGGCGGGAAAGTACCTAAAGATTAAATCTTTGGTAATTCATAAGTCTGAAAAATGCACACTATTTTAAGGTCATTTTGTGCCATTTTTAGGGAGAATTATGTGTTTCATGCTATATTATGCACTCCTTTTCAATTTTATGCTCGGGTATGGTTCTTTCCTGTGTTTTGTAGGTTTTGGACCATTTTACCCCAAAATTGACCATAATTGAGTGCATCTTGAGTCTCGATGGATAACCCCAAGTCACTATGCCTGTGGAAGGAAGAAATAACATAAGATTATCGAGACAGAGCTCACCATGGACTGTCTGTGGTGAACGCCACGGTCCATGGTAAGGCCATAATTGCAAGCCAATTCATTTTCCTTCATCGTGTGATTGAGGTTGATCATGTTCTTCTTTAATAGGGCCATTTTTGCAGCAGAAAGGACACACACATCAGAAAAGAGAACTCCTTCTCTCTAGTTTTTTCATTCTTTTCCATTTTTCCTGAGTTTAGTTAAGAGAGTAGTTTTAAGTGTGAGTGTTAAAGAAGTGCTTGTTGTTTTGGAGCCCTTGCAAAGTTGGAAAACCCTTGAAGGATCTCCGATTGTGCTAAGTTTTCTTCTCTCAAACTTCGTTTAGTATGGTTAATTTACACATATTTGAGTATTTTTCTCAATCTAAGGATTGTTAGCCAAGTATTGATGTTGGAATCTTTCTTCTTTATTTAGGTGTACTTATTTTTGATTGGGATTAATTGAATTCTATCTTGTGTGTAAAATTGTTGTGATTGAATTTTTGCCAAATTCATTTGGTAATTCTAAATAGTTAAGTAAAGGACTAAAAGGTGAAACTTGCTATTTGATTGACAAGATAGGACTTGACTTACCAATACTTGAAAGAGATTCTCCTGTTAAGAGGACCCTTTAGCGATAAAAAATCTATAACTTAGACTAAGCAAGGACATTTGAAAGAATGATTGGTTAGTTTAGGCAATTCAGTTTATTTTGAAAGAAGATTGAATTATAAATGCGATTGCACCCCTTTCAATCTCCTATTATATATCAATTACATAATATATTTCATTGATCCACATCTCTACAAGGTGAAACAAATCCCTAGATGTTTTTAATTGATTACATTTTCCAATTACGTTATAGTATCATTTAAACTCTTTGTTGAAATCGCTTGCTTAGCAGCTTTATAGGACAAAACTCAATAGAATACAATTAGTCTAAGTAGGAATGATATCTTTACTAAACTACAACACCCGTGCGCTTGCAAGCTTATGTCAAGTTTTTGGCGTTGTTGCCAGAGACCAAATTTGTAAATATTGAGTTAGCCCTTAGAAATTGACTAAGCATTTTATCATTATTTTCTGTTTTTTTATATTTTTTATTTGCGTTGGTAGTTTTGTTACTATTTTGCATATTTCTCCTTTATATGCGAAGTCCCTTTTCATTTGAATTCGGTCCTAAAATTGAAGGGACTTTCCGCTGTAGGAGGAAGAAATTAAGGGTAGAAGAGCAAAGACTTAAGGCTTAAGTAGTTTCTTCATCAATGGCATAAATAGGAGTTGACTAAAGAATGACGCTTCGGGATTTTGCTACCCCGAGAGTCCAATGCATTTTCGCGAGTATCGCTCGTCCAATCATATAAGCGAACAATTTTGAGCTCAAACGCGCCCTTATATCAATGGTTCACCAATCCCAGTTCAGAGGCACCCGGTTAGAATATCCAAACGTACACCTCTGTGTCTTTTTAGAGGTGTGTGAAACACTAAAACTTAATAGAGTTTCTACCAATGCCATTCGCTTGCACCTATTTCCCTTTTCACATAGCGATAAGGTGATGGCGTGGCTTCACTCGTTACCTCCAGGATGTATTACGACATTGGACTAGCTTACAAAAGTCTTTCTTGCAAATTTCTTTCCTCCGAGTAAGACGGCAAGCCTGTGGAATCAAATCACTACTTTCTCTCAAAAGGAAGATGAGACGCTCCGTGAAGCCTGGGAGAGATTCAATGATCATTTACGATTATGCCCTTACCATGGTATTCAAAGATGGATGATCGTTCAAACATTCTATAATGGAGTTACCCAACCATTGAGGACTACTATTGATGCGGCAGCAAGAGGTAGTCTTATGAACAAAACTGAAGATGAAGCATACAATCTTATAGAAGAGATAGCCCTTAACAGATTTCAATGGTTGTCTAAGAGAACCCAACCCAAGCGTGTTGGAGATAAACTGGAATTAGATGTCATTTCTATGCTTTCTTCTAAAGTTGATGCCATGTCCTAAAAATTATAATGCTTGAATGTTAATTCTGTTAGTTCAAGTACCCCTTCCCTATCATATGATATATGTGAATTAGTTGATCATTTGACTGTGCATTATCAAGTGGGCAGTCCTTTTGCCCAAAATATAAGTGATCAGGTCAACTATGTGAACAACTATCACCTTAGACCAACAAATGACCCTTTCTCTGGCACATATAATACAGGTTGGAGAAATCACCCCAATTTCTCTTATAAGCCTAATTCCCCACTCATGCCTCATATGAATTTTAGACCGCCCCCTAGATTTCAAAGACCATGCTATCCTCAACAAGCACCTAAAAAATCCAACGTGGGGTCTATAATGGAGAATATGCTTTTGGCACAACAAAAGCAAGATGAGTACATTAAGCAATTGGCCTCTAAGGTTAGTGTTCTTACTACTCACAATAAGATGTTAAAAGCTCATACAGCTAAACAAGCTACATCTTCATCTACGCCTGCAGGTAAACTGCCTAGTAAACCTGAGTCTAACCCCCCGAGCAGTGTAACTGGGTTACCTTGAAAGAAGGAGTAGAGGATCGGGAGGACATAACACTTAAGGAGGGTAGAGAAGTGACCATGGTTGAGAGGAAAGAGAAAATGAAAACTTCAAAATTCCTAAAATCTTTTCCCTTAAGTTTCAAAGTCTTTTCCCTTAAGTTTCCTGACCTAGGTAGCTTTTTTATCCCCTGTGTCGCAGGAAAAGTGGATTGAAAGATCCCTATGTGATCTTAGAGCAAGTGTCAATTTGATGCCCTACTCTATGTTCCATAAGCTTTATTTGGGGTCATTGTAACCAGCACCCTTTTCACTCCAATTAGCAGATGGTTCTGAAACACAACCTTTGGGTACATTGGAGGATGTGCCCATAAGAATAGGATATTTTTTGGTGCTAGAAGATGTTATCACTATTGATATGACTGAGATTGAATATGCATAAATTATTCTAGGGAAACCTTTTTTTGCTGCTTTAGGTTGCCCTATTGATGTAAAAGGGGGGTGGATAACATTTAAAGTAGGGGTTGTTATGCTACGTTTTGTTCTATGAACGAGAAAATTGTTTCCCCCAATTCTTTCCTATTTGATATACTTCCCGTTTCTCCTGAAATTGAGATTGAGGATGGTTGGAGTTGTCTCAACCCTTCCGATTCTATTAGATTTCGACTGAGGATCCCAACTAGAGTTATGCTAAGGTGGAGTTTGCTGCTTCTAGGCCACCTAGCATATCCAACATTGAGACCTATGCTTCTAATGAGTCTTCTATGAGTGATTATTGTAGGTTCACCCAAGTAGTTCTTTCTTCACCTCCTATGGAAGGAGTCTATTTGGATTTTGATCTTGGGATTGAATATGATGATAGTGGTCTGTCTAACGAAGCCCACTATCGATTTGTTTTGTATGCTAATGGTACCCTATGGCGTAATTTGATGATGAAGAAGGACCTCTAACCTGACTATCTGATATGGTACCTTCAGTTTAAAGATTTCAATTTCGTGGTTCGTGACAAAAATGATGCATATGTTGTTGGAAAGCCTGACGTGTACACTCTCATTGAACCTGAACCCGAATAAAACAAAGGTCGAGCTCCCGACCTTAAACGAGCGCTCCTTGGGAGGCAACCTAAGTATTTCTTTTTCTTTTTCCCTTTTATGTACCTTTTTTATTGTATTTTGTGTTTTGCTATTTAGAATCTCCACTATAAATTAATAAAACTATATAAAAAAAAGCATAACGAGATTTTTTTTAAGAACCTCCATGGACACCACCATGGTCCATGAAGGCTCTAACAAAAGGAGGGAAAAAAGAGAGAAAAGAACAATAACATCCACGACCACAGCTGACCACAGATAGTCTGTAGCCAACACCACGGTCCATGGTGAGCCCCGCGTCCACAGTCAAGGGTTTTAAGGCCCCTTTGACCCCCATTCTTTTCATCTTCTTGCTCAAACTCGACTTTTTCCCTCTCTAAACACCCTCTTCTCTCTCTAATACCTCCATAACCACTTCACTTAAAATCTTTAATTTTTCACGAAAATTCATCAAACTTCTTCCCTTTTTCACTTACTTTCTTCACATCAACCCCATATCTCCCTTTATTTTTCACTTTCAAGCCTTCTTTCTCCCCCATTTTTCCCATCTCCATACGCACAACTTTCACAACTTCATTTTTCACTTTTACTCTTCCAATTTCCTTTTTTCTTCCATATTTCTTCACCATTTACTTCCCTTTTCTCAAATTTTTCATTTTCTAGCATTTTCCTTTTCATTTTCTTTTAGTTTGATTTTTCAAGTTTTTTCCATCCACATTACACCACTATGGCAAAGAAGGTAAAAACCGCACAAGAAGCTGGGACTTCAAGTTAAACCCCGCAAAGACCTCCCCAAAGCTCCCCAACATCGACGAACATGCGAAACCGAGTTAACATACTACACCCCCTTGGTTTAACTAATCCTAAACACATTGCTAGATATAATGCATTGAGTAGTAAACTAGTAGGAGGTACTCAACATTATAATGAGTATGTATTGAATCGGTTGGGATTGTTGGATGATATTCATGGGTTGTTTGCTCAGGGCGAGATGGGCCAATTTTAGAAACTAGGGACCACACTTATCGAGACCTCACACTTGAATTTTTAAGCACATTGCATATTGAGGTCACGAGTGGCCCTTAATGTCAAGAGGGCTACATTTCATGTTATCTTAATAAGGAGTTTTTGAGCTTAATTTAAGTGTCTTTAATAGTATATTTTGTTTTCCACCAATTATGGACCTCCCATACCACCATGTCCCTAGGGAATTCAATACGAATGCTTTTTGGTACGAACTTTCTGGGGGTCATCAGTATGACACTAGTAATTCCAAAGGCGCGGTTATTCAAATCCCCTACATTCATGTGGCCCAAGGGCTATTAGCTTGTGGTTTGTTTGCCAAGGAGGATAGTTTAATGTGTCTTGCCTTTCTGAATTATATTTTTTGTATAGCATGCTTGAAGGTGACCAGATTAACCCCAAGTCATTCTTGGTCAATCAGTTGTATAGTGCAGCCACTAGTTCTGCACATAGGATTGTCATTGGGGGCCTCATTACCCCCATTGCTAAGTTGGTTGGAGTTGAACCGAACACCGACGATAGAGTCGCAGGTTTGGAGTAGTTCTTGGCCGCTTTTGACACAAATAAAATTTTGTAAGGTTGACGGTGGACGTATTTGTTAGATTTATCCTGGGAACCGGCTTATGCTTCTCCCAAATGTTGATCGCACCTCTCTCCTACACCAGGTCAATCTCTACTTTTTACCCGGTGATGAAGAGTTGGCACGACCTACCCCACCTCCTCCACCTCCTCACCCTAGGGCTTCTAGTTCCTCCCAACCATCCTTCTCTTATGACCATCCTAACCTGCATGCTAACCTTTAGTCAATCCAATAGGAGCAAGCTTCTCTACAAGCTCACGTAGAAACTGAGCATGCCTTTCTTCGGGGCTTTATTTAGGAGCACTATGATGAGCTTTGTGGGATGATTGCCTCCCAGAACCAATATTTCAAAGATTTTAGGGTTTGCTTAGAGACTTAATGGGACTGGCACATTGCTCAACCCCATCCTTCTTTTTCTGCTCCACCCCATCCCCCTTTCTTTTAGAGTTTTATGCTTGCATTGAGGACAATGTGTTGTCCAAGCATGGGAGAGTTGTTGTAATTGTTTGTGGTTGTATATATATGTGTTGTGGATGTGTGATTTTTTTTTTACAAGTCATGCATTTAGGTTTAGTTTGCATTTTTTTTAGTTGATTATTTAGTTTTTCTAGTTTTAGTTTTGTTTTGACACTTCTTAGTTTTTGGTTGCATTTTAGGCATAGAAAAAAGTTTAAAAGAACCCAAAAAGAAAAGCCTATAAATCCTTATATGATGAGTCTTTAAACTAAATGGCCTTCTTTTGCCTATTTTGACCCTCTTTGTTAGGCCCATTTGTGAATAAAATGTTTCTTTCTACATTCTCGAACTATGTTTCATGTTTTGATTTTCACATTAGATATGAATTGATTGCTTAATGATTCTCGGCATGAGTAATTGGCATATGAGAGTCAAAGAGTTAGATGAGCTTTGTCCTATGAGATTTTGAGTTTGAATAGACTAATTCATCAATTTGGTCTCATATTTCCTTTTATGTGTGACTCTTCCTAGATTTCAAGTCTCTAAAACTTGCTTTGACTCTTGTCCAAGATCACATTTAGCATGCACATTTAGGCAATATGATTGAGGCATTCTTTGACTTTATGAGCTACATTAACCAAATAGTCATCCTTATGCGAATGATTTATCCCTTGTCATACCTTTGAGCCTTTACCTTATTTATTGATGAGAATCCTTGGCTACACCCATATGTCTTATCCTTTTAGCCAAGGCTATAGAGTTTTCATAGCTAATTGGGAGTAGTTTGTGGATAATAACCTTTTATGGATATTGTGGTTTGGTTGGATATGATAAGGGATTCATGCTTTATTTTCCCCTTCAAATTTCAAGTGGGTTATGTTTTGTGAGTTGCGAGAAAAGTGTTGAAAATGCATAACTTCCTTTGCCATTATCCTCCTCTTTAAAGAAGAAGGGGAAAAGAACAACAAAGCACACCAAAGGTGTGTGAAAGAAAAAAAATGTGTATATGTTGAAAAAAACAATCAAATTCTAAAAAAAAAAAGAAAAAATTATGTAATAAGAGGATTTGGCATTGATTTTATATTTTTAGGCACTTTTTCTTGTGACATCACTTGGGGATGTTGTTAATATTTTTAGGAGTATGTTTTAGTTGGGAGAAGATGGTTTAAGCTCTTAGTCTTTGGCTTTTAGCAACACAAATCCCTAAATGCTTGTTCCCTACTTACCTTTACCCGTTTGCCCTGTTAGAACCCTTAAAAGTCCTCATGATTGCCTTGTGTGTTTTGCATTGTACTTGTAGTGAATTAGAGAGTCTTATCAAGCTTATGGTTGACTTGGTTCTAAGGGATGAGATTTAAGATAACCGCATTTTATTTTAAACACGTAAGTGATGAGTGTCTCATCCCTAAAGTGAGGTTCTATTGGTCCTTCTAAGCTTTACTTATTGTAATGTACTAATATGATTGTTCAAGTTGATTTGGGTGATTCTTTTAATATTTTGATGTGATGGTTCTTACTTTTTTGAAAATTTCTTTCCCTTTTCTGTTGGTAACAGTTTTTCATCACTTTTGGGCTAAACTTCTTGGGTTGATTTGGTTATTGATGTTGCTATTGATGTCTTCCTAAGGAGGTTATTCATATTTTTAGCCTCAGTTTCTTGATTGCTGAGGGATAAGCAATGGTTTAAGCATAGGGGAGCTTGATAAGTCTAAAAATGCACACTATGTTAAGGTCATTTTGAGCTATTTTTACAATGAATTATGTGTTTTGCCCTCCTTTTTCGATTTTGCGCTCGGGTATGGTTCTTTTCTATGTTTTGCAGATTTTTTGACCATTTTACCCCAAAATTGACCATAATTAAGTGTATCTTGACTCCCCACGCACACCCCAAGTCACTATGCCCATAGAAGGAAGAAAGCACAGAAGATCATCAAGACAAAGCTAACCACAAACTGTCTATGGTGAAGGCCACGGTCTGTAGTGAGGCCATAACTACAAGCCAATTCATTTTCATTCATCGTGTGATTGAGGTTAATCATGCTCTTCTTTAAATAGGGCCATTTTTGCAACAGAGAGGACACACACAGTAGAAAAGAGAACTCCTTCTCTCTAGTTTTTCCATTCTATTCCATTTTTTCTTGGTTTAGTTCAGATAGTAGTTTTGAATGCGAGCATTGAAGAAGTGTTTGTTGTTTTGGAGCCCTTGTAAAGTTGGGAAACCCTTAAAGGATCTCCAATTGCTCTAGGTTTTCATCTCTCAACCTCTATTTTGTTGATTTAAACATGTGTGAGTAGTTTTCAAAGTCTAGGGATTGTTAGCTAAGTATTTATGTTGGAATCTTTTATCTTTGTTTAGTTGTACTTATTTTTGATTCAGATTGGATGAATTCTATCTTGTGTGGGAAATTGTTCTGATTGAATTTTTACCAAATGCATTTGCTAATTCTAAATAGTTAAGTGAAGGATTACAAGGTGAAACCTGCTATTTGATTGACAAGATAGGACTTGACTTAGCAATACTTGAAAGAGATTTGCTTGTTAAGAGGACCCTTTAGCAATCAAAAATCTATAACATAGACTAAACAAGGACATTTGAAAGAATGATTGATTAGTTTAGGCAATTCAATTTATTTCAAAATAAGATTGAATTCTAAATGCGATCGCACCCCTTTCAATCTCTCGTTATATATCAAGTACAGAATATATTTCATTGATCCACATTTCTACAAGTTAAAACAAATCCCTAGATGTTTTTAATTGATTGAATTCTCCAATTAGGTTATAATGTCATTCAAACCCTCTATTGAAATTGCTTGCTTAGTACTTTTGTAGGACAAAACTCAATGGATTATAATTGGCACTCATGGGAACGATATCTTTTCTAGACTACAACACCTGTGCACTTGCAGGCTTAGGTCAGTAATTTAGGATCAAAAATCAGAAAAGAGAAATAGAGTTGAAGAATAGGGGGAGATAGACTTTTTGTCTTTATGAAAACCCACTTGATTTACCTGGTAAATTAGCAGAGTGACGCCATTTTAATGGGTGACCCACGTCTCTTTCTATCTCTCTCAATATCTCCAATGTGTGGAGTATTTCTCTGCCAAATTTTGACGCACTCCACTCTTTACTTTCATTTGATGTGTTTTGAGGCCAATTTAATTTAATCCTCTACCTGATGGAGATTTCTTTATATCAATTGATTGATGTGAAGTTTTTGTTTTCAATGTATTGATGCCTCTAACCCCTAAGGGTAGCCTGATGCTAACGCAGTGTACAGTTGTTGTAGTATAGTTTTAATATCGATCCCACAGATACCAAATGTAATCTACTGAGTTTTAACCTATTATAAAAGGCTAAGCAACCAAATTTTTAATGGGTAGTCTCAACTATCACTATTTAACTAACGGAAATTCAATCAGATTAAACGCATTTAAGGATTTGTTTTGTCTAGTAAAGAGTTGGATCGTTGAATTGAAATATGCACTTTATCTAGTTTGGATGATTCAAAGGACTGCAATCGAACTAAGAATTCAATCTTTTCTTTCAAAACAAAGTAAATTGCCTAAACTAATGCAATTAACATTCTTTCAAATGTCCTTGCTTTTAGTCTTGGTTATGGATTTTTGATTGCTAGGATTTCCTCTTAACAAACAACTCTCTTTCAAGAAGTCATTAAATTAAGTTACAACTTGTTATTCTAATAGTAAGTTTCTCCTTTCAGTACTTCACTTTACTGTCTAGTATATGCAACCAAATTTGGCCAAAAATCTACTCACAACAGTTCATCCACAAGATAGAATTCAATCAAACCAATTTTGCTAAAGTACAAATATTGAAAATTAGAGATCCAACATCTATACTTTGGCTAACAAGTTCCTAGATTAAGAAAAACTACTCACACATAATTGAAATAATCAACATCTAAACAAAAGTTTAAGAGGAGACTAGAAGGGAGAGAAAACTTAGCAACTATGATGGTCTTCAATGGCCGCCGAACTCCAAGCCTCGAAGTGCCCATCTTTCACTCCAATTCCCTCTCTTACTCTAAAGAAAACTTTAAAATCCTAAAACTAATGATAGAAGTGAGTGTTAGATGACATGGCTCTCTATGCTCTCCCCCTTCTCCATCCCAAAAAAAAAAAAAAACCATATTTGAGCATGAACTCAGCTGTCCTCAACCACAAGATGAATGAAGACAAAGAGCCAAGCAGTTTTAAGCTCACCACAGAGGGTCGATAGTTGGCTCTATCTCAACATTATCTAGTTCTTCTTTCTTCTCCATGTGCATGGTGACTTGGAGGCATCTGTGGGGGGGGGGGGGGTAAAAACAAGGGCAAAAGGGTCCAAAACCTGTAAAACAAAGCAAAGAACTACACCCAAGCATAAAACCGAAATCGGAATGTAGATGATAACATGAAGTTCATGATTCTCCCTAAACATGCAGCAAACTGACCCCAAAATGAAGTGCACTCTAAGCATTTATCAAACTCCCCTATGCTTGAGCCATTGCTTGTCACCAAGCAACTATGAAAACCGAAATTAAACTGACGAACCTCCTCAGGCAAACTTAAGTGGCAATATCAATAGCCTAATTGACGCAAGAAGTTAGCTCAAAAGTGATGGAAAACATTGCAAAACATATGAGAAAATTAAGTTTTCGAAATAAGAACAAATGCCATCACATCAAACATTGAATCGATCACTCAAATCAACTTAACCAATCATATGCCACGTATAATAGGTGGAGCTAAAAGAACTATAGGCCCTCACATTAGGGATAAAGCAGTCATCACTCTTGCATTTAAAACTATAATGCAGTTCTTTCAAATCTCATTCCAAAGAATCAAATCTACCATAACCTTAACAAGACTCTCAAATTTTCCACCACTAAAATGCAACACATACTAGGCAATCATGAGGATTTTGATAGGGTTGGGTAAAGGTAAGCGGGGAACAAATATGTTGGGATTTGTGGAGCTCAAAGCCAAAGACTATGAGTATAAAGCATTTTCACCCAACTTTTCACATAAATACTGCTCACACCAAACACCAAAACATCTCTAGCACACAAAATTACCCCAAGTTAGTCGATTAAGCGAAAAAGTGGTGAAGCATATGTAATATGAAATCTATACCACATCCGTTTATTATTTTGCTTCTTTTTTTCAACATTCTTTTTCTTTCTGTTTTTTTTTTTCCTTTGATTTTGATTGACTTTTTTATTCTTTTTAGAGAAAGATTATGGCAAAAGAAATTGTGCACTTTTCAACTCTTTTTGTAATAATTCGCAAAATTCAACCCAAATAAAACCAAGGGAAATATTGCATGAATCCCTTATTGCATACAAACAAATCACGCAAAACAACAATGTCATTATCCACCAACTACTCACAATCTATATTGAAACTCTATAGTCTTAGCTACAAAGGTAAGATATGTATTTAACCAAGGTTCAATATTATAAGCTTGCATTAAGAAAAAGCTCAAGGCTCAAAAGGCGTAGTGATGTATCTTCAAGGGAAGGAATGAAAACTAAGGCTAGAAATCAAGAACACACGGTTTGCAAACTGAAAAGTAGCTTAGCTCTCCTTGAACCCGTGTAGATAATCAAGAAGAATGATAGAACTAAACTGATGTTTGGATACAGAAACACCACCAAACACTAGCTTAGGGTCCCTAAAATTTGATTAAGACACAGAAACACCCCTTAAACAAAGATTAGGACTTACTTGAATACCACCTTAATCGAACAAATTAAGGATAAGCAAATGAAGTATTTGAAAGCATGAAAGCACGAAAGCTCTCTAAGCTGAGTTTTGATTCAAACTCTGATTATATAGCAAATGGTCATGAGAATGCTTTTGCTATAGGCCTAGCAAGCAAGTAAGCTAGCACCTAGGGCTTTGTTAAACTAAGTTAATCTCACGGTTTAAGCAAACCCGGATACAAGCATGATCAACTTAAGCTAATTACAATCCAAATGAAAAGGAAAGCAAAACAAATGATGTTTACAACCTTAACCATATGTAATTAAGCCTAATACAAGCAGCTATCTAGAAAAAGAAAAGGGGGGAGCAACCGTAAAGTGGTTTCTCCTTTTCGGCTAGCCAATAGAAACCGTGAGACATGTTTTCTTGCACTAAGCCTCTCATTGATTGTTCTTTTCAATGTTGTAGCTGATGACTGCCATTCTAGAAGCCTTGGGATGTGTGCCACTCAAGCTAGATAGCAGTAAACCCTTAAAGGAGGGTAAAATGGCCAGGTTGCACTGAACCGGGTGCACGGGCAGTTTTGAGCCGGTTTTATAACCTGTTTTAAGCTTAACAAAAGTGAGCATGATTTTGTTTATAGGCCATAGGGGGAAACCTTAGGGTGTGTACAAACCTCCATACAAAGAAATCAAGGTTAAACCATGTTTAAGTAAGGTAATTCTACTAAAACATTTAACCGTGCAGTTTTGAACCAAAACTGGCCGGTTTGGCAAAAGGGCTTGATGTCCCATCTTTTTGTGAGCATGATCGGAAATAAATGCTTGGGCCTGAAAGTAGACATCATAAGGGTTCCAAAAATGTAAAAATTCAAGACTTAAGCCACAATGTAGCTTAAGTAATAAGATGAACAAAATCGGGTAATTTCTGGTCCTTCAACTCGGTTACTTGACTTTGGCTCTCTTCAACAATCTGAGCCAATGCTTGGAGTTTGGAGCTTGCAATGGACCTTGTTGGACTTGTTGGACCTTATTCCTTGTCTTTGGTGGTGGGGACTCCATCATCCTCCCCTTGTTGAGAAGATTTGATCCTCAAATCAGCAAGGTAATCATCGTCTTGGTAAGCTTTCAAATCAGCTACATTGAATGTGGCTGAAACTCCATAGTCACTTGGTGAATCAACCTTACAAGCATTGTCATTAATACGTTCAGGTACCTTAAATGGACCATCATGGCATGAGCTTATTCTTCCTTTTAGATGAAAATCTTTCCTTCCTAAGGTGAATCCACACGAGGTCTCCAGGTTGAAAAACCACCTTCTTCTTGTGTTTGTTGGCTTGAGCTTGATATGTTTCATTAGTCTTCTCAATCTTTCTCTTTACCAACTCATGAATCTTCCTGATTTTTTCTACCCTTGATGATGCATCAGCACTTGGCTTTTGGTCCATAGGTCGTGGTGTAAGATCAAGTGGACTAAGGGGATCAATTCCATAGACCACTTTGAAATGGGAAAGACCAGTAGCCTTGCTTGGTGCCTTGTTGTAAGCAAATTCTGCATGGGGTAAAAGCAAATCCCAAGCTTTGGCATGAGGCTTAATCAAACCTCTTAAGAGTGTTCCCAAGGTTCGATTAGTAACCTCAGTTTACCCATTAGTTTGTGGATGACAGGTAGTACTATACTTCAGTTTAGTACCTAACCTTTTCCACAATGTAATCCAGAAATGAGTCAAAAACTTGGTATCCCTATCAGAAACAATGGACCTAGGAATACTATGTAATCTTGGCAATTCCCTGAAATACAACTCTTCAATATGTGTAGCATCATTAGTCTTGTTGCATGGAATGAAATGAGACATCTTAGAAAACCTATCTACGACCACAAAGATAGAATCCTTGTTCCTTTGGATTTTAGGCAGTCCAAGAATGAAGTCCATACTTAAATCAACCCAATGTAATGTGGGAATAGGCAGAGGTGTGTATATGCCATGGGGTAAGGAATGGCTTTTAGCCACTTGACATATCCCATACCTCTTCAGAATGTCTTGAACATCCTTCTCCATGGCTGGTCAGTAGTAGTGCTCCCTTAGCATAGTGAGTGTCTTGTCTCTTCATAATGGCCCGCTAGAGAACCTCCATGAACCTCTCTGATTAGAAGCTCCCTTTTGCTACACTTTAGCACACACAGCTGTGTACCCTTGAATAGAAATCCCTCCTGGATTAGAAAATCTCCTTTAGGGTGCTTAGAACAATAAGCATACAACTCCCCAAAGTATTCATCCTTGTCATATAAAGCTTTTAGATGCTCAAAACCAAGTACACAAGCATCTAACTGAAATAATAAAAGCTACCTCCAAGATAGAGCATATGCACCTTGATTGAGTTTTCCTAAGTTATGCTTGATGGTGAAATGATATGATTGCATAAACTCAACCTATTTGGCATGACGTGAGTTCAACTTACGTTGGCCTTGAATATACTTCAAAGCTTCATGGTCAGAATGTAAGATAAACTCACTTGCAATAAGATAATGATTCCAATGCTCTAACCATCTCACAATGGCATAGAACTCCTTATCATAAGTGGAACACTTTCTTCTTGAGTCACATAGTTTCTCACTAAAGAAGGCTAGAGGTTTACCTTCTTGAGTAAGAACTCCACCTATGCCAACTCCTGAGGCATCACATTCCACTTCAAATACTTTACTAAAGCACGGCAAGGATAGAAGTGATGCTTGAGTAACCCTAGTCTTGATCTCTTCACAGGCAGATTGGGCTTTTAGTGTCTATATAAATGATGTACCCTTGATAACTTCAGTCATAGCAGCCATAGTAGTGCTAAAACCAAGAATAAACCTCTTGTAGAATGAAGCTAAACCATAGAAAGCTCGAATATCATGGATACTCTTTGGAACTGGCCAAGACCAAATAGCCTCAACCTTGCTTTCATCTACCTTAATACCATCTTCAATAACAATAAAACCAAGAAATGTAACTTCAAGAGTAAAGAAGGCACATTTCTTAAGGTTACCAAATAGCTTCTCACGTTTTAGCATAGGCATTACTTGAGTTAAGTGATCTTGATGCTCATGCTCATTCTTAGAATACACCAAAATATCATCAAAGTATGCTACCACAAACTTTCCTACGTATGTCCTGACACTTGGTTCATTAACCCTATGAAAGTACCACGTGCATTAGAAAGACCAAAAGGCATTACCAACCATTCATAAAGCCCTCCTTTAGTCTTGAAAGTTGTCTTCCATTCGCCACCTTCTCTAATTCTGATTTGGTAGTAACCACTTCGAAGATCAATCTTGGAGAACACCTTGGAGCCATATAAGTCATCTAGCATGTCTTCAAGTCTAGGTATAGGGTACCTATACTTGATCGTGATCTTGTTAATGGCCCTGCTATCTACATACATTCTCATTCCTCCATCCTTCTTAGGCACCAAAAGAGCTGGGATGGCACATGGGCTTCAGGACTCACGGATTAAGCCTTTGTCCTTCAATTCTTCAACTTGTCTTTGAATCTCCATGGTGCCTTTAGGATTCATCCTGTATACTGGCTTGTTTGGTAGGATGGAACCTGGAATAAGATCAATGTGATGCTGAATGTCTCTTTTAGGAGGCAAACCCGTAGGTATCTCCTTAGGAAACAAGTGATAGAAGTTTTGAATTAGTGCTTTAGCAATGGGGTGAGTGGGTAGTGGACTTTATGGCTCTTCTTGGATCCTTAATATCCACTCCTTAAAGGCTTTAAACTCATGTTGGGAAGCTTTTAAGATGGGCTCACTCATGGATAGTAGCATTTCAGCTTGTTTGGGCTTGTTTTGTGGCTACATTTCATGGAGTTTAGATGGGGGTAAAGGGACTAAGGTGATCTTCTTGCCATCCTTGGTGAATGAGTAAGTGTTTAAGTAGCCATTATGCATAACCCTACGGTCATACAGTCATGGTCTCCCTAAAAGCATATGACATGCATCCATAGGAATAACATCACACCATAACTTATCTTGATAGTTCCTTCTAATAGACAAAGAAATCAAGCACCGAGAGTTCACCTGAATTCCCTTGCTTTGATTTAACCATTGGATGTTGTATGAATGTGGATGAGTCATTGTTTGCAATCCTAGCTTCTCAATCATGCTAAGAGAAACCATGTTTGCACAGCTCCCTCCAACAATGATTAGAGAACACACCTTGTCTTGGACAATACAACGGGTATGAAAGATGTTCTCTCTTTACTCACCTTTAACTCCTCTTTGATTGCTTATAACTCTCCTTAAAACCAAGAGTTCTCCTTCATTAGCCTCTTCCATGACTTCCTCTTGAGTTTCCCCAAGTTCTGGTTCACTTTCAACTTCATTTTCCTCCTCTTTAAAATCCTCCTTCACGGCTGTCCATTCAGCTAGAGTAATTACCTTTCTGTTTGGACAATCCAAAGCTATATGTCCAAGACCTTGACATTTAAAGCACCTTCTATTGCTCATGGGGTTAGGATTGGGTCTATTTTGGGGTGTTTGGTTCTTTTGTGGAGCTGGGGTTCTTTGTGGAAAGGAAGGGAATGGATTTTATGGCTTAGGAATAGGATTAGAACTCCCCTTATTAAAAGGTTGATTTCGGTTTAAAGGTCGTGTATTTTGAGCTTTAAAGGGCTATCTTGCCTTCTTTTGCTGCTCCACTTTATGTGCCAACACACAAACATCATCAAAAGAAGCATATGCTTGCAGTTCAACCACATTAGAGTACCTAGGATCAAGTCCTCCCAAGTATCTAACTATGGTTTATTCTTCTGGCTCTTGTATATCACACTTGATTAGCAACTTCTCAAACTCACGTGCATATTATTCAACACTCATATTAACTTGAGTAAGGTTATGAAGCTGAGAATAACAATCTTGGACATAAGTTGGTGGAAGAAAATGAGCCTTAAGCTTAGACTTCATTTTATCTCACGTACGGATCTTAGCTTTTCTTTCCCTTGCCCGTTTAGAACACAAGTTGGTCCACCATAAAGATGCATATTTTCTCAACCTTAAGGCCACTATCTTGACCTTTTTATCTTTAGGAACATCTTTATACTCAAAAACCTCTCAACAGTAGGTATCCAATCAAGAAATTCTTCAGGATCAAGCTTACCTTCAAATTCAAGAACTTCCACTTCGAAATCATTGGAATTAGCTTGAGTTCGAGGTTCTGCCCTTTCCATTCTGGTTGGTTCCTTCTCGCTAGACGAACCAACTTCATGGCTAAATACATGTTCTTGCCTTCTTGGTTCAGATTGAAAGGTATCTTCATTCAGTTTTTACTTTTGCTTCAAAACCGAACCTACCTGTTTTCTCAAGTACGCATTTTGAGCTTGAGTCTCTTAATTCCTTTGAGAATCCTCTTGTATTTTCCTTGATAGCAATTCATTCTAATTCATTAAAGCTTCAAACTTCTCTTCCAAGGCCATGCTTGAAGAACTCATGCTCACAGATTGTGTTTACACTTGGCTAGAAACGAAACTAGGAGTTTGTTTAGAAATGGAGTAGGAAACGAATTCTGGAAATGAGATGGACGTACCAGGCCAAGGAGAAACCTTTGCTCTGATACCAAATATGATGTTTCTTTAAGGGAAGGAATGAAAACTAAGGCTAGAAATCAAGAACACACAGTTTGTAAACTGAAAACTAGCTTAGCTCTCCTTGAACCTGTGTAGATAATCAAGAAGAATGATAGAACTAAATTGATGTTTGGATACAGAAACACCACCAAACACTAGCTTAGGGTCCCTAAACTTTGATTAAGACACAGAAACACCCCTTAAACAAAGATTAGGACTTACTTAAATACCACCTTAATCGACCAAATTAAGGATAAGCAAGTGGAGTATTTGAAAGCATGAAAGCACGAAAGCTCTCTAGGTTGAGTTTTGATTCAAACTCTGATTATACAGCAAATGGTCATGAGAATGCTTTTGTTATAGGCCTAGCAAGCAAGTAAGCTAGCACCTAAGGTTTCCTTCCTAGGTAGGAAACCTGTTAAACTAAGTTAATCTCACGGTTTAAGCAAACCCAAATACAAGCATGATCAACTTAGGCTAACTACAAACTAAATGAAAAGGGAAGAAAAACAAATGATGTTTATAACCTTAACCATATGTAATTAAGCCTAATACAAGCATCTATCTAGCAAAAGAAAAGGGGGGAGCAGCCGTAAAGTGGTTTCTCCTTTTCAACTAGCCAATAGAAACCGTGAGCATGTTTTCTTACAGCAAGCCTCCCATTGGTTGTTCTTTTCAATGTTACAGCTGATGATTGGGCTCTAGAAGCCTTGGGATGTGTGCTAAGTTTTGGGACATGTGCCACTCAAGCTAAACAACAGCAAACCCTTGAAAGAGGGTAAAATGGTCGGGTTGCACTGAACCGGGTGCACGGGTAGTTTTGAGCCGGTTTTCAAACCTGTTTTAAGCTTAACAAAAGTGAACATGATTTTGTTTTCAGTCCACGGGGGGAAACCTTAGGGTGTGTTCAAACCCCCCTGCAAAGAAATCAAGGTTACACCATGTTTAAGTAGGGTAATTCTACTAAAACATTTAATTGTGCAGTTTTGAATCAAAACTGGCCGGTTTGACAAAAGGCCTTGATCTCCCATCTTTTTGTGGCATGATTGGAACTAAATGCTTGGACCTAAAATTAGACATCATAAGGGCTCCAAAAATGTAGAAATTCAAGACTTAAGCCACAATGTAGCTTAAGTAATGAGATGAACAAAACCAGGTAATTTCTGGTCCTTCAACCCGGTTACTTGACTTTGGCTCTCTTCAAAAATCTAAGCCAATGCTTGGAGTTTGGAGCTTACAATGGACCTTGTTGGACTTGTTGAACCCTCTTCCTTATCTTTGGTGGTGGGGACTCCATCAGGTAGTAATGGATAAATCATAATCACAGTGGCTATTTCGTTAATGTAGCTTATAAATTTAAAGAATGTCTCAATCATATAGCCTAAACATGCATGCTAAATGTAATCTTGAGCAAGAGCCAAAGCAAGTTTTAGAGATTTGAAATCTAAGAAGAGCCACACATAAAAAAGAATATGAGACTAAAATGATGAATTAGTCCAAATAAGGCTCAAAGCCTCATATGACAACTACCAAAGCTCAACTAGCTCATTAGATTACATGTGCCAAATATTCAAACAAAGAATCAGTAAGTAATCAAATCACAGTCTACATGATAGACAAAACATGAAGCACATTTCAAAAACTTATAATCAAATATTTTATTCGCAAATGGGCATAACAGAAAGGGTCAAAATAAACCAAACAAAACTACTTAGTCTCAAACTCATCATCGAAGGATTTTTATTGCTTTTATCAGTTTTTTCCTACCTTTTTTTATTTAATTCTACAATGCAACTAAAAATTGAAAATACCAAAATAATGCTAAAAAAAAGAAAAGAAACCTAAAAACAGAAAGAAAATGAAATGATCAATTAAATATGCAAGCTGCACCTAAATGCATGACCTAATATGCAAACTACTCACACATCCACATCCCACACACTTATTCACACATATCTCCCCGATGCTTGGACAAAACATTGTCCTCAATGCAAGGACAAAAAAATCAATGGGGAAGAAAAAAACGAACTAAAAAGGATGAGGAGGGGGAGAAGGAGGGTGGTGATGAGAAATATGTTAGTCGTGTCGAGTCTCTAAACAAGCCCTAAAGTCTTGGAAGTATTGGTTTTGAGAAGCAATCATCCCACGGAGCTCATCATGCCGCTCCTAAACAAAGTTACGAAGCACAAAATGCTCGGTTTGAATACAAGCTCGGAGAAATGCTTGCTTCTCTTGAATGGACTGAGGGATAGCATGCAAATTATCATAATCAGAGGAGGAGGATGGTTGGGATGAACTAGAGGCCCTTAGGCGAGGCAGGGGATGAGGTGTTGTAGGTTGCACCAACTGTTCACCACCCAACAAAAAGTAAAGATTGGCCTGGTTCAAGAGAGATGTTTGATCAATATTAGGGAGAGGCATGAGACAGCTCCCAAGATAAATCCAACAAACACCCCCAGCCTCTACCTTACAATTTCATTTGTTCAACAGCAGCTAAGTTCAACAGCTCAAAATAGGGAACTCTATCATTAGGGTTCCATTATATCCCAAGAGACCTAGCAATAGAGGTAATGAGGCCCCCAACCACAAATAGTGGCCGCACTATGTAACTAATTAGCCAAGAATGAACTAGGGTCTAGTCAGTCACCTTGGAGCATGCTATACAAAAAATACAATTCAGACAGGTGAGCCACGTTCAAACTATCCTCCCTCGCAAACAAGCCACAGGCAAGCAATCGTCTGGCCACTCAAATACAGGGGGTTTCTAATAATAGTGCCTGTGGAGTTGCTTGTATCATGCCGACAATCCCCAGAAAGTTCATTCCAAAAAGTATTCGGGTTAAATTCTTTAGGGACATGTCGATAAGGCAAGTCCATACTTGGTGGAAAACTAAATATACGATTAAAGGCACTCAAGTTCAGTTCATGAAACTCCCTATTTAGATAGAAGGAAATGTATCCTTCTTGACAATGAGACCCACTTGTGAACTCCGTATGCAACGTGCACAAAAATTAAAGGGAGAGGCCACGATAAGTTTGGTCTCTAATCTCTAAAAATTACCCCATACCTCCCCTAACAAACAACCAACATATTTCATCCAACAAACCCAATCTCGTTAACAAATCCTCATCATAATAATGAGTAGCAACAACTAGGTTACTGCTCAAAGTATTGTATCTAGCAATATGTTCAGGATGTATTAAACCAAGGGCATTAGAAATATTACCTCGGTTTCTTCTGTTGGTTGAGGTTCGGGAAGTTCGAGGTGCTCATTGAGGTGCTTGACTGGATGTCCCAGCCTTTTGGGTGGTTCTTGCCTTCTTCTTGGGTGCCATGGTAATAGTGAATTGATGGTTGAAAGCCGTAACCACTAAATAAAGTGAAAATGGAAAAGAAAATGACAAAAAAATGCAAAATTTTTGAAAATTAAGGGGAAATAGGAAGAAATATGGAAGAAAAAGAGAGAATTTGGAAGAATGGAAGGTAAATTGGAGTTGTTGAATTCTAAAGTATGAAGAGGGGTAGAATGTGAGAGAAAGAAGGCAAGAAAAGAGAAATTTCAAGGAAATTTGGAGTAAAGGTAAAGAAAATAAGAAGAAAGGGAAGAAAGTTGATGAAAAATGAGCAAACATTGAAGGTTTAGAGGTGGTTAGTTATGAAGGTTTTAGAGAGAGAAAGAGAGAATTTTGAGGGAGAAGGATGAAAGGTAGAGGATGAAGAATAAGTGTGTGAGGTCAAAGGGCTTAAAAAGCCCTTGACCGCAGACAGAGATCCTCACCATAGGCCGTGAGGTCCACCATGGAGGGTTCATGGCGAACTCTGTTTCTATGTTTCTTCATTTTTGCTGGCAGCAGCTCTACGGACCAAATGGTGCACCATTAGGGGTCTGTGGTGGCCTACTAGTAAAGCTTCAAAGACTCTTATTTTTGCTCGATGATTTTTTTCTCTCTTCTTTCTACTTCTTTTGCTTCTTTTTTCTTTTTTCTCTCTTTTTTGCTTCTCATCTCTTTTTTTCTATCCTTTTTTTCTATCTTTTACTAGAAAAACAAAAATAACACACCATATACAATCAAAGAAAAGAAAAACTAGTAAACGGGAAAAAAATTGGATTGCCTCTCAAGAAGCGCTCTTTTAGGGTTGGGAGCTCGACCATCTCTTCTAGGAGGGCTCGGGATCAGAAAGATGGTGGACAAGAGGCTTGTCAATGGATTCCCCATATCTCCCGATTTACCTTTATCACAGACCTCGAATTCAAACTCTTGCACTAGAAGGTAGCATCTCAAAAGCTCGGGATGGATGTCCTTCTTTACCATCAAGTGGCTCCATTTAACACGATCCATGTACAGAATGAATTTGTAGTGGGCTCCATCGGACAGGCCACTATTAAGCTTGACTCCTAAGTCAAAGTCACACTCTATATCATTAATAGGAGGCGTGGACTACACTACTTGAGCAAACCTGCAATAATCGCTCATGGAAACCCCATTAGTAGCATAAGGCTCATCCCTGATTACGCTAGGTGGCCCGGGCACATTAAATTCCACCCTAGCATAAACTAGAACGAGGCTTTCAGACGTAACACATTCAAACACAAAATGGTCAACATGCCACCAATCATCAAACAAACTTATCTCATGAAAATTCATATATATCTTCGTCTAAAGTAGATGAAGGAGAATGGATATTCTGGTTTTCAAAAAAGACAAATTCAATATGACATTCTCCTACATCAAATGTTAATCGTCCTCATTTCACATCAACCTTGCGACTAGAAGTGGCCAAGAAGGGTCTCCCTAGAATAATCCAGGCATACGAGTCTATGGCCATATCTGTGATGATAATGTCATCAAGCATATAAAAATCACCTACTTTTATGGGAATATTATCTAAAATGCCCAAAGGGCACTTCATGGAATGATCCACGAATTAAAGTGAGATAGGTGTTGGTTGCAACTCATCTAAACCAAGCTTCTGAAAAATGGAATAAGGTATAAGACTAACACTTGCACCAAGATCGTATAAGGCCTTATCAATCATCACCTGACCGACCATACAAGGAATAGAGAAGCTACCAGGGTTTTTAAGTTTAAGGGGAAACTCTTCAGGTACCACCACATTATGCACCCCTCCAAAGGGTACGGTCTCAAACTCAGCATGTTTCACCTCACTCTCGACTAAACCTGCCAAAACTGACCCAAGACCAAAAACCCGAACTGAACGATCCAAACCCATACCCGAACTGACACCCAAAATGGGATGAACTAATCTGGACCCGAACACCCAATGTAACCCGATCCATAACCGAACAAAACCCGAATTCTAGCATGACCAGAAATGAACCACACCCGAAATGACCCAACCAAATTCAAACCCGATCCATAGTGACCCAACCCTAAGTGAGCCGAACATGCATAACCTCAACCTGAACCGAACTGTATCTGATTTAAAACCGATAAGATTCTTACTGACTCAATTTTCATCGAATAAAACCCGAACCCGAGTCTAACCGACACGAATATAACCCAAACCGAAGCACACTTATAACCTATCAACCCAAAACTATTCCTAATTCCCTAAATTTCGTTACTAAGGCCTAGAAGAAAAACTCCTATAGCAATTTAGCACAAGTTTTAATAAACAGGCAAGTTGTAATCTAACTATTAACCGTAGTGCATAATGTCATTAAAGTCTTAATCAGAAGATAAAATGTAATATTGTTGACGTATTTCAATTAGGCGACGACCAACAAGTAGGAGACTGGGGGAGGGTTAGGAGGCAACCGACGAGTAAGGGACTGAGGGAGGCTTAGGCGACGGCCGGGGAGTAGGAGATTGACTGAAGGATGGTTGGAGTTTTAGGCGGCGAAAGATAAGGGACTTAAGTAAAGCAACTATCACGGTCTCAACTGACCAGTCTGTCGTGAAGGGTTTTCAGTTTTAAGTTTCATTTAAGTTTTGATTCTTAAAATAATAAAATTCTTAAACTATCAGCAGTAA
>JACYFF010031957.1:93850431-93867543 GCA_017589665.1 Selenicereus undatus
GAATTTTTAAGGTGCTTGTTGAGAATAAAAAGTGGTCTTTTATATCCACGGGGTGGTCTAGAATTTAATTGAGGAGGCACAAAAGGGTATTAGAACTATAGAAGAAATTGGAGAGATTTCTCCAACCAGGATTATAGGCGTTAGAGAATGGGTCATTGGTCAGTCCAGGATTGAAATTGTTAAGATAGTTAACTGAGTCACTAGCATCTTGAGCAGATGGACTCCCGACTTGACAATTTATAAACATTAACAAACCCACAAATTTCACATGATGGGGAAGGGGTACTTGAACTAATGGAGTTAACATTCAATCGTTCTAACCTTTGAGACATGGTATCTACCTTAGCAGAAAGCATAGGCATAGCATTAAGTTCTAACTTACCTTCATCCCTCTTGGGTTGACTTCTCTCATTGGACCATTAGTAGTTATTTAGCTCTTTCTCTTCAATAAGATTGTAAGTCTCGTCTTAAGTTTTGTTCATAAGTGTACTGCCCGCTACTGCATCTATAGTAGACCTCACCGATTGAGTGGCTCCATTATAGAAGGCTTGCACTAACATCCACCGTTGAAGGCCATGATGTGGACATAGCCTCAATAGGTACTCAAAAGCTCCCATGCTTTATATAGCGATTCATCCTCCCTTTGAGCGAAAGTGGTGATTTGGTTTCTCAAACTTGTCGTCTTGCTTAGAGGACATAATTTCACACGAAAGACTTTGGTGAGCTAATCCCACGTTGTGATGCATCCCGAAGGCAAAAAATATATCTATGCTCTCGCCTTGTCCCTTGGGGAAAAGAGATATAACCGCTATCATATGGCATCGGTAGAAATACCGTTGAGCTTCAACGTGTTGCACACCTCTCAGAATACCAAGAGGTGTAAGTTGGGATCTTCTAGCCAACTGCCTCCAAATTGGGATTGTTACACCATGGAAATAAGAGTCGACTTCAGCTCAAAGTTATAGACTTCCATGTTAGGTCGAGCAATGCTAGAGGCAATGCCTTGGACCGAGGTGACAAAATCTCGAAGCATTCTTCTTTGGTCATCTCCTCCTCCCACCATCATTAAAGAGGCTTCTTGAGCTTTGGCTATTTGCCCCTCTAACCTCAACTTCTTCCTCTTAAAGCGAAAAGTCCTTTCCATTTCCAGATCAAATTCAAACGGAAAGGGACTTCGTATATAAGTGGAAAAATCCTACAAAAATCACCACAAAACACTACCAACACAAATCAAGAAAACACAAGGAAAAAGAAAAACACAAAAAATGCTTAGTTAATCCAAATAGGCGAACTCAATATCCACAAATTGGTTCCCGACAACGGCACCAAAAACTTAATGCAACTGTTGGCGCACGGTTGTTATAGTATAGTTTTAATATCAATCCCATAGAGACCAAATGTAATCTACTGAGTTTTAACCTATTATAAAAGGCTGAGCAACCAAATTTTCAACAGGTTGTCTCAACTATCAATATTTAGCTAACGGAAATTCAATCATATTAAAAGCATCTAGGGAATTGCTTCGCCTAGTAAAGAGTTGGATCGTTGGATTTAAATATGCACTTTATCTAGACTGGATGATTCGAAGGAGCGCAATCAAACTAAGAATTCAATCTTTTCTTTCAAAACAAACTGAATTGCCTAAACTAATCAAATTAACATTCTTGCAAATGTCCTTGGTTTTGGTATTGGTTATGGATTTTTAATTGCTAGGACTTCCTCTCAACTAATAACTCTCTTTCAAGAAGTCATTAAATTAAGTTCTAACTTGTTGTTCTAATAGTGAGTTTCTCTTTTCAGTTCTTCACTTAACTATCGAGTATATGCAAGCAAACATGGCCAAAAATCTACTCACAACATTTCATCCACAAGATAGAATTCAATCAAATAATTTTGATAAAGCATAAACATTGAAAATTAAAGATCCAACATCAATACTTTGGCTAATAATTTCCTAGATTAAGAAAAACTACTCACACATAATTGAAATAATCTACATCTAAACAAAAGTTTAAGAGGAGACTAGGAGGGAAAGAAAACTAAGCAACTATGATGGTCTTTAATGGCCTCCGAAACTCCAAGCTTCTAAGTGCCCATCTTCTACTCCAATTGCCTCTCTTACTCTAAAGAAAACTTGAAAATCCTAAAACTAATGATAGAAGTGAGATAGTAGTTAGTGTTAGATGTCCTGGTAATGTATGCTCTCCCCTTTCAGCGGCAAAAAAAAAACCCTATTTAAACATGAACTTGGCCGTCCTCAACCACATCATGAAGTAGACAAAGTGGCAAGCAATTTCAAGCTCACCACGGACGGTGGCCTTCACCACGGTGGCCTCAACAACATTCTCTATTTCTTCTTTCTTCTCCATAGGCATGGTGACTAAAGGGCATCCGTGGAGGACCAAAACATACTCAATTGGGGTCAAAGTAAGGGTAAAAAGGTCCAAAAACCTACAAAACAAAGAAAAAAACCATACCCAAGTGTACAACGGGGCTAGAAGTGTAGATTGTAATGTAAAGTTCATAATATTCTCTAAAAATGCAGCAAAATGAGCCCAAAATGAAATGCACTCTAAGCATTTATCATAGCCCCCTATTTATAGTTGTTCGCATCAAAATTATGATCTTTTTACGATATCCTTATACTTAATTTATGCTCCAAATAAATATGAAATTAGAATTTTTATTTGATTTTGTTTTATTTTTTTAGGTGATGAAAAAATTGGAAAAATGGTAAAAAGATGGAGAAAAGGATGAGAAGAAATTGGATCAATGGAAGAAATTGAAACAAGGCCTAAACCTTGGCCTACTCTTCATGGCCCAACAACAAAACAAAAGAAAAAATGAAGAAAAAAGTTTTTAAAAAAAAACCCACCAGACCCAACAACCCATCCTAACCTTCCCTTCCCCCACTTCCTGGTCCCGTGATACCCCCTCCCCCTCATGTTCCTTACTCTCTCTTCTCTCTCATGGGCTCAAACCTAACAGAATTCCTCATTATCTCCTTATCTTCTTCTTCTTCCTCCCCAAAACAGACTTCACCATCAAACACCAGCATCGAACACCATCTCCACGCCTAGCACCATCATCTCTGCCTTCATTCATGTACCTCCTAACAATGAATCATATCTTTCAAATGCCAGCACATCACCCATCCCCGCCATGCATGCCATCCGTGAAATCAACGATGAATATGAAGATGAAGGCTGATTTGAAGGAGAGTATATTAGGAAGCAGCAACGCAAGCTAGGGATCTATGATTTTTTAGGGTTTTTTTTGTTATTTTCAATTCTAGATTTTAACAATTTAGTGTTTCAATTCAATTTCATCTGTTTTGATTTTCGAAAGTCAAATCCATTTTTAGCTTACAGTTTCACCTAAAATGCTTTGTTTTTTAACCTTTGTTGATTTCCAGCTTGATACTAAACGGATTAAGGACATTACTTTTGATAAGTTACAAATTTTCCCCCTTCCCTATTTTTTGGAATTCGAGGCATCGGTAATGGTAATTTTGCCATTTTTAATGAGCTTCGAAGCTTATGCGTTGATTGGTTTTGGGTTACTAGTTGGCTGCAAATCCAAATCTTCCTCCATGTCTTTAATTTCTTTGTTGCTCTGTTTAGTTTGAGCCCAAATCTAGGTCATTCTTGGCTAAGCTTGAATCTTCCTTCCCTCTACTCTCTACCTTCTCTGCTCGGTTGCTATTATGGAATGCTGGATTTCAGTTTAGGTTTTGATTGTTTATACTTTGTTACTTTAGAGTAGGTCTGGTGTGCACCCAGTTTTTAGTTCAACATCCCCTCCCCTGTTACTTCGTTTTTTATTTGGGTTGATCACTTGATCTGATTTGGGTTTGATTGTGGCTCTGCTATTTTGTTGCTTTATTACTGTGTTTTCATATTTGGGAGGATGAGTTTAGGAATATCGATTGATGCTGGATTGATTATGGAAGTTGGATTAATTGTTGAATTGCTTTTGTTGGGTTCTTCCTTCTTCTTCCTTTCGTGATTTGCATCCCCTACTCTTGCCTGAATTCCTCTTCTTGTAACTGTACCTCTATTTTTGTTTATTGTGAGGTTGATGTAGGTTAGGTTTTATTATGTCTTAATTTTGGGAATTGGTTATGATTTCATTTAAGTTAGGCAAGCTTAGTGGATGTTATTATTTATTAGTTTGTTTTAGTGAGTTTTACTTAGTTGATAATCGTAGATATTATGGTCATCCGATAGATTAATTGTGGCTTGTTTTAATCATTCTAGTCATTATTTTCTTAATTATTGTTAGTTTAGCCTAGTAGTTTAACTTTATTTTGTGACCTAATTTTTAGCCCTATTCCTAAGGAGACAACCCTCAAGTATTACATTGAAAGGAGTACACTTGCGACATTTATATTTTATCTTGAAAGTATTGTACAATAGTAGTTGAGGGGATAGTCCAAATTGGTTCAGAAATAGTAACCTAATCCTAGTCCCATTAAGGCTAATCTGAACAGGTACACTAATTTAGCTAGAATTTTGATTAATTAGTCTCAGTAAACTAATCAGCCTATAATTCTAGTTAATTAATCATGTTTAGGTAGAAAAGGACTCTTAGAGATGCAGCTCAGCCGGGTTCTTGCAAGCAAGAACCCGGCCCATTTCCTGGACTGGGCTGCATATAGCCCTATTTGTGTTAGCCATAACTTTCATGTCCGACCTTCTTTTAAGTGATTTGTGTTTTCCTTGAAAGGTTATTGACTCTAGTTTCTAATCAAACTAATTTCATAATTTTGGGTAATTGTGGAACAAGATATAAGCAAAATAATGAAAAGGTGTCATTGTCAGCGCAAGCCCAAATATTCGACTTATATCTTTTCCGTTGCTTATTGGATTTCGGCGGTGCATCATGTGTCATTAGAAAGCTCATTCAATGAAGAATACCAATACGAAGACTTAATGATTTTATTCTCCCTAGAATGGACTCAACTAAAAGCCGAACATTGTCAATTTTGGCCAAGTCGGGCTTTTTTTGGCTCTAATGCCTTTTGGATTCAAATTGAAGGATTACTCTACGGGGCCCCCAAGCATATAAATTGGGTATAATTTTTGTCATTAGGAAATTGAAAACAAGATGACATCTTTAGGCGTCCATAGTTAGCTCCCACTTTGGCCGAGCCTGGACAACGCTAAACTCAAAGTAGTTGTTGCTACTTGTAATTATTTGTCTAGCTGTGATGATGTAGAATCCAAGCCTGACCTCTGAGGGTCCTAAGACTTAGTGCTTGCTAACTTTTTCGATGACGGTGGCTGATGTTAGAAATTCAAGCCCGATAGTTAAGGGCCCTAAGACTTGCTGCCAGCCAACTTTCGCCGTGTCAGTGGTCAATGATGTTGAATCCAAACTTGGCTACTGAGGATCCTGAGGCTTGGCACCCGCTAACTTTCACCATGATAATGGTCGATGATATAGAATCCAATCATGGCGACTAAGGGTTCTGAGATTGGTGTTTACCTACCTTTACTGTGACAGTGGCCGATGAATTTTATCAGACTTATGATGGTGAAAAGTTCCATTGTGCCGAGAAAGCAATGTTGAAATGTCACATTGTGCTAGGAGCTAGTGGTTGTCCCATTGTGCTAGGATCCAACAATGTCAAAATATCCCATTGTGTTGGGAGCCAACGATATGGAAATATTTCATTCTACCTGGAGCCAGTAGTTGTTCCATTATGTCGAGTGAGCGACATTGAAGTGTCCCATTTTTCCAGGAGCCAGAGGTTATCCCATTGTGCCAAGAACCAACAATGTCAAAACATCCCATTGTTCCAGGAGCCAGTGATGTCAAAATATCTCTTGTACCGGGAGCTAGCAGTTGTCCCGTTGTGTTGGGCCAACGGTGTTGAAATGTCACATTGTGTCGAAAGCCAGTGGTTGTGCTAGGAGCTGGTAATGTCAAAAATCCCATTTTGTTAGGCCAGTAATGTTGAGATATCCCATTTTACTGGGAACTAGCAGTTGTCCTATTGTGTCGGGAGCCAGCAAAGGTCCCATTGTGCCAGGGCAAGCAATGTCGAAATATCTTGTTGTGTCAGGAGCCATCGATTCTCCCATCTACCAATTTCAAAATATCCTGTTGTACCAGGATCCAACGATGTTAAAATATCTCATTGCGCGGGGAGGCAGTGGTTATCCCATTGTGTTGGGAGCCAACATTCTTAAAATGTCCTATTGTACCACAAGCCAGCAGTGAAACTTAGAGGTGTGGATGCTTGAAGATCTATGGCTAAATTCCTAAGAACTTGGTAATGTTTGAGCCTAAAGACTTATAACAAGATCCCTCCGAACTTATTGATGTGTGCGCCTGAAGACCTATTGCTAGGTCCCTATGAACTTCCTTATGTTTAACCCTGAAGATTGATCCTTGAGGACCTTATGGCATGAGATAGTGAGATGTCGCATCTTCAAGTTTGACCTTTTACCACTCAGGCATTGAAGTCATCTCCTTCTAATAAAAGACTGTTGAATGATAAAATGTGTTGGATTTTGAGGCATCCCTCTATGTTAAGATAAAAAGGATGAGGTGTCCTCTATGGTCCTCTTGGGCTTTGTTAGCAAATGATTTGAAGTTGGGTTGATGTCCTTTGTATAAGGATGCTTGCGTAAAGCCTTCTTTGAGGATCGAGCCCCCACTTTGACTAAGCCTGATTGAGGCGAGGGTCAAAGTATAGATGTCTTAATACTAGCCATTGACATCATCTTAAGAACCTTTGATGTACATTCATGGTCTACCAGGGTTGTGTACCCTTTCTGTATGGTCACTATGAAGGTTGATTGCACTCTTCTTCAATCTAGGGTTCCCAAACCATCAAAGCAGAGGAAGGCCTAGTACATGAGCTAAAGACCCATGTATTGACGCATTCGCAATTTCTAGCCTAGGTTAGACTGTGCATATATGCTGACTATGCAAACTCGACTAGACAGAAATGATTGCTTTGACTATGCAAATATTATTATGCTTGACTATGCAGACATGTGATGGTCAAACCTCGCATGCATGTAAGTTCCATACCAAATTTGGGGTCCATTGGATGAGGCCCAATTAAGGTAGAAAAGACTAATGGGTTAGGCAGATGATGTCCTATGGCTTAGAATGAGGGGTAAAAGTTGGGCCACTACTGGGTTAGGCCATGTCAGGAGTAAATCTGCCCAAGACAAAAATTCCTTTTTTAAGAAATCAGTATCCTGTAATTTTGCATTAAAGTGCTCTCGCTCTAAGGAAGCCCCCAATTATAATGAAGTCGTAGATGTGTAATAATAGTGACAACATAAGATGCTTTTTCTAGTTTTATTTAGAGTAGTCCCCAGTCTAGTAGAGTAAATGTGATCCTTCCCATGTTGGGAAGATGCTTTTGCTGGTGTTGCCTAGAGTAGCCACTAGTTTAGAGGAAAGAATATGGTTATCTCCTTGTCCAGAAATGTTTTTTCCATGAAGGAAGCCCTAATTTTCTATGAAAATATAGGATAGGCCCTATCTTGCATAATGGGTGAGTGCTAATTTAGGAAAGTTGAGAATACGAAGTGACTATCCACTCTCAAATTTATAGTCATGGTTGATACCAAGAGTCCTGAACTTTAGAATTAAGGTGAGATTGAAGGCAATATGATTGTTGAGAAGTAATGGTTTGTCCAAGTCTAATTCGATGAGTGTACGCAATGGAATGCTTCTTTGTCCTCTAAAAATTAAGGTTTTATTTCCACTCTCCTTTTGCCTGCTCCTTTTCGCATTTTCGGGCCAGCCGCTCTTTACTATCTCTCTCTTTCTCTGGTTGGAGACTACATTACTCAAAAATTTCATGGTCGGGTCTCAAAGGGGTTACCTATTTATCAAATGTGGAATTAGGTCAGTCGTAGTTTAAGAATAAGAACACAAAGCCTAAGGGAAGGGTGACTTCAGGAGAACTTTTTAAGGTAGGCTTCGGGGTTAGGTGCCGAAGGAAGAAAATTAGGATGAAGGCTCAAATAACCCTTACGAAATCCTCAAGTGTGCGTGGGTGATGAATTTAGTGTGAATCATCAACTTCTTTCTTTCGTTATCCTTCTTGTTTTCGAACTCTTTTTCTGCTTCTTTTCAAGCTCTCTTTTTTTTCTTTTTTTTTTTCTTTTTGGCAAGACCGTTTGGTCTGAACTTTTCTTTTATTTTTTCTTTTTTTCCTTCTTCTTTTTTGCTGATTTTGATATTAATACCATCCATGACACACTCCCACTCCCTAGTTAGGTCGGATGTGGTTATGAAAGAAATAAGCCTATTTTAAGGCTCAAACAGGCTCCAAGTGATAACTTATCAGGTTTGACAAAGGTATTAATGTAGGTTATGAAAGGAGGCCTTCTATCCTAAGCATGTCCCTTAAATCTGCATGACCTATTGGATATAATTTTTTGATCTTTTCCCTATTTCAAATGGTGGCTTGAAATCCTTAGTCTCTTTGTATTTTATTTTTCTTCCTCTCCTTTTGCCTAGCTCGCCTTATCAGGTTTTCATGCTAGCCCCTCTTTTTTTTTTTCTTCTCTTATTTTTCACCCTTGATTCATCATAGGACAGAATCATTACATAACAAAGAACATGAAAATCTGTAAAATACTAATAAAGGATATTATTTTATTAATAAATCAAGGCTACATCAGACTTGGATTTACAATGGTAAAGAAAGCAAATGACTCTAAAACTCAATGTATGACGGTAAGCTAAGCATGACACATATGATTACATCATAGCTTCTAAATTCAACAAAACTCAAGACCCCATGTTGGGAGGCATTTTGGACTTGGACTTAACTATGCTCATCATGTAAATAGTCGGGTCTCAGTTTTCACTTTGGTGCTCTGAAATAGCTAGAATGCTATCTTGCAAGCCAAGTGGGCTACAGTCATTGTTGGGTGTTATGAATAGTTTCAGGTGGAGGAACCTCCCCTGACTTGAACATACTTTCTAACTTATTCTTGAAGCCCTAGCAGTCGTCTGTATCATGACCCCCTGCTCGATGATATTTGTAGTACTTGTTCAAGTCCTAGTTCTTGGGTTTCTATGTGCTTTCTATCTCTAGCTTGATTTGGGGGGAGGGGTTGATCATTCTTTTAGAAAATAGACGTTCTAGTGTTTGAGTATACGTGGTATTTGGTGTAGCAGTCTAAAGCGTGCACTACTTTGCTTGTGAAACCATTATCTTTCTTATCCCTATTCTAGTGGTTGCCCTTCCAAGTGTTAGTGGCTTTGGTGGATCTGTCTGTGATACGGGTTTAGACTAGAGTGGTCATCAATTCCATTTTCTTCTCACTCTCATCTAATCTAGTTTGCATCTTTTCCATCTTCTTCATGCGTTGAGCCAGTTTGTTACCTCCTGTCATTAGGACTTGTGAAATATTGGACTTTGACTTGGATTTTGACTTTCATCCAACTAGTGGAGTTTCCTTAGGCTCTTCTTGCGACAGAAGTCTCCTAGTTTGTGGACTCCGCTCGTGTACCTTATTGGTCTTCCTTATCCTAAATAATAAGGCAACAGTTTTAGAGGAGTGAATAATGGAAATGAAAGGTCAATAGCATTGGCTATAGGTTGAAGAAAGTGGTCAACTTGAAGTTAAGTAAGAAAGAGACGATAACTTATTGGGCTTGGAAGCCTATGTTGTAATGAGAATAGTTGGGGTTAAGATGTTAAATATAGGTTGAAATCGGGCCTAACCATGGACTAGGTCCTAAGTTAGACTTAGGAAGCTAACCTATGGGCCTTAGTTGGGTCTAAATGAAGATTGTATAACATATGGGCCTAGACTATGCCTAATAAGGGTGAGGACACAGATTGGGTAACCAGTTCTGGACCCAGAACTAGTTTGGAACCAACAGGTACGGACCTAGGGCTATTACACCTGTTTCGGGATCGGGTTCCAAAATTTATGACCCAATTATAACCAGATCCGGTACTACGTCCTGAAATTTTGGAACCAGACCCGCATACAATACCGGAACTCAATTAAAATTTAAAGAATATTGATGAAAAATATAAAAAGTAAACCCTTATTTCTTAAGTAATATATCTTTTGTACCAATACTCAACTCCCAACTATCCTAGTTTAATCCTCTATCATTTGTGATTTCAATTTATCGCCGACTTACCTTTTATGTATCTCAACCACCATGGATTTCTTCATTCAAGCTTTGATTTTTCTCCTCATGAGCTTTACGGCTTAATATGTATTTGTTTTTATATTATTTAGACAGTTTTCCTCTCTTTCTCTCTCTGTTTTAAGTGAATTAAAATAATTTTTAGGTTGCTCATTAGTTTTATAATATTGATTTGTGAGTTTGTTATTAGCATTGTCTCCAATTCTTTAAGTTACTTTAGAGTATGTGAATCTTCTTTATTACTTATTGCATATTTGATTTAGTCCTATAATTTGGTTTTTAGGATTTTTTCTTCAGATATGAGTTCTCAACTTACTTCAATCCCTCCCTCTTCCTATTTTCTTTGGGGAAAATATGGAGAAAAAAAAACATTATGTAGGAATCGGGTACCCGAAATCGAACTCAATCCCAAATGGGTCTAAATTCTAGGACTTGATTCAACCTGGGTCCAGTTTTGGTTCCTAAAAATGCAACCAAGCACCCAGTCTTGCTCCCTCCCAGTGGCTAAGCATGACTATGGTTTGGTTTACCTAGAGTGGGCAAGTTTTAGGATATGGGTGCATCTAAGTGGACTCATATATGGATCCAAGATCTAGGGAATGTGATGCGTAGACTATGAACTTATGCGTGGGCAAGATATCTAGGTCATGATTAGGCTAATGCATTATGAATATGATGTACAATTGGATGTAACCTAGAATGGACTATAGCTATGGGTCGTATTATGCACCTTGGGGCTAGATGGACTCATCAACTATGCGTGATGAGGCATAATGATTTATAACTCTTTGGCCTCAAATATCCTACAACTGATGTGCTAAGACTGTAAATGAACTATGATGATTTATGGACTTAACTCTAACACTGAGAGCCCAGAATACCGCTTCATGACTTGAATGCTAACCCTCAAGGGATGTAGACTTGACTTGGCCTCCTAATTGGATCCCGATCGGGTTCTAACTAGGTCCAAAATGTATCCCTTTTTTATTCTTACTTTTCACTGAACCTTTATGCATGTAGCCTAACAAACTCTACTGCTAAACCCTGATGGATCTTGGCTAGGTTCTATTGAGGTTAAAACCTCAATTTCATTCCTAGACATAGGTCGCCAATTCACTTTTTAAAAAAAAAATTTAAGATCCCAACCGGGATCTTTTTTTTTTTTTAACCACAACTGACATTCTAAAATGGAATAAGAACCTTTTCGAATTTTGGGCCAGTATTCCTTTCTAGACTCAATTGGCCCAAAAGCCGCTTTGATTGCTAATCTAATTTCCAAAGTCAATTTTCCCTAAACTTGGTTGTCCTAAGACTCATAGTGTCAACGCATAGTCCTTTAGGCTAAGAGAGTTAAATCATACAAGAACACCTTGCATTCCAATCATACACATGAGTTCCAGCGTAAATAAGAGTTCCATATACACTACAAAAAAAATGGTCATGCTTCCACACTTATTTAACCACACTTAAGTAAGCGTAGCAGGAAAATAAGTACCTAGTACTATCTCCACACATAATAAGTGCGGATAAATATAACCACGCTTATAAAAGTGGTAGTAAGATAATAATGTATGCCCACACATATTAAGTGTGGGGAATTACGTTTCGTAAATATGAAACAATTAGCACAGATATTAAGTGTGGTAGCCAATTTATTTAATTTTTTTAAATTGTGGTTTTTCTTTAATTAAACCCCCAAATTAATTTTAAAAAAAGAAAAAACAATTGAAATTGTGTTTTTCCTTAAATAAACCGCCAAATTAAATAAAAAAGAGGAAAACTTTTGGGTTGAAATTGAAACTGAGGTCGACGTGCGCCATGTTCATCTCTGCGCCAAATCCTCAATCCTGCGTCCCCCCCCCCCCCCTGGGGGTCTCTAGTTTAACCCTACCCTGCTTAACGCCCTCTGCTCTGGTCGGTGGTGATCAGCGGCAAGCTTCCGGCTGTCACGTGGTGATTTCTACCAGGTCGTGGGCTTGAAATTCCGGCGTGGTATGAAATTGATCCCACCATTCGTGCGCGTAAAAGCTTGAAATTCCGGCATCTCCTAGCTTCTGGCGGCAAGGATTCCGGCCATTCGCTCAATCTAGAGTCAGTATCATCATGCCCTTTCTCTCTTTATCTGAATTGAATGGTCTGAAATTGAAAATTAGGGATTGTATTGTGTGCCTTTAAAATTGCTTCAATTGAACTCTTTGTTGTACATGTCCTTGGGTTTTACGTTTAGTCTTGATGGAAATTGCTTCAAGTGAATTGTATGGCCAGTCGCTCAACCAGAACGTCTAGCCATTGTTACGTACTGTTGTCTCTCTGTTTACTTAAATGGTTATGGATATCCTTTTGCAGACATGAGTGTTGGTGAACTGCATTGTGGCATCTGACTGATTGTAGGTCATGTAAATTGCTTCTTCTGATCACCTAAATACCCAAATCGATTCAAATTCATTAGTCCATTACCCATATCACCAGACCTTATCACTTCTTCAAGCTTTTGCTTCTATTTCTGTTTTTGGGTTGTTTGATTGGAACTACTTGAGAAAAGTCCTCTAAAAAAAGGAACAATCTAGAGATGAATCATGAGGAAAACTGAAAGAATTTGAACTAGGTGCATTATATTTTAGAGCAGGTGTACAGTGTGCTGTGAGATTACATTCAGCACTTTAAAGAATCATTAGCATCCTTATTTGTACTGCAGATATTCAGCTTACCATCTTCCTAACTATCTCTTTGAGAAAGCCTGTAAAACACAAGGACAGGAGTGGTATTACCCTCTCTGCTTGTCGAGGGCACAAGTTTTCATACATTTGGATCTTCAAAGTCCAACTTCAATGCGATTTACATTGGGTGGTATTTTACTAATCTTAACCCAATACTGCATAAAGATGCGACAAGAAGAAGTGGAAAATGAACCTGACCGAAGCAGGACCTAAGTGTCCAAATGCATGTAACCTTACTCTAGCGAGTATAGGAACAATTTTTGAATACTAAAAGGTGGTATGAAGAAAGGTTGCAACTAGCCTGCTAAAGGAATGAAATGAGATGAAATGTAGGGTAGTCTGTAGCGCTATTGTAAAAAAACTGCAAGGACGTCCTCAATCAACTTGCCTAGCACATACTCATCAACCTCACCTACAATTTGCTCGAGTTCATCCAAGGAAAGCATGTTCCTCCAACCAATTCCCCACATTCCGCTTTTCAACCTTAGATCTCGATCTAACAATGCATGGAGATTGTCTGAAGAAAAGCTTTCACTATCTGGGTTAAGGTAGCATCCCAAGTCCTGAACTCCTCTGCATATTTCCTCCAACAACTGACTCATGGAGGTAGAATTTTGAGGGTATGTTGTCAAAACAGGCGGTTCACATACTTGTGAGAGTTGAGTGCTTGGAAGTTCCATGAGTTCAATAGCACAATCTAGCAAGACTCTGGGGTTAGCAACATCTAGGTCACTTTCATCATTAACATGTGGAATCGAACAAGGATTCACTTGTAGATTGAAGAGTTCCTCTGCTCGATTCACAAACAATGAGCTGCTCAAAAGGAATGCCTTCATCTTAGCTCTCAGAGTGAGACATTGAGTTAAAGTTTCACAATCTGTGTCTCCTTCAATAAAGCCTTCATAAGGGCGGCATCTCTTGGGATGATCTGCATCGCCTTCCTCATATGTGCCAAGGTCATTAACTGCAATGCCAATTTCATGGGTAGTAATTGATGTAACTTCAGAAACAGGACTTCAATTCTCGTTAAGGTGACCACCAACACTGCTACAATGCTCGCTGATAGATGTCAAGGTGATTTCAGACAGCAAACTTTGGTTGTCATCAAGATGACCTTTTTGGGTAGTATAACAACAATCCCTATGGTCATTGTTAAGGTATTCAATGCCTTCCAGAGTTTCAAAATTTCAGGAAGCTATGGAAAATTTGAGGGCCTTCAAGTATATCTTCTCCTTCTAAAGTCTAGAATGTGTACAAAGAAAAGCACGCTGTAAAATTTCCTATCAAATGCAGTAAACAAAGCCATAGTATCTCATGCTCTAATTATTTTCAGAAAAATAAAACAGAAAATGACTACAGAAAATTAAAACAGAAAATAAAATCAGAAATTTGAAAACTAATTAATTGCTGTAAACTAAATACGCAAACAAATAATAAAAACACCTAGCTTGTAAAATATAATTTTCCATACGTAATAAAACCCTTAAAACTGAAAACAAAAATAAAAAAACGTAAATTTTTAGGTTGTCTTTGTATGTTATGGAATTTTATTATTTTTTCAGCTATGGTTTAATGTATTTTTGCATAGTCAAGTTGTGTTTAAGATCTTCATTACACATCTCTTTTTAATTTTTTCCTTATGGGGTTTGTGTGAATGAAGAGGGTTATTGTTCACTTTTGTATGTTACTAATTAATCATGTTTTGTTTTCAGGTCCTACCACTCCTTTAAACGGATAAAAGTTGGATTAATGTGAATAGGACATCAGCTGAATATATTAAAGGAGTTTAATCATTCTTAGATTTTGCTTTCTCCAATGCTCGGGATAGTAAGGTAATCATTTGTCGTTGTAACCAGTGCAAGATTGGGTGCAATCGTTGGTTTAATAGAGATGAAGTGGCATACCATCTCATGTTTTATGGATTTTGGCCTAGCTACACAAAATGGGTGCATCATGGGGAATTATTTTCTGTTCAATCTACTGTAGTACCTCAAACTGTAAGCCATAATGACCATAGTGTTGAAGCTAGCTTTGAAGGTAATGTGGACACTACTGGATTGTTGAATGATATCTTTGGGATACGTAATGTAAGAAACATTGAAAATAATGCTACTAACAACATATGGGACATTGGAGATCCAATGTTGGGGGTTGATGATCAGTTTGTTGATGAATTTATGTGCAACAATGGAATGAATGAGGGAGAGAACGATGAAGATGTTGGGTATAGAAGGCTAGTAGAGCAAGCTGAGCAGGAACTATATCCAGGGTCGAGTTTTTCAAAACTATCTTTCATTTTGCACTTATTTCATTTGAAATCCATGTATGGTTGGTCTGTTAAGTCATTTGATATGTTGCTCCAACTCATAGTAACTGTTTTCCCCCAAGTTAATCCGTTTCCATCATCTTGGAGTAAATGTAAGCAGTTGAAGAAGGATTTAGGGCTTAGCTATGAAAATATCCATGCTTGTCCTAACAATTGCATCCTATATTGGGATGGGAGGGAAAACCAAGATGAGTGTGACAAATGTCATGTGTCCCGATGGAAGGACAAGGATAAGAAAGTGGCAAATAAGGTTTTGCGTTACTTCCCTCTTATACCAAGGTTACTTAGGATGGATAAATCCTCTAAAATAGCAAAAGATATGCTTTGGCACCATAAAGAGAGGGTTAAATATGGAATCCTTAGGCATCCCGCAGACGCAAAAGCATGGAAAGACTTTGATGAACAGAATTCTCATTTTGCTTCTGATCCTCGCAATGTCCGGTTAGGACTTGCTACAGATGGATTTAACCCTTTTCGTGTAATGAGTACCACACATAGTACTTGGCCTGTGCTTTTAATTCCATATAATCTACCCCCTTGGCTTTGTATGAAACAATCCTCGATCATTCTATCCATAATCATTCCTAGGGAAAAGGCTCCCAGTATGGACATTGATGTCTACCTTCAACCTCTAGTTAAAGAATTGTTACAGTTGTGGGACGGGGTAGATGCATTTGATGCATACTCAAAGACAAAGTTTAAACTACGTGGGGTTCTTCATTCTACTACTAGTGATTTTCCTGCGTATGCAAACTCATCTGGATGGAGTACAAAGGGTCGTTTTGCTTGTCCATCTTGTGCTAGAGATACACATTCCATGTGGTTGGAGAATGGACGTAAATTTTGCTACATGGCCCATAGGAGATGGCTTCCTGAAAATCATCCATTTCGTTTTGACGATGTTGGATTTGATGGAAATATTGAGCTTGGTCTTGCTCCTAAACCGTGTACTGGTAGTGATATTCTAATACAATTACAGGGGTCAAGATTTTCCTATGGTAAAGGTGAAACTGAAAATGTCAGTATCGATGAAAAGGATGAGGAGCAAATATGGAAGAAGAGGAGCATTTTCTTTGATTTGCCGTACTGGGAGAATAATCCTCTTCGCCATAATTTGGATGTAATGCATATTGAGAACAATATATGTGATAACTTTCTGGGTACCTTATTGAATCTTGAGGGCAAATCTAAAGATAACTTGAAAGCGCGTCAAGACCTACAAGTGATGAAAATACGTCCAGAGCTTTATCCTATTCAACTAACAAATGGAAAATATGAAATCCCTAATGCTCCTTACACCTTGTCATCTGATGAGAAGACACGTTTACTAGCTGTCTTGAAACATATAAGAGTTCTAGATGGGTATGCGAGTAATATATCTTGATGTGTCAATTTGAAGGAGCATAAGTTATTCAATCTGAAAAGCCATGATTGTCACATATTGATGCAATATTTGCTCCCCATTGCCCTAAGAGTAGCAAAAGATTCTGATGTTGTGGATCTTGTATGTGCATTATCAGCATTTTTCAAGGAATTATGTGCGAAGGAGTTGTCAGTTGAGAAATTGGATGATATCGGAGTTAATGTTGTTATAACACTGTGTAAAATGGAGAAAACATTCCCTCCTATCTTTTTTACAATTATGGTGCACCTGCTTGTACACTTAACTGAGGAAGCAAAGCTCGGAGGACCTGTCTTTTATAGATGGATGTACCCCATTGAAAGGTTAGAATATATATTTTTTCTATTATTGTTTTTTTCTAAGTATTTGTATAATGATAGTTGTATTATACTAGTTTTACTTTGACCTATGTAGGTTTCTAGCATTCCTGAAAGGTCTTGTACATAATAGGGCACAACCAGAAGGTTCAATAGCAGAAGGATACATTGCACATGAGTGTATAACCTTCTGTTCAA
>JACYFF010031957.1:93872543-93885665 GCA_017589665.1 Selenicereus undatus
TATCTCTAATGTCCTAGGTAGTGAAAGATTATATGTTTGTAAGTTATGTTATGTTTCATTTTAGTACTTGATTATATTTCTTTGTTAATTGCTTGTAGGGCATAAGACCCAAAAAAGCACAAGGCCATCAAAGCATATTGACTCAATGCAAGGTGGTCAGCAAAAGCAATCAGGAAAGACACCAGTAAGTACAAATGAAATATCATTAAACTGTTATCCATCAGAAGCAAACAAATATTATGGTGCTTAAATTCGTTCATTTTTTCCTTTTAATTTATTTTTTTTCCCATATTCCTGGTCATTGTCCAAGCAATCAAATGGTAACATCATAATTGAATCTCTTAATCATGGCGACAAGCGACCTGATCCTGTCCAACCTAGTTCCACACTTCTTAATAATGGTGGTGTCATACCTAATGCTCAACCATCAAAACATATTGCTTTTAATCATGTTGGTGGTCGCTCTCATGTGGAACTTTCAACAAAAGAAAATCCTACCTCAGGAGGCACTTTAATAAAGGGTTGCAAACCATCATTGCATAGCCATGCAGAAAATCAGAAGGTACATACATCAAACATTCTGTTTTCTTTAACATAAAGTATATGTTCAGTTGGTTATGCATTCATTTATTTTGTGTCTGTTATTAGAGAACTTTTGTGGCAATGGACAAGCAAGTCAAAAACACTCCTATTGTATCTTCACATATGCTTCAAAAGGCAGCTGTTGAGCATGGAACTGCAATACGACACGAAAAAAATTGTTTAACTTCAGTAAGAAGATTTATATTTACTTTTAAATCATGTAACATTCATATTGGTATGCTTGTGTCACGGTATCTCATACATTGTTACATATTTTGATTCTAGTTGAGTCATGCTCAAGTAGACATATTGGTTGATACTGTCTTGAGAAATCATCCTAAGGAGGTGCACCAATATCGTTCTTTAGAGAAGAAGGAACTCATTGTTTTCTACCTAGCGGGAGTGGTACAAATTGCAATATTTTTTTTCAAAGTTTTAATTATTTGTTATCATTTTTTAAATTATTTTTCTCTAATATCGTTCTTTAGAGAACACGGAACTCATATTTTTTTTCTAAGTCGTAATTTTTTATTTTCATCTTCCTTGTAGGCTATGGAAATTTGCAAACATAGGGCCGAACCAAGTATGTTAGATATGGTGCTTTCGTGAAAAATTGGATGAAATTACACTTGTAAGTTTATCACTTCTTTCTGCAGTATATAACATCTTTTATTTTCAAGATGATTGATGTTTGCTTCAATTTCGATAATGTGGAATGATATTTATTCTAATGGATTGATTTGGTATTTTTAGGTCACAACCAAGGGAAATGTGCAACGAGAAGGGACAAGAAATGGAGGAAATGTTGGCCCTTGATTCCCCTCTCCCATTTTAGAAATTACAAATGGATTTTAATTGAGAAACTCTTGCTTATTGGCTATGTATTTACATCACATTCTTAGAACATATTTTCACTCTTAGGATGCATCCGAGATACTTCAATTCTATTTTACTGTCACAGTACATGTGAATTCTTGATAGCAACAATTATTCCAATAATTATTATAATTTTGTCGTATTATTTTTGTAATTTTATAGCTTATATATATATATATATATATATATATATATATATATATATATATATGCTACAATGCTCAAAATTTTTAATTTTTAAAGGTTTATATTATTACCAAAAATTAAAAAATTATTGAAGGCGCCAAAATTTGGTAAAAAAGTTCCCGACAAATTATTTACGAATTCGTTCAAAAGTTAGTTAGTTGTTTAAAAGTTAGTTGAATAGGTTCAAGTTGCAACACTTATAAGAGCAGTGACAAGGAGCGTAGATATTCACTATGAGCTAAATTTCCCCACACCTATATGTGCAACACAATACCCACATATACATCAGTGGGGAAAGACATCATTCCCCACGCTTACAAGTGTGGGAAACGTAACCCTTGCCGCAGATATCAAGTGCGGGGAATATTTCCCTACTCTTTCAATCGGCACGCTTACCTTAAGTGCGGCGAAGAATACCTGCTGCACATATATCTTTGGGCAAATACAATTTTAAGTGTGGAGAAAGACAGTTTTTCCTGTAGTTACAGGGATTTCAGGTCGGGTTTAAAATAGTTATCTCATGATCCAAACACTTCGTACGCCATCCGTAGGGTGCATGGAAAGACTGGAACGTTTGAGTTACTTTCCCATATCATCGAGACTACGAAAGTATGTTATGAGTGGGTGAAGCAACTTCCTACTCAGAGTTGAAAGTCTAGTGGACCCACCGACTTACCAACTACTTTCCCAAGGGTAAATAAGTCCTGATGGTAAATAACAGGGTTTGACCTCGAAGTGTTGTTGGTCCCGATAGGCAGCGCCTTATAATGCAAGTATGCCTAATGCAAGTACAATTAAGAAAATTACCCATATTGAAGTTCAAATCTCGCCTTCTTTTAAAAAAAGTCCCTAGTGCAGTCGCCACTATAAGGATCCACTGCCCCAAGAGTGCAACACCCATGAATAGTCGGACTTGTTTTCTAGGTAATTAAATTTTTCTAGAAGCATATTGTTTTTTTTTTTACATTTTGTTTTCCAAAAGCTGGTAGAATTGCCCTAACTAAGGGACCTGGTCAGGTTCCCTGGGAAGATCCAGGTCCAGTTTCCTGGCTTGGCCCCTATCGATAGCCTTAGCTTGACCCAGGATTTGGCTACAAGCCTGATCCTGGAATTCGAGTGGGTTCTTAGGCCAATGTTGAACCTATATTTGGTTTAGGCAAATTTCGCCGCCAGGATTTGCATCTACAATTCTAGCAATACAGAAGCAACAAGTAGAAGAAATAACAAAGAAAAAAAGTATTAAACTTTAGCTAATAGAGTCGCCAGTGAGTTTTAAGAAAAACTTACAAACCTTATTACCCTTTAAAGCAAACCATACCGACAGGGACAACTGAAGGGACATGAAAGAGGCAAACTGATGTTACTTCAAAGGGGCTTCAGAGAGGCCCCCAAGCAACCCTTGGCATAGGGATCATCCTGACTCTTTGGTCTTGTACTAAGGATCTAGATTTGGGGGGTGATAGTACGATGATGTGATGGGATGCTTCTCATCACCGCCCGTCATTACTAACGGTATCTACTAATTGACACAGGAAATTAATACTTAATTATACTAACATGCATTCGTGCAACATATTAGTATAAATCATATTAAATCATACAAAAGATTTAAACTTTAGTCCAACAAATAAAATAGCAGTTACAGCCGGCAGGGAACTACCTAAAGATTACATCTTTGGTAACTTAGGATCAGAAATCATAAAAGACAAATAGAGTAGAAGAGTAGTGGAAGACAGAGATTTTGCCCTCCGAATATTCCACCTGATTTACATAAAAACCCAGCAGAGTGGTACCTTTTTGATAGGTGACCACTTCTCTATCTCTCCCTCAATACCTGCAATATGTGGAGTACTTCTCTCCCAAATTTTGACACTCTCCTCTCTCTACTTTCTTTTGATGTGTTTTGAGGTAAATTTGATTTAATCTTCTACCTTATGGAAATTTTTTGGTGACAATCGACTGCTGCCAATCTTTTAATGCCAATTGACTGATGCCTCTAACCTATAGGGGTAGCCCCCTATTTATAGTGTTTGACGTAATAGTCCAAATCAGTCTAGAGAAAGATGACCTAATCCTAGTCTCATTAAGTTTAATCCAAATAGGTACATTAATTCAGTTAGGATTTTAACTAATTAGTCTGAGCAAACTAACCAATTTAGAATTCTAGCTAATTAATCACGTTTAGGTACAAAAGGACTCAATGAGAGGGAGCTTAGGCAGGCTCCCAGCCAAATGACCTAGCCCGGTTCTTACATGCAGGAACTGGTTCTTGGGCTGGGCTGCAAATAGCCTAATTTGTTTTTGCCACAACTTTCATATGCATCCTCATTTTTGAGTTTTTTTGTTTTTTGTTGAAAGCTTATTGAGTCTAGTTTCTGATAAAACTAGTTCCACAATTTTAAGATAAGTGTGGGAAAAGATTTAAGCAAAATAGTGACTAGCTGTCAGTATTAGCATAAGCCTAAGTATTCAACTTATATCTTTTCCATTACTTATTGGACTGTGGTGCAAAATATATCATTAGAAAGCTCATTCAACAAAGAATATTCATGCTTAGACTTAATGATTTTATTCTCCTTAGAATGGATGTCAACTAGACACCGAACACTGTCAATTTTGTTCTATTTTGGCTTTTTGAGCTCTATTAGCCTTTTGGACTAAAATTCACGGATTACTCAATTGGGCTCCCCAGTGCACAAGTTGAGGTATAATTTTCATCATTGGGCAATTAAAAATGGGATGTCGTTTTTAGGCGTTTGCACCATCCTGCATACAAAATTCTATACAACAGAATAACTACTTTAATTTTACAATTGCACATAAGTAATCCCACATTAAAATTGTGAGTCTAAAAGGATTAAAATTGAGGTTGATATGAACCATAAGTAATTACGACCTAAATTAAAACAAATCAAATAGGGGGAAAAAAACCAAGCAAAAATAACAATAATAACAATAACAACTCCCAGTGTCGTCCCGCTTTCATGGGGTCTGGTAAGATCCAGCTGTAGACAGTCTTTCCTTTATAGACATAAATGTCCGTTGAGAAACCGAATCTAATAAACCCATATAACAAGTTTTAAGAAAATCATTTAGAAATTAAAAATCGTTTGATAAACACAGGTAACAAACACCGGACATAACTACTTTAAAAAAACATAAATTACAATGAACAGCAGAGGAGGGATAAAAGTTATACGTACCCTAAGCAGCAAACAGTGATATAATACAAATCTGGCCCAAAGCCGTCTACAACTTAAGCAATGGGAGGTGCGGGGGTAATAACACAGTTGCGATAAGGGTACTATTAGCATTCAAAATACAACAAATGCAAGATCGCATAGGAGTTTATACAACACCACATATTACCTTCCATTCAGAACTAAAGGAGTGCCAAGAAGCTAGCTACTTAATGGTCCAAAACCTTAATCCTATACCTCCACAAATTATGATCATGCGCCACATCCTCTGCTAGTCGTAACGATTTCAAATCGTGTCTACTCACCTCATTCCAACTTTTCTTAGGTTGTCCTCTGCCTCTTTACATGAACAAACCATCTAAATCTAATGTTCTTATCTTATCTGCTATGGGTGCCACTTTAACTTTGTTTCTAAGCACCTTATTTCTTATCCTATCCAATCTTATCTGGCCACACGTCCACTAAATCATCCTCATCTTTCCTGCCATCAACCTCTGGATTTGAGTCATTTTATTGGTAAACACTCAGAGCCATACAACTGTGCTGGTCTAACTACCATACGATAAACTCTACCTTTTAATCCCATATGAATCCTCTTATCACAAAAGGCCCATGATGCATTCTTCCAATTTTCGCCATTCCACATCATCATCATCATCTTCATCAATATTGCCTTTTTCTTGAAGGAACGAGCCTAAATATTTAAACTTCTCGGCCCTGGTATTGTTATCCCATCGATTATCACTTCTACAGTGCCTTCTTCCTCTCTACTGAAGTGTCCCTCAAATATTCAGTTTTCAATCTACTTAATTTAAAACCCCTAGGCTCTAGCTTATGCATCCAACACTCCAACTCATTATTAACTCCATTCCTAATCTTATCAATAAGGACGATATCATCCGCGAGTACTACCCACCATGGTACCTCATCTTGGATCTCTTTAGTGAGTTCCTCCATTATAATAGTGAAAAGAAATGAGCTTAAAGTTGAATCGTGATAAAGTCCAATATCAACTGGAAAGTCATTAATGTCAAAATCTGATGTCCGAACAGTCACCTTTACTCCCTCGTACATATCCTTAATAACTCGGATATATACAATTGACACTCTTTTCTCCTCCAAGCACCTCCATAACACTTTGCATAGTACCTCATCAAATGCTTTTTCTAGATCTGTGAACTCCACATGCAGATTCTTTTTCCTTATCCCTGTACAACTCCATGAGCTTTCTAAGGAGGTGAATTGCCTTTATTGCCAATCTTCCCCAACAGCGGCACCAAAAACTTGTTGTGATTTTTATAAAGATTAAGTTTAACCACAAGTGTACAATTTATCGTTGCAATACCTAAGGTGTCAATCCACAAAGATGAATTGTGAAATTAGTTTACTAAGTCGTATACGTTACCCTATAATCGAAATTAATACAAACTAAATGGGGCTAGTAACCAAATATTTAAGTGAAATGCAAAACAAAACTATCATCTACCAAATAAAATGAAAATGATCTTATGGCATAATCGAATCAATGTCATAAACCTCAGTCACAGTTTGTTAAAACTGACGAAAAAGTACTTGACAAATTTGTGAGTCCCTTAATTGACCATTTGAACTCAACACAAAATAATATCACCTTGTGAATCCAAGAAACCGGAATGAAGTCCCAAACCATATCAGGAGCAACAAGGCAACATCAAGCAACGCATGTACAAACTGAGCAGATTAAGCAGGGGATAGGAAAGAAGATAGCAAAAAAGAAAGTTGGCAAGTGCCCACAACTGCCGCAAGAGAACCAAAAATCAAACAAAGCTTACCAAATTCCAACCCAAATTGAATCTATTCCAAGCCAAACAAGAAAGTTTTAGTTGAGTATAACTAACCCAAATTCACTAATATCAAACTTGTGAAACCAGAAGCTAGATCTGAAACTAAAAAACAAAAATGAAAGAAAATAAAATAAAACTAAAACTACACTCCTCTATGCTACTTTGTTTCCCTTTAACCTTCAATTCCCATCCTCCCTGTGCCTTGTTGCAGTCCTCTTCATTTTCCCGCATTAACCCCCATAATTCCTAAACTTGTAACTCCCCAATTGATGAGGAGTGATGAGGATAAGAATGATTGAGTAACGGTCGAAGGGAATGATGGAGCAATGAATACCAATGATTACAGGAGGAGAGAGAAACAACCATGGGTGTGCTGAGCGGGAGGTGAAGCAGCAAAAAGCTCTATTTTCGGGTTCTGGGTTCACACTAGAAAACAAAGAAGAAGAAGAAGAAGAAGAAGAAGAAGAAGAAGAAGAAAAAAAGTGGGGAAAGGAAAACTAGGCTCACGTGTACTGCTCATGCTTAATTAAGTGAAGGTGGAAGCAGTTGGGTTGGACCTTGGAAAAGAGAGTGGCAAGATGTGTCTGGGCCGACCCAGCAAGAGAAGGCAACGGCAGGGAAAGAAAGGAGAAAAAAAGAAAAGGAAATGGGCAGTGAGTCTGGGCTTGGCTGGTTCTTGTCCTTTTTCCTTACTTAGCTTGATCCAATCCTTGAGTTAGTTGCTTATTTTTTTCCAAATTTTCCAATTCCTTCAAAATAAATAAAATAATATTAAAATCCTAATTTAATAATTTATTTTGAGAAATTATTCGATAATAAAAGGGTATAAAATATCATAATTTATGGTTGAACAAATACCCCACACCTAAGTTTTGCTCGTCCTCGAGTAAAATAAAACTAAAAATCATAAAAAAGAAAATAAATTCCTAACTCACTTTCGTAGGAATCACGGTTGCACTTAGCATATGCAACAAACCCTTTAAACGCCTAAGTTTCTCCTAGTGGACGGGTAAGGTCTCGTAAGGGTTTGCAGAAGATATATCCACAAAATCTATAAAGGAAAACACACAACAAAAGTCGAAAATCTTTTGGGGGGTTTTTTTTTCAAAAACTTATATATACAACATCGGGAAAAATGTATACACATTCCAGGCAGCTGCATGCTCAAGTAACCAAAGAATTAGATCACATATAAACACAATTTACATATCAAGAAATTCTCAATCCCCACTAATGACATCTATACACAATATTTCACCCCACTTAGAAATTATGTATAAGCATGACTGGCATAACTTCACTTTAGGGGAAATGTGGAACACTTCTACTCATATGTTTAAAATATAACAAGGTTCACTCAAGTCTCTTCCAATCAAACAACTACCGCAGGCTAGCTAAGATTCTCAATTCTCCACCACTAAAATGAATAATAATCAAGAGGACTTTTCAGGGTTGTAATGGGGCTAAAGGTAACAAATTAGGAGAGGGACAAATGATTTGGGAAATGAGGAGCTAAAAGTTATATCTATTGAGCAAACAACACTTTTACCAATTATAATTAAAATACAAAATAAGAACACATCCCACAATAAATTGACCATTGGAAATGAGTATACATAATAACATATCTATGCCAAACACTCTTATTCACAACTTTTTGGAATTTTTTCAACTGTTTTTTCCATTTTTTTTCCTTCGAGACTTTTTCATTTTTTTTATTTTGCTTGCTTCTTTTTCCTTTTTTTCTCTTCCTTTTTTTTCAAGAAGAAAACGAATGAATAGCATGTACAAAAATAATGCAACTCAAATTTCAAATAGTCACTGTGATACACCCCCTCAGGTACCAAAATCAAACCCAAATTCATACAATACCGACAAGTTTTTAGCCACCAAATAATGAAGTGTTGCCCCACTAGCCTTGGCTTAGAAGTAGAAAATGTATTTAGGCCAAAAGCTAAAATAAAAGATTCACAACAAAAACGATCAAGGCTCAAAAGAGATTAACAAAGGATAAAACATTCTAAACAAGGATGGCAATTTGGCTATGTAGCTCACAAAAATAAATTAATGTCTCTATCATATTATCATAATGCACATGTTAAATGTGATTTCAAAGAGAATAAATGCAAGTTCTAGAAATGTAATCATGGAAGAAACACACATGAAAGAAAAATGTAAGACTAAATTAATGAATTAGTTTATAAGGCTCAAAATCTCACGGGTTCATCTATCAAAGTCAAACTTGATTAGAATTAATGTGGGGGGTTAGGGTTGTACAGAAACATCACACTTTAGGACTAAGTTCTATCAATGCACACTACATTTATATACAACCTAACACTAAGGTACAAGAGAACATAGTCAATCATAATAGCACATATATTCCCCATAAACAAAACAAAAACTCTTTTTAAATTTTTAAAATTTTTCAATTTTTTTTCCTCTTTTTTTTTAGGCATAGTTTTCCCACCCCCACACCTAAATCATACAATGTCCTCATTGGGATTGGAAGGAAACAACAAAACAAAGAAAAATAAATATACAAAAAGAAAAGAAGACTCCAAAAGAAAGAAAAAGACAAGACTTTAAAACTCAAAAAGAAAACAAGAATAAAATAAAGCAACAAACATGTACAAAAGAAGACAAAATTAAAAAGAGAAGATAAAGAGGAATGATTATACCAAGTCAGGTGCAAAAGTACACCTAAGCTATGGGCTCTTGAAATTTGCTTAGATAGAGGCTCATGGAGCATCAGCCACTCCATATCAAACGAGCCATCGCTACTCAAATCAAAACCCATTGGAGCACATAGTGGCTCATTAAATAGGCAAGAATAACTCTCAATAAGATTTCGACAATGAAATTTTAAGAGTTGATGCCAAAAAGAGTACATCCAACCAATGAAGCACAAGTAAGGGCCGCTTTAACTTGTCAAATTGTTGGGTCCAATTAGAAAATAGATAGACATGCTCAAAACGAGCCAGCATATAGGTCATTTTCCTAGAAATTGTGTCATCATGAATGAGTGGTCTAGGTAAAATAGTGGGTCCTAAGTCCACAAGTGTCATAGTATCAGAATGCACAAGAGTCTAGTTTGAAGCAAAATTCTTAGTGGCAATATTCTTAAACACGATAAATTCAGATTTGCAAGATTCAAAGGGGAGGTCAATAATAATGGGATCAAAAGAGAAGGATTCATATTCAAAACAAAAATGCTCATCAAAAATTTCGTTGATATCAAACCCACATGAAAAAGATTCATATTCTATAAAAAGAATATCATCATTTAATTCCAAATTAGTAGGCTCAACGTCCCCCTCACATGACTTCTGTAAAAAAATATCTTCTAATGGATCTATCTCATGATGCTCAATTTCAGTTTTGATGCTCATATCTAACTCATGCATTCTGAAAGTTTTCACCCACCTCAAACCCACAAGAATGATTTAAAGGGGTGGGTGGGTCGGTAGAAATTAGGACATCATCTATGACATCCTTATGTGAGCTAGTGTGGGCTTCAAGGTTGGGTGATAGAAACATAGGGAGGTCACTATCTTGCTCTAGGCTATCATGGCCATGCAAAGGCATAACATCATGTAAATTAGACCTAGATTGATAAGCGGGCTCAAAATCATTGTAAAGTCTAACTGCAGGTTTAGGAGATCCTAAACTAGAGTTAGGCTCATGCAAATTAGTATCCTCCCTATTATAACTGAAATAGTGAGAATATTAAACAATTCTCTCTTTCATGGTCGTTAACATTTTATCAGTCATTTCATTTATCTTCTTTCCGAGACTTGCACATTTAGCATCGACATAATTACGATATGGACAAGTATAAGAATCATGATCAGAAGACTCCCACTATTCACACAAAACAAAAGGCACACAAGAATAAGAGGGTCCATATGAATCTCTAAAGTGATCAGGGTGGTTAGGATTAGCATGGAAAACAAACTCGTCATGAGTTGGGTATCTAGAATTCTTTCTAGCTTGTTCAAACTCATAACTATCCCAAGCTAGTTTTTCCAAAGAAATCCCATACCTCATCTTAAGTTCTAATTAAGAATCCTAGTAAACCTCCAGGGCAAATAGACTCTACATAACCTCTATAGTCAGTATTTAAACCCACAACGATGACCTTACAAATTTTTCATTTTTGAAAACATTGATTCAATTGAGCACGATAATCGTTAAGTCTCGATAGATAACTCCAAAAATGTTCATACTCAAATTATGGGAAATTGAAAACTGGCATTCTTGCAACTCTTGTTTTTTAGGGTTTTCAATTTTTTTAGGGTTTTTCTCATTATTAAAACAAAAGGTAAAAGAAAAAAATAGTGACTCTAAGACAACTAACTATAAACTAATGAATAAAACCAAAAAAAAAACAGGACACTCAAATGATTAAGTGAACAAAACAAAATAAACTAACAAAAATAAAACTATATTACCAAAATAAAAGAAAGATTGAAAAGACTCGAACATGAAAAAGCAACCTACTACAAAAAATAGAAAATAAGCACAAACACAAAACAAGGGCATCATGTCTTTTTCGGATTTTTTCCTTAACATACGAACACATAAAATACCAAAACCTAAAACAAAACAAAAACTACAAATCAAACAAAAAATCAAACTCTAAAAATCAAAACATTATACACCGAAATTCAAAACAACCACAAGAAACATGAACATATTTTTTTTCAATTTGTTTTTGGCCCAGAAATGTTCAGAAAATTCCAAACAGATAATTGATTCCAAAAAATTGTAGATAGACTTAAAAATTCCAGAAATATTCACACAGACTCTAAAAATTATTTTGAATCCATAAAAAATATCAGCATAGCAAAAATCACATTAGAAATGCCCCAAAAAATTCGAATAGAATCTAAAAATGATGAAAATCCTACACTGATATTGCTATTTTTTCTATTCAGTTCTGTTTTTTTACTACACATAAACCAGATTTGGTTAGTACTATTTTTTTTTAGCAGCAAAACATACACTAAACATCAAATTAAATTGATCTTAAAACAAAAACAAAAACGAAATCAAAACACTAACTCAAATCGAATATCTAAAACAAAGTCATCTAAACTAAACTAAACTACTAGAACTAAATAAAAAAACTCAATCAAAACCAAAAATCACAAATATGAAACTAAAACAAAAATGACTCAAATAACTAAACTACGACTCGACACAATCGAATTTCACAAAACCATCCCTGGCAACGGCGCCAAAAACTTCTTGTAATTTTTACAAAGATTAAGTTTAACCGCAAGTGTACAGTTTATCACCACAATGCTTGAGGTGTCGATCAATGGAGATGGATTGTAAAATTAGTTTACTAAGTCATATATGTTAACCTGTAATCGAAATTAATATGAGCTAAATTGGGGTAGTAACCAAATGTTTAAGTCAAATGCAAAACAAAACTATCATCTACCAAAGAAAATGAAAATGATCTCATGGCATAATCGAATCAATGTCATAAACCTCAGTCACAGTTTGTTAAAACTGACGAAAAAGTACTTGACAAATTTGTGAGTCCCTTAATTGACCATTTGAACTCAACACAAAATAATATCACCTTGTGAATCCAAGCAACCAGAACGAAGTCCCAAATCAGATCAGGAGCAACAAGGCAACATCAAGCAACGCATGCACGAACTGAGCAGATTAAGCAGCGGACAAGAAAGAAGATAGCAAAAAAGAAAGTTGGCAAGTGCCCACAACTGCCGCAAGAGAACCAAAAATCAAAGAGAGCTCACCAAATTCCAACCCAAATTGAATCTATTCCAAGCCAAACAAGAAAGTTTTACTCAAGTATAAATAAACCAAAATCACTAATATCAAATTTGTGATACTAGAAGCTAGATCTGAAATTGAAAAACGGAAATGAAACAAAAGAAAACAGAACTAAAACTACACTCCTCTATGCTACTTTGTTTGCCTTTAACCTTCAATCCCCATCCTCCCAGTGCCTCATTACAGTTCTCTTCATTTTCCCATATTAACTCCCATAATTACTAAACTTGTAACTCCCCAATTGATGAGGAGTGATGAGGATAAGAATGAGTGAGTAACGGTCGAAGGGAATGATGGAGCAATGAATACCGGTGATTAAAGGAGGAGAGAGAAACGAGCATGGGTGTGCTGGGCAGGAGGAGAAGTAGCAAAAAGCTCTGTTTTCGGGTTATGGGTTCACGGGGGAAAACGAAGAAGAAGAAGAAGAAGAAGAAGAAGAGAAGATTGGGGGGGGGAGAAGACCAGAGTCACGTGCGCTGCTCATACTTAATTAAGTGAAGGTGGAAGCAGCTGGGCTGCACCATGGAAAAGAGATTGGTGAGACGCATCTAGGCCGGCCCAGCGAGAGAAGGGAAAGGCAGGGAAAGAAAGGAAAAAAAAAAAGAAAAGGAAATGGGCCATAGGTCTGGGCTTGGTTGAAT
>JACYFF010031957.1:93895665-93919864 GCA_017589665.1 Selenicereus undatus
AATTAAAAATTAAAAATTAAAAATTAAAAAAATAAGAAATAAGAAATTAAAAAGTAAAAAATAAAAAATAAAAAGTAAAAAGTAAAAATAAAAAATAATAAAATAATAAAAAATAAAAAATGAAAAGAAACAGTGAAAAAAATGAAAAATGAAAAATAAAAAAATTAAAATTAAGAATTAAAAATTAAAAAAATATAAAATATAAAATAATAAACAAAAATTTCACAAAATTTCAATAACTTCATAAATTATCACACATTAATTACATTCTCATTATTTTAACCCATTTCAACACACCACATAAAAAATATACCAACTTTAACCCTTTTTAACCAATATCAATCCACTTCAACCTACTTCAACCTATTTCAACCCACTTAAAAAAAAAATACCAACTTCAACCTATCTCAACCCACCTCAACCTGCTTCAACCTACTTCACCTTTTTACCCACCCAATTTACCCACGAAAAGAACAGACCCTAAAATGGTGCGGTGAAATTGGTTGGGAGATCTAGAAAGTGAGATCTAGAAAGTGAGAACACTTGGAGATCGGGAAAGTGAGAACAACTAATTTCATTTATGGAGTTTCAAGGGTTCACGTAAGAATGAAATGACGATGATGGCAGTGTTAGGGAATAAGAGAGAAAAGATTAAATTGGGGGTATTCAAGTTTCTAATTCGGAATGAGCTGGAGTTGACAACAGTGTTAGAGAGTAGGTGAGCTAGATGAAGATATGTAACGGTCAAGATAAAGACAAAGCAATGTTGAAGAAGGAGAGACGTGATCGGATTTTGTGGGAAAAAAGATCTAATACAGTATCTAAGAGCCACAATTATTTTGGGCATCATCTATACGCTAATTTCTTAACTTTTCTGTATAGTTTGAGATTGTATGTTAGTTCATGATTATTACTCTTCGTTTTGTATTATCTTTTTCTGTTACTTGTATTTCCACTATGTGACCTTATCAACAATTTTGGGGGGAGAAAACTAGTGGGACAAATGAAATCCAAAAAATATATGTAAACAAAGTTTACAAATTTTGGTGGGACAAATTGCAGGTGAAAGAGGTCCAGCCCAATTGGATCATGACCTGCGAATAGCCCAGTTGAGACTGCTGACTCTTAGGTTGTATGAGGAAAATTCTACCACCCCCGTCTCTTTCTTCACCTTTTTGCCCTTGTCTCTCTTACCGTACCAATTAGATGTTCGATTGTTCTCCGGCGACGCAACAACTCCACGGTTTGCGGCGTCTGATCCCAATTGTTCAGTCCAACCCATCAATCTCTCTCTCTCTCTCCCTCTCTCTCCCCTCGTCGATTAAGCTAGAGAGAGAGGGAGAGAGAGATACAGAATCCTGATCCTGAACCTGATCGTTTGGTGTGGAAGAAAAGAGGAGATGATCACGCGGCACAATTTGGCGGAGCAGCTGAGAGAGTACCAGATTCGATCCAAGCATGATTGGGCCTCCGCTTCTTTTTTCTCCTCCACTTCCCATAACAATTTCACCTCTAGGTATCCTACCTGCCAATCTTCTTTCTCTTAAAATTGCCTTTTTAGGGTTTGCATCCGATCCCTAATTGTTTGTGTTACTTCCTGATTCCTTATTTGTTTGCGTTTTACTGATTCGTTCGAAACTTGTGCTCCTTAGTTGATAAGAGAGAGAAAATTTTTAAGTTTTTATATTGTGTGATTAATTCACCTGCTTCCGCCTGTTTGCAAGAATTTTCATCTTGAATTTTCAAAATTGAAGCACGTTGTTCTGATATTGGTCTGCAAGAGGAATCTCATCATCTTTTGTTCTCATTTTCTGTTCTTCTCGTAATCATTTTGAGTGATATTTCAAGTTGGTTCGGTTTGCATTGGGTGAACTTTGGTTCAGGTCAACTGATTTTTTTGTCCAATACACTTGTCATACAAAAATAAGCAACGTTGTAGAAAATTTCGAGTCAATTCGTATTTCGAGTCCACTTTCGGTTGAGCCTATTTTGAATGTTAGGTCGGGTATGGGTTCGAGTTGTTCGGTTCGGTTTTCGGGTCTTGGGTCAGTTTTGCTAGATCTAAGAGGAACATCCTTGTTTCTAGAACGATTTTTCTATTATTGACAATCACCGTATAATTCAAAACCTCGAGGCTCCAGCTGTGTTTTTCACAGACAACAACAACAACAACAAACTCTCAATGTGGGTCCCGCTTTCGTGGAGTCTGGAGAGATCCAGCTGTAGGCAACCTTACCTCTACCGGTATTCTTACCCATAGAGAGGTTGATTCTATAAAACCCACAAAACAGTTTTGTGAAAAAGGTTTGTAGAGAAAACGATTGAAAAAACTATTTACCAAGTAAGAGAAAGAGAAAGAGAAAGAGGAAGAGGAAGATAAAAGGTTCCGGATAGCAAATAAAGAGGGAGGGGAGACATATCTCAACAAAATCAGAAGCGCTTGGTGCCGTCACATCCCAGAAAAGCATGACCTGCAGACAAGCAAATTGAAACCCTACTCGCCCCACACTGCCTAAGCTACTGCCACCTACGGAATCGGACCCCTACAATCAGAAATCTTAATTCTGTCCCACAACAGCCTCCTATCCTGAGTCATGTCCTCCATGAGATCAACAACTCTCAGGTCCTCTGAAATGGTCGCTCTGTCTGGCATGAAACCAAATTGGTTCTCTGAAATCTCTACTCCCCCTCGCAACCTTCTCTCAATCACCATCTCTCACAGCTTCAGAGTGTGGCTGAGCAGCTTGATGCCCCTAAAGTTATTACAATCTTGAATATCCCCTTTGTTTTTGTACAATGGGATGACTGTGCTGACCCTCCACTCTCTGAGCATCTTGGCAGTCCTAAAAATAACATTGAAAAGCTCCCCAAAGTTGCTTCTTTCTGCCCAAGTTTTTTTCTTCTTGGAGCCGTTCCCCAAATCCTTGACATTCCTGCTGATTTTATTATCTTGAATTCCATAACTGCCACCAGATTACACTATCCTTACAAAGACCTTCTTAGTCTAGGACTGAGTAATTCCTGCTTTGTTTCGCTCCCCTTAATCTCCATCCACATAGTGACCCCTTTTTCTTCCCCAGTACTCTTTGCGACCATCTGACCACTTCTTTTACAACAAAAAAAGTCGCCATCAATGCTATCATTTTGGCTTGGAGTATAGTGGACTAAAGCAAAATGCCCCATTCCTATGCTTCTTTGGGTTTTTTTTGGGGGGGGGGGTGTGTGTGGCGGAAGGAGTAGGCAATCAATGACTTTTATATCAGGGTCCATCCAAAACAACCTTTTTGAAATTCAAGGGTAAGGCTACTATATCTTTAACCCTGCCTTGGTGGGACTTTTGGATTATGTATTTGGATTGGGTGTATTCTTGCATGCAGACTTCATCTTGGCGAGAACAGAGTTTCAATTGTTGTGTATTTTTTCGTCAATGGATGCATCAAAGAAGTACAAAATGCTCGATTGAAGTGTTGTAGATTCTTCAGAATAGATTGACTTGGATTCATTGAAGGGAGTGATTTGCATATTGCCTTAAAGAGAGGAAAACTTGTTTGAACATAAATAAGAGAATGGGTTTGTACTGATCATGGTGCAATGGAATAGAGATGTAGTTTATAGGGAGTGCTTAGATGTTGAGCTGGACTAGTAGTCAATGTTTCTTAAAATTCTTCTCGTCATATCTAGTTTCATATCCACCTGCAGTGTATTTTCATTTGTGTCAATTTCATTGTGACATGGGATATTACACATAATTATGATATGATTTGTTGAACTGCACATCATATGAATGCCTTTAACTAAGGGAATAACCATCTTGCTTCAGTATTTATGTGGCTCTTGCTTGTATATATTTGCTAGTTAGAGTGAGAGAGGAGATAATCTGTGTATGGTATTCTTCGTCTTTGCCAAAATAATTTTGCTTATTGTATCCTCTGCAGTCATTATCTCCGTTTCTTTTCATTATGCTATGCTGCACAAACCCCCCCCCCCTCCCCGGCTGATAAGAATTCTTATCAAGGTGGACTTTGTTTCCTTTTGGCAGGATGGATATAGTGATCTTTGTGATATGGGAACTCATTATTCTCGCATTCCTGGTTTCCTCAGCTGTCTCACTATATTTCAGGCATATGCAGCTTGCATTTGTTTTAATATGTGTCACGTTGCTAATGCTTCTATGCATGAAAATCACAAAGCAAATACGACAGGCACGTAAGAAGAAACGGAGGATGCTTCTACCCTTGTCTATGTAATTTTCTCAGGACGACCCTGTCTGTAAAAATGCTGGATTGGATTACCATTTCATTCGTCAATTTTTTGCTCCTCTTTTTGGATATAAGATTGCAAGTTTGTAGAGGACGGGCAGTAGACAGGATAATCGCTTAATTTTTGTCATTATAATCTGGTGGCGGTCAAGAAGGTTACTGCATGAAACAGTACATCTGAGTGTAGATGCTATTATGCTGACATAGAATGGTTTTACCAGTGCACTTGCAGCCGGATATCATTTTAGGATGTATGATTATGTTGGGTGGCTATAATTTAGCACAAGAGGAGATGCCATCAGACGACAAGGGCAAGTTCATTTGTTCAAGTGTTGGAAATTTGTGGGTATGCTATTGCTTTCCGTCTCCACTTTTGCATGGATTTTTCTATCAACTTGAGGATAAGCTTCTATGAGGTCCTGGCTGCAGGGTAAGTTTGGTCATTGCTGCTTAAAGAAGGGGACATCCATTCTGGATCACACTTTGTATGGCTGCATCAACCAGCAGAAATACTGAAAACTATTTCAGGTTTCTTTTAATTTTACCCTGGAGGTATGAACGTGGCTGCCTCCCATCTTTTATCAGACTGGCTCACATTGGCAACAATGGCAATATAAATGCTTCGAAGACTGGTAGGCATCTATAGTTTCTCATAGTTCAAACTGTAGGTGTGTCATGTCCATGGATGGTATTTATCAAAGCTTTTTAGGCTTTCATTTGTAGTTATCTGCAGTAATAGATCAAGTACAAAGCAAAAAACATGCTTGGCAGAATTACAGTGATACTGGATTTTGGTAAAGGTAACCTTTGTATGCTAACGAAATGCATTTTTCAATAGCCTTCAACATAATTGCTGTCTGAAATATTAAGTTTTGTTCTTGTTGTTTGATTCTTGTTTCATTTTGTTCATTTTTAGACATACCAGAAAGAGACATGGTTCGATGGGTACGAATTATGGATTTTTCATTGGCATTGAGGAAAAGCAACCATAGCCATAAGAGGTGTTCCCTAGGTCATGGTTTCTGACTATTGTTCAAGGATAGACAATGACATTTAGGTAAAAGTGAAACGTGATTATATAAATTATTTCTTGTCCCTGTTTTTGCCTTTCCCCTTTTTCTCCCCTTTTATGCTACCAAATTTTCATGAGATCTCAAATCAATATGGTACAGTCCATGTATAAATATATGGGACAATAATAGCTACAAGCTGTATACTAATAGCACTAGAAGAGGGCTGCTTCCAAACCCAAGCCTTGATGAAAGGCCTATATATGGAACAATAATAGCTACAAGCTGTCAAACAAATGTCACATGCCTGAAATGAATGTAGAGAAGCTTATTGAATATGATGATTAAACAGTTGGAATATGGGAGAAGCTTATTGAGCATGATGATTGAAAAGTTGGTATCTGCGGTCTTTTCATCGGATACATGATAAAATTATACATTCACAAAACACGTACATACATACATACAACTGTCTCCAAAGTATCAGGGTGCGTGCTTCCCTTCAAGACTGGATTACAAAGGTGGTGCAGTGTAACATGCCCTTCATGATCCACATCTTCTGGAAGGAAGCCCAGTCAAGACATGGATGCCTGCAAGAATTTCGTGCAACTTTGGACATTGAATACTCAGTTTCTCTATTGAACAAAGCACTCAATTCTCGTCTTGGACAGGGTCATAGCCTGCATTAACAAGAAAATTAGAAGACCAAGAGACAAATATATAACTTATCAGAACGATACCGAGAATCAGAGCATCCAGATACAACCCCCCCCCCCCCCCCCAAAAAAAGAAAACACCTTTTTTGAAAGGTAATTTCTACGACGTGAGGGGAAACTGCTTTTGGGAAGCCTCTAAGTTCTGACCAATGGAAGTACTACCATCTATTTGCAAAAGCAAGCTCTAAATCAAATAACAGTGAATTTAGCCATAGCAAATGGGTCATTTGATTCGAGTACAGGTCGGATCAAGTTTGAGTCAGGTCATGTTCAGGTTAAGTGACATTTCGGGTTGCTTTGGTTTGGGTTGAATATGGTTCAGTTCGGGTCGATTTCGGATCAACCAATTTTTAGTCAAATACGCTTGTCATGTCAAAACAAGCAACTTTGTAGGAAATTTCAGGTCGGCTATGGTTCAGTTCGGATCAATTCAGGTTTCAGGATTCACTTTCGAGTTAGCATATTTCGGATGTCAGGTTAGGTCGGGTATGGGTCTAGGTTGTTCGATTTGGGTTTTGAATTTCGGATCAATTTTACCAGGTCTATATATCATGATCTAAAATCTCTAACCAGAAAGATGCACAATGAAGAGAGAACATTGGATCTTTTTTTTTTTTGGATGGGTAAATTTTACACACACACAAGCACAGAAAGAGTTGTACCTTCATGATTTCATCTATCTTATCAAAGTCAAACCAAGCACCCTACCACACTGGGTAACCCCGAGGGAGACCGAACATTGGATCATTAAAGTTTATAAGATAGAAGACCAAACATAAATGTCAGGAACGCTGTTGGAAACCGACAGAAGCAATTTTCAAGGTAAATGGCAAAACAAAACAGAAATTCGTCATGTAGGATGGCCTAAATTGGGCTCCTTCTATCTGCTTCCAGGATTACTGATAGAATGTGCAGCCCACTAATTCGAAAGATCACAAGGATTCAACATTGGGCAGAAAGAATGTTAGCATAGGCAGGACGAAAGCAGTAGTTAGAGTCTATAATACTTAGTCTGGAAACCTTCAGGTGTTCCGCTTTTATATTGCCCAGACAGAAGGGTTGTTACTGAGGTCGTTAAAGTCTAGAAACTTTTCATGAAGCACTACGGCCAATCAGAAGGGAATTACGTTGGTTAACTGCAACAAGGTTTCTAGAAGATATAAGTAAGGTGGATTAAACTTCAGGGACCTGCTGAGTTAGATTTTATCATCAAGCTTGTTTGAAAGAGTCAGTGTCAGGACAGACCACTATGGGTCAAATGGCCATCTCCATTACTTTAAGGGCTTGTTTGGTTGGAGGTAAATAAAGATGTAATGCAATCAAAATTACAAGCCTAATTACATTACCATGTTTGGTTATTAAAAAGATTATGTAATTAAAATTACCTTGTAATAGAAATAACATAGAAGGGTGTAATGGGAATACCACAGCTACCCCTAAACAATTCTGTTTACATTACTTGAGGTAATCAAAACCCAACCCAAATAATGAAATCCCGATACCCCGAAAAAGCCTCACCTCCTTTTTCTCTCTCACCTCACAGTAGCCTCTGCCATGGCGATCTGAACTCTGAAGCTTTCTCTCTCCTTCTTCGCTCGCTATTCCTCATCACCATCATCGTCATCATCATCATCGTCTTCGATCTTCTTCTGCGTCGTCTTCTTCTTCGTGATGCCCTATTATCATTAGACTATAGCCTTCTGCAAAGTTGTTCATCCGCCATCTCCAATCTGGTAATTCCTCGTTTTGAAGATTTCAATTTAGTAAACATTTATTCATCTCTCTTTCTATCTCTCTATATCTCTCTCTAAAAAAACTGCAGAAAGAGAAGCTACCAGAAGGCAGAGAAGGGTCACAGAGGAGAGAGAATACACAAAAGCAAAGAAAGAGGTGATTCAATCGATTCTCACCCTGTTTTCTGCCTTTATTATGCTCACATTTTCAAAAGGAAAAAGGGGGGAAAAACCCATGAATCTGTCTCTAAATCTAGGTTCATCTCTCCTTCTTTGTCTTCTTTTGGGGCGTTTGATCTGGTGGGTTGTGTGTGATCTGTGTAAATGGTGGTTTTTTGATGTTGAAATGGGGGAATCAATTTGAAAGTGCAATACCCAGAAACAGGAATTTTTTTTTCTTTTGAAGGTTTTATTGCGATTTTTTTTTCTGGGGCGATTGAAGGCCAGATCTGAATTGGGTTCTTGAAGAAATATATTTTTGTTGGGTCTCCGTGATTTTGGTTTTTTTTTTTTAACATGATGCCTGCTAATTTTTGGCCTGATGTTTCGCTTTTTGGTTTGCTGGGTTGATTCAGTATTTTGTTTCTCAATGCTGCTCATCCCATGCTCCTCAATTTCAAGTTATTATGTTAATTGGGTGCAAGCTTTTGTTTCTGATTTTTAGATTGTTGGAATACTACCCATCTAATTTTTAGATTGTTGGATGACTATATTCGACTGCTTTGGGAATGCTATGAATGCCCTCTGTGTTGGACTGTATTTCTCTGAAGGAGTGCCTGTAGATTGTTGTAAGGTTTTGTTTGTGCTCATTGTTCTATTTGTGCTCTTTGTAAGGTTCTGTTTGTGCTCTTTGGGAAAGTTCAACAGTATAAAATGGAGAGTGGATTTCAATGTTCTGTTTGTAAGGCCAGGGGATTGGTTTTTTGTGGGCTGAATTGAAATCATGTAAAGGTGAGTTCTCTTTGAGAGATGGGTCAGGGTGGTGGAGGGAGAATTGGGTTTTCTTTGTTGAGATTAATGTTGGGAATGTTATGAATGTTGGGAATGCTATGAATGTCATGCAACAATTAAATGACTTATATGTTCAACTAACCTATGAATGCTCATTGTCATTTAACATGCTATGTGCAAGAGATAAGGTCAGAGTCATTTAACAAGCTATGTGTGGTATTGGATATTCTCCTTAGTCCTTATATGTTGTGGGATGTAATTTGCAGTTTCTATTCGCAAAAGCCATGGCTCGTTTGAACTTAGCCACGAGGAGAACAAAAAAGAGAAAGCAATATGCAAGCTTGGTCTTGTTATGGTTGGAAATTTTGAATGTGATTGACTTGTTTTTCCAAATTATTTGTCACATTTTGAAGTACCATAAAGAGAAGTACTCTTTAGAGAAGTCATATTCTTTAACAAAGCATACATATTGGAGAATCAACTATGTAAATGGCTTGATCCGTGAGAGTGATAGGAAATGCATTAACCATCTTAGAATGGATAGACACACTTTCTTTAAGCTATGTAGTATGCTAAGAACCATAGGGAGGTTGGATGATAGCAAATACGTGCCATTGGAAGAGCAAGTGGCTTTGTTTCTTAATATTCTTACACATCACACAAAGAATCGAATTGTTCATGATGCATTTAAGAGGTCAGGGTGGACTATTAGTGAGTATTTTCATAAGGTGTTGAGGAGTGTTATAAGATTGCAAAGTGTACTGCTCAAGAAACCAGAGCCTATTGAAGAGAACTCTAGAGATGAACGATGGAAATGGTTCAAGGTATAAACTATAACTAGTAATGCTTTGACAATTGTTTTCATATGAAATTCTGAACTTAGTTATGTTGTCTTGGGTCTTAGAATTGCATTGGGGCTTTGGATGGAACATATATCAAGATGCGTGTGCCAGAAGTGGACAAGGCTAGATATCGAAATCGTAAGGGTGAAATAGCCATGAACTTGTTAGCCGCATGCTCGAAAGAGATGCAATATATATATGTTCTATCAGGTTGGGAGGGATCTGCGGCCGACAGTAGAGTTCTTCGGGATGCGGTGAGTAGAAGACATGGACTAAGAATCCCACACGGTAATAAAATAGTTGCTTAGATCAATAGTTTCGTGTTTTTTTAAAAATATGCTAGGAGTTAATATTTTGGCCTTTTCATATGTTTTAGGGCAATACTTCCTTGTGGATGCGGGTTTTATGAATTGTGAAGGCTTTCTTGCTCCTTATAGGGGACAGCGATATCATTTGAATGAATGGCGAAGTGGTTACCAACCAACAACTCCGGAAGAGTTGTTTAATATGAAGCATTCATCGGCTAGGAATATAATAGAGAGATGTTTTGGCGTGTTGAAGATGCGTTGGGCTATTCTTAGAAGTCCTCCATTCTATCCCATTCGCACGGTGAATAGAATTGTCATGGCTTGTTGCTTACTTCATAATCTTATTAGAAGAGAGATGGCCATAGATCCTATGGAGGAATACTACAATATGAGTGGACCAAGGCGACAAAGGAGAGATGAAGAGCATATAGACACCATTGAATCTTCTGATGAATGGAGAGTGAAGCGGGATCAATTAGCTAGAGAGATGTTTGATAGTTGGCGAGCAAGCAGGAGACAGAGATGATTTGTTTACTTGTTTTTTGAATTGTCATGGCTTGTTGCTTTCCCCTTGAAAAGTGTAAATTTTCCTTGGTTTAGTTGTTAGAGATTTCTGGGATCACTTGCAACATATATATGAACTGCAGTCAAGTGCTTGAAGTTTACTCTATGTAGTTGTTCCAACATTTAACTTATCTTATATATACGAATGCTTGAAGCTATCATCGTGACATATATATTGAATTGCAGTCAAGTGCTTGGCATATTTGTTGCAGTTAGGCAGGTTTCTTGTTATTCAACATACTGCAGGTTTCTTGTTATTCAACATACTGCAAGTTTCTTGTTATTCAAGCTGTATTCTGGTCTTGTATTCTGGTCTCTTTGGAAAGCATTCCTAATATCAGTGTGGTCTCTTGTTATTCAAGCATTCCTTACTGCAGGTTTTGAGGTTAATGGCTTCACCAAAAGATCGTGGTCCGGGGAAAAACAAAAGAAAATGGAAAGAAGAAGAAGATGATGCACTCATTGAAGTTCTTAAAGAGCTTGTCAATGGTGGAACATCATTCAAAGCCGATAACGGGTTTAAACCAGGGTTTCTAAACACTGTTGCAGAGAAACTTAAGGCGAAATTGCCCGAATCAAATCTAAAAGCTCAGCCACATGTGCATTCTCGACTTCGACACTTTAAAGGCATATATAATGTTGTACATGATATGGTAATTGGAAGCTGCACAAGTGGATTTGGATGGGACCCAGAAACAAAGTCAGTGGTGGCCGAGAAAGAAGTTTGGAAAGCTTACGTGAAGGTAAGATCGTTCAACCTCATTTTCTTCATTTTCTGGCACTGGTTCTGGTTCTTGATTTTTTGGCACAAGTGGTTCTGGTCTCTGTCTCTGTCTCTCTCTCTCTCTTTGAAATTTCAGCATTTTTGGTTCTTGATTTTCTGGTTTCGGTTCTGCATTTTTTGGTTCTGGCCTTGTATGTGCAACTGGCAGCTCCCAGTTTTAGTCTTTATTTTTTTATTGTTGATTTGGTGGGATTTTCTGGTATTATGAATGTCTCTCTCTCTCTCTCTCTCTCTCTCTCTCTTTCTCTCTTTGAAATTTCAGCATTTCTAGTTCTGACCTTGATTCTTTGACACTGGTTCTGGTTCTTCAATTTCTGGTTTTGGTTCTGCATTTTTTGGTTCTGGCCTTGTGTGTGCAACTGGCAGCTCCTAGTTTTAGTCTTTATTTTTTTAAGTGTTGATTTGGTGGGATTTTATGGTATTATGAATGTCTCTCTCTCTCTCTTTGGAATTTCAGCATTTCTAGTTCTGACCTTGATTCTTTGCCACTGCTTCTGGTTCTTTATTTTCTGGTTCTGCTTCTGCATTTTTTGGTTTTGGCCTTGTGTGTGCAACTGGCAGCTCCCAGTTTTAGTCTTTATTTTTTTAGTGTTGATTTGGTGGGATTTTATGGGATTATGAAAGCTTTGGAAGGTCCCGGTTTATTAGAACTTGCCCCTGGTGATGATGGGAAGCACTCAGTTTACATCTCGGCCTCTCAGCCCGTTTTTAATTGCTTTGGAATCTCTTTTTAATGGTTGTGTTCTAATATTATTAATTCTTCATGATACAGAATCACCCTAGAGCTAACGATTGGAGAGGTAAACCGTGCCCCTATTATGAGGATTTGTGCATTATCTTTGGAAAGGATCGTGCTTCGGGGAAAGATGCTCAAGGCCCTGAAGAAATGGAAGATGAGGTGAATGAAGAGGGAGAAAATGAAGAGTCAAGTAAGAAAGATGAACCTGAATCCTCAGCTACTCAAGAGCCTTCTGGGGTTGAGGCAAGTTCTGGGAAATCTGGGAATTTAGGAAAACGGGTAAGAGCATCTGATAACTTAGTTAAAGGCTTATCAGAAGTTGCATCTATTCTCGGGAGAGAGATAAGGGCTGCTAGTAGCAACATCAGTCGAGCTATCGGCTTTGATGTCGAGTTAAGTGAGAAGCGCTCCAAATTGAATCAAGAATTGGCTAACTTGGGTTTGACAACCATGGAAAGGCATCGAGCGGCAAGAAAAATTGCATCTGAGCCGGAGAGCGTAGATGTATTTTTCAGTATCCCTGATGCCGAAAGGAAAGAGTGGGTGCAAGCTCTTCTTCGAGGGGATATTTAGACCTCTCTTGATGTTGGACTTTTCATTTGACGGAACATTATGAAACCTATGCTATGTAGTTTAGATATTTGTGGTTATTGAAATTCCTCATCTATGTTTATGTTTAATGTTGGGTTAAAAGTGTTTCAAAATTAGTTAAACAATTACTAAGTTTAGTATTTAAGTTTGAATTTAGCATTTGAGTTTGAATTAGCATTTAAGTTTGAATTAGTCCTTTTAGTCCTTTTATTTCTTGTAATTTTGTTTCAATTTAGTATTTAAGTTTGAACTAGTATTTAATTGATGAAACAAACATTTCTAAAAAAAAGGTTAGATGCAAAGTTGATTCCATTACATATGAGATAGCTAACCAAACATGGTAATGGAATGATATTTACATTACCTTATGCAATTAGTTTATAGCCAACCAAACGAGGTAATGCAATCACTATTGCATTACATTTCATTTTCATTACATTACATTATTGATTGCATTACCACCTAATTGCATTGCGTCCAACCAAACGCTACCTAAGTGTCAGAATTCTCTGGCGGGTGCCTGCTAGTTTTCCATGTGGGAATATCGAAGAAAATCATCAAAATTTGTACTTGAAATCAGCCGTCCAGCTGACATTCAGAGTACACTGTGTAGGCTGGGATTTGACAGAAGAGTTTAGAGTGTTAAGCACAAGCTGTTTAGGTTTATGAACATGCAGAGCAAAAGCAGCACGGGTGCATTGTTTGCTTCGGTTTATGAAGTTTGGAGGGGGAGGAATTGCAGAAGATATGTCAATAAATATAGGAGTATTAATGCAGTAGTGATATGCATAAACATACGGTCTGTCTTATGAACAAGAAACTGTTTGATGATCTTCGTTGAGAGTGTTTCGCTTAAGTAGTTGAGTACGCTGTAAGGTGTTTAAAAAGCCTGGGGATAATATCAACCATGTGATCTGCTTTCTGGAGTAATGAAAGTTTTATTTATCATGCATTATGAGTCGGGGAAAGAGATAACAGGCAGAACTTCTACGAATAGCTCTTGTGCAATATCACCCTTCGTCTTTCTTTCGAGTTCAAAAGATTGAGCTGCTGGACAATCTCATTCTTGTGGTCACTCGAAAATCCACAGCTTAGCATATCAGTATAACATTCAAATGATTTCAAGAGAGATGATACAAGGTTTTAGCACTAGATATTCCTGGGAAACTCCACAAAGTGGCAAACTAATTGAACAATCATATTTGGTAATTTTCAGAAATTACTTGAACGTTTGACTTACCAGCAGGCTGAGGGACAGAGATCTAATAAACAAGAAATATGTTTCGTAAGGTATATAGGCCAAGTCAGTGCTGATGAGAATCAGTATGCTGGGGTCAAACCAGCAATAGCAATTGACCAAAGTTAGAAAGGCAACTAAGATGCAACACCAGAGAAAGTTACAGGAGATCGGAAGAAAATTTTACAATCAAGGAACAAAATTCAAGTTAGAGACTTTTTACATGCTGAATGTGAATGGTTATAGATGAAAGGAAGAAATGTAAAAGGTTGGTGCTGGCGTGTGCTGCAAGGGGTTTTTTTTTTTGTGGGAAGGGTGGGTGTGGGCCTTGGATACATAGACAAAGATAACTTAGTGCAGATACTGCACGGGATATTCAATCATCCACCAATAGGTTTTGGGCCCTCACCAGAATTCTCTTCAATTTCGCAGTGAATAATGCCATCCGCTGCCATCCTTTAACTGAAATCAAAGGCTTTGTGCATATCTGATTCTGCAACGTATTGCAATGGGTCTTCATTCGAGTTCACTCAAGATGGAAAGTGTCCAAATGGAAATATATTGCCATTGCCACCAAGTTAACAGGAACCAAACAAGTCACCCATCTATATCAGAATCACCGCTCATCTGGTTGAACTTGCTCCAAGCTTCCTGCAAATAATGAAACCAGACTGATCTATTAAGAATAGGCTAAAATGCCTTATAAGAGCATCATAATTGACTGATCAGTAATGCATAAGGCCACCCACAATCTCCATTAACGAAACTTCATAGTTGATCAACATGCCAGCCTATGTAACCACAACGTAACCCAGCCTGACAATAGCCCAACTAAAGCCCAAATTGAATAACCAATTTGCTAGGTCTAAAGAAGATGGTGTTTCTCATACTTCCAAAGAAATAATAAGATAATTATCCTCATGTTTTCTGAATTAGTTGCCACTAACCTTTAGAACATCAAATACCTTTTCACATATATAACTTTGCTGGATGGTTGCACTACATTGTTGCAATTTATACAGATGAACAAAGAGTAACTTTCTTATAAGCTTTTCTGACACCAGTGGGCCAACCAAATCAGTGATGAGACAGCCTGCCACCCACTGTCAGGACCCAAAATCTGCAGGTGAAACATACATTTAAAATGATTGTCAATCTAAAAATTGCATCAAACTAGAGTCACATAAGACAAATCTAGAGCATTCTCCGAGAAACCCTGTGACAGTGCAATGGGTGATTTTCATGTGCTCCCCTTGAAAAGAGTGCATTTCAAACCTTTTTTTAAAGTAAGTTGCAGCTGTGAACTGGTGTAATGTGAAGATAGGCTGCAAGATCACAACATGAGAAAATGATCCAAATGGAATATCTAGCCATGAGAACACTAGTCACCTCTCAACCAAAACATACCCGACATAGAGCATTTAATTTATCTACGATTAAATCATGCATTATTACCGTTGTACATTGTCTTCCTCTCCTTCCAAGCATGCAGGCATGCAGAGAAATAATTAAATCAAGATATTCAAGAGAACCCCAGCATCCAGAGATTCATGGGTTCTTAGGATTCTTAATGCACTTATGACCAACTATGATAATTATACAGTGTTCAAGAGACTTAGGGCCGCAATCAAAGAGAAACAATGGCTGAAACACAAGTTTTAACATTTTGCATACATATTGTAGCATTGAATGCAATGCGCGCAGGTTTCCCTCCTTCCACAAGACCACCGTTTGACTTCGGCATCCAGAAAATCTACCAACATCTGCAATTAACAGTGGTTCAGAAAATTTCCATAACGGACTTGTATTAGTTCCATATGAATAAGAAATTACATTTCTGGCTGCTTGCTCTTTCTGGGCAAGAAGATCAGCTCATTCTTCTCTTCAAGAGTTTTAGCCTGATGAAAGAAGGATTAGTAACTCTAAATGCTCATACTTGTGTATCAACATGTAATCAGAACAACAGCACAAAAAAACAAAAAAAAAAAATACTGCCGATTCCTTGGATTGTTTCTGCCTTTCTAGTCTCACTTTATGTCTGTGCGTTGATCCACCATCGGTGCCATTAAATTTTTCTGCAGCATAGAGAGCTCCATAGAATGGACGCATAATGCTCACAAAGCATCAAGAAATAACTGCAACTTTCTTGAAGCACATACCGGCCATATTTCAAGAACATGAACTTCTTGAGCAGTAACTTGAGCTGTAAAAGTTTGGATCCAGTAAAATGCTTAATCCGTCAGAAACAGCCAGACAATGACATGGGCCCTACAGAGCTACATGAAATTGTTAGGTGTGTATCAATGAGTAATTCTTCTCAATAGGAGATCTACCTACCTGTTCCTTTAATCCATGAGAGGCCCTCTCAGATAATGCCTTCTGCAATGCACGTTCTCGAGCTTCAGCAGTTGCTCTTTCTACAGGACCTCGCTCTGCTCTAATTTTTGCCTCCAGTGGGACCCTATCAAAACTGGCCTCAGCAAAAAACCTTCCCCGTCGAGCCACACCACCTCTTTGTTGTACCTCCTCATTCGCTCTCTCTAGAGCACCTCTCCTTGCCCTTTCCCGCACTTCAGCAAATGCTCTCTCACTCGCTTCCCGAATTGCTCTTTCAACGGCTATCCTCTACTTCTCTTTCTCTCTCTTTTTCTTTCCTGTTCACTGCATCTGGATCATTTACTGGCTCTACATTCTGCGTACCATCCTCCTGCAAAATGGGTGAATCGCCAATATTACCACATTTGTGCACATTTTTAGTAGCTCTACACTCCTGATTTGTATCATCAGGTATGACAGTTTCTTCATCCATCCTTAGGTTCTGGGCTGGTCCCCTGTTTTTTTTCCTCCATGTTCAAACCATCCTGTCCTTCTGGGAGCTGCTTCAAGAGTATGCTTTTCTTTTAACTCGTTGATAGCTGCATCAGCCTCTGGCACATTCTGAGAATCTGTAGGTTCAGTGTTTAGGTTATCAATGCAGTTGTCTGGCATGTTATATTGATTCACGATATCCGGGTACATGTTTGAAGATACTTTAATACCTCCAAAAAGATTAAGTGGCTCCGATACTCCATCTTTCCCTCTATTGACAAACCATCTTTTTCTCTTCTGAGCTGCTTGAGCATTGTCTCTTTGACCCTCATGGTTTAAAGCAATATCTGTCTCCACAGCGTTACTGACTTCTGTTGTCTTATTTTTCATTTAGATAGAATGGATTTCTATGCGAACAGCTGAGTTAGCTTCCTCCAAAACCTCCTGATATGTTTACAAATTTATGTTGTGCCCTCCTGGAATACAATGTCACTCAGCATCTCCAATTGCATCCTCATTTTGAAACCATCTTCTTCTTCTCTGCACTAGTTCCACATTGCACTTCCCACCTGGCCGGAGCAACCTCCTCTACATATAGTCCTAGCATAGACACGTAAATGGTCACTCTGATTTTTCAAGATGCCATCAGTTTTGGGTTCCATTAGTTCCCATCAATATGTTTTTGAACACAGCCTGGATCATTGTCACTGCCCTGAAATACAGAAGTCCCACATGGGGATTCACCGGTACCATGATGCTTAATATCATCAAACTGAATACTAGTTTCAGATGAAGAAGGTATCGAGACACTCTCTTCTCCTATAAACTCACTTCCCTTCCGAGCTAATACTGGAGTTTCAAAATCCATTTTAGGCTCGGATGAATAACTAGGTATTTCCATCATCTTCTCATTCCGCTCATCAGGATGCATTGGACTCTCCATTTCCATTTTAGGCTCAGAAGCGGAATAACATATCTTCAACTTTATATCACTATCTTATCAGCAAATGCTGCTTCTTCCATCGCTGATTTGTCCCAACTGATCAGGCAGGATTCTTTATCCTTGCTCAATTATACTTTTTCATTTTTTTTTGCATTCAACATTAGCTGCTACGCAACTTAAATGCTCAACTACTTCTGCTGTTCTGCAGTGTGATTAGTTTGAGTTTGACATCTATTTTCTTCACATCTAGGCATTTCTCCAGTTGACTGGGTGGGGCAGGCCTGATCCCTCTCATTCTCTTCCATCTGTGGATTGCCCCAGATGATTTGACAAACTTGTTCCTTTTCGCACAAGAGTACTTCTTCAGTTTGTTTGCATTCAGAATCAGCTGCTCTGCAACTTACATGCGCAACTGCTTTCACAGTGGGAGTGGTTTGACTTTGACTCTTATTTTCATCCCATCTAAGCATTTTTCCTATCACATCCTCAACAGGGCAAAGCATGCCCTGATCCCTCTTATTTCCTTGCCATTCATATGTTTTCCCAGGCGCTTCTGCTCGCTTCCATATTTCTCCCACAAGATTGGCTTCTCTAAAAGTTTGTATATTATCCTGCAGGACTTCAGCTTCCTCCAGCACATCTTCCTTCCACACATTGTCATGTTCAATTATCTCCGTAATATTTCCAAGGCAACAAGTACTAGTGACTAGTTCTTTTGCTTGCTGATTTTTAGCTTCATTTTGCACCTCACGTTCCTCGAACTGAACAATCTTCTCATTTCTTTCTATAATATTTTCAAGGCAATGAGAATTGTCTGTTGGTTCCTCTCCACATTGCTCATGCAGCCTGCTGCGACCCTCCTCTTCATGAAATAATTCTTTTTGCTCATGCTCAGGTGTGCAAAAAGCCACCTCTATTTGTTCATCACCGTCTTCATCACTGTTTCCACAGCCTTGGGTGATACCATTACCATATAATCCATTGTGAGCTGCCTCTTTAGTCTTGCCTTGCGTACACTCATCCTCACACCACATATAGCCCCAGATCTTCTATTTTTTTCATATCCAGTCTCCCTGCTTTCTTGGGTGTCATTCACAGGATCAGAAAGATTATGTGACCTCTTGCAAGTGAAAGTAAGGCGCAGAGAATTTTCTCTAGTCGATCCTTTAATGTCACAGACGAAGTCGATGTTGTTACCAGCTTTATCTCCCTCCAATGCAGTAAACCTTGTTGATTTGTCTTCTTTTGGCTCACTAGCTTCTTGGATTAATCCTGTTTCTTTTTCCTCATTATCCATAGTAGTGGCAGAATTAGAGACATTCCTGTTATTTTCAGCTTTTTTGATCTCAGAAACCTCCAATTCTTTCAACTCTGGTTCACTTTCTTCAAATGACTGGAGAGGATTTTGACTTCAATTATTAGTCGATGCAAGTGCTTAGCTACTTCCGATTCTCCTCCATGGGCACGTGCAACACCCTTTTCATTCAATTTTGACATGCTAGAATTTCCCAAAGATTAGAGTCCTCATCCTCAGGGAACTTCATTCGGCCATCAAACTTTGGGATGAATTACAAGTCGCAGATACATTCTGCCTTTCCACATAAGGGCAACTTTGCATCATATAATGTACTTCAACACGCTCTTCATGGATCTTTTGTGGTCGGAATTGATTTATATCGTTCTCATGATTCTTCTTCAGGACTTCTACCTTCAGAGTGTCCTTAATGCCGAATAGTCAAGAAACACTTAAATTACTCTCATGCTTATTCTCCTTTGCTATTTTTTGCCTTCAGGTTATCCTTAAAACTCAACTTGGTTGTGCTTTGACCCTCACATTCCAAAAATTGTTTTGGCAAACGAATTTCCATCTCAGCCTCCTGCAATGCCCTTCGCAAGGCAGCCACAGAGACTGCAGCAGCACTGACATCTAACTATTCATCAGAAGAGGACGGTGAACTAGCTCCAACACCACTATACAGGTTATTTGTAGAACTCTCACAGTTCTCCAATATCTTATAATGGCTCGCAATGGGAAAGAATTGGACACTTGAAGAAGACACAGCCTGAGATGAGTGCACGTTAATGAGGGCTGGAAATCGATCATGTGAGGCATCAAATGAATATGATGTACCTAAACGTGATTTTTAATGAAATCCAGTATCATGCCTGTGGGCCCGTTTGCAATCCCTCAAATCTAAGTGGCAATCGTGTCTTTATTCACGACCACATTAGAAGGTCCGAATACTTGGGATGTGTCATGAGAAGTAGCAATTGAACTTGACCCAACCAAACCAGACGCTCTGTGAAGGGCAGCATCATTTTCACTTTTCTTTCTGTTAGCATCAACATCTGATAGCCCTTGACATCAGATTCCACCTTGGCAACATTTATAACAATTTTTGGGAGCCTGCCTACAGCAGTGTCTTGACTTGCGTGCAACTGATTTTGAAAAATTGAAATAAGATGATTTCTGAAAGCAAGCGTCGTGCCTAATGTTCTGCTCATTAGCAGGAAGATCTATGGGTGTATTCCTGGAGTGTTTTTGCTGCTTCGTTGCCAGATTAACATCCATAGCAAGCTCTGTATCATCTTCTATCATAGGTAATCTACTGGTCTGACTTCTCTGAAAAGGAACACCATTCAATTGGCTAGCAGATCCAGGAATATCATGTACCTGAGAGGCAGTTGTTGCCCTATTACCTGTGATTCCACTGTTCTTGTGCTCAAAATCTTCCACATTGTGAAATTATTGGCACAACCCATTGCTCCGTGATTGGCTATTATTAGACTGCCCTGAAATACGTGATATACTCGTTTCCATTGTTTGCCTATCGCTTCTAAAGCTCAAAATTATTTAAAGGTCAATCATTATGCTCATTCCAGATGTAGTCAAAATCTAACAAGCACAAGGACAACATACTCATGCACATGCATGCGCTGATGCAAGCATGCAATCACACACATACACACACACACACACTCCCAAAAGAAAGGGATATTGGGATAACGACACTCATATGGGCAGAAAAAATTCTCACACAGTTATGCCTGCCAGAAAAATTTTCACACGAGCACACTGGTAATTATTTTCATCCAGAGGTAGGCAGTACTGAATTTAACATCCCTAATGATGTAAAAATCAACATTTAATTTGTCATAACAACTTCAAGTTACTGATTAGGAAACTTACCTCAAAAGGAAGGTACAAAATCAAAGTTCGTATCAACAGCAATGATCAGAATTAGCTGACAGAATCAATAACACTTATCTGGAAGTTTAGGATCAGATGTATCATCATGCTTCCATCCATGGATGAGGACAGAAGTCCTAACTTCTCTGGAAAGGAATCCTCCATTTGATTTTATCCAGTTAAACAATCCGTGGACATTGCAAATGCAACAAGATGTCATCCTACCTCACAATTCTTAACTTAAATACGAACACCAATTTGCAGTCATAGGGGGCTCAAGGGTCTAGGAGCAGACAGGATTTATGCAAACCGCCATAGGACACAGGATCAACAAGTTAGTCACATTAAAGTGAGGAATATAATTAACCCACTATAAGCCAAAACTAATATCGGCTCGGCTCGGCTCGGCTCCAGAGAAATTGTCATCAAATTCACAATTGCCTCAGTTAAAGCACTTTCAAGTTTTAGGCTCATAAATTGTCTATTTCCAAAAATATTTCATTGCATGATTTTAGTAGTTTAGAGGATTGGAATTATCAAACAAGGACAAGGCATGAGGGGAACCTAAGTATTCCACATTTTGCTTTACCCAATAAACTCTTCTTGCATACTAATTTTTGCAAGCAACGGAAGTTTACCTTAACATATGCACCCAATGCGATTGAGCTCCTAGCACAACATATCTCAAAGTTCCACTAAAAGCGATCAGCACGTCCTAAATTCATAGAAATAAAAGCAAAAAACTGGAGATTTCTCCTCAGTCTTTCATTTTCTAGATACATCAAGTCATTAATAGATACGTTTGTTCTGTCACCTTTGCGCACATTCTTTCCTCCCCTCACCGCCATCCCATTAGGCCTCCCTGAAAAACCAGTAAGAGAGATTTCTCCTTGTCTATTCCGATCAAATAAACATAAACCCTATATAATCTAAATCAGACTACTAGAGTTCGAACACATAGTCTCCAATGTATAATATTGGACCCACAAAACATTCTCTACTACTTCTAGTCAAGAGTAACAGAATACAAGGCCAATTTGGAATATGGAGGATGTCCCTTTTATGAAATAGTAACCTTTGCAACTGCTCCTTTCCTTCATTCCATATTTAAAGCTAACCCCTTCTGAAAGTGAGACTTTTACTGGAACATCCACATCTTCATTTATTATTACTTGCGCAACACCCATTGTGACAGCCTATAGTAATCTCTTGTTAACATTTCTTTCCCACAATGACTTATAAATTTAAGGCCAAGACTTGTGAATGATCCGCTGATATATCATGCTCAAAAACTGATAATAGCACAATGTAGGGCTCAACACAGCGTTCTGAAATCATGAATGAATGAAATCCAAAGAAAAAAAAAACCAAAGAAAAATTAGAAAGGAAAGAATCAACTAGAGAAAAGGCGAACGACACCTGTTAATTCCCTGAAAATGGAGCTCCTATTTTGGGTTTCTCTCTATGACTTGTTGGTTCGCCCAAATATTAGTAGGGCTGACGATTACTTAAGCCATAAAGAGGTGGTAACTTTAATTGATTACAACCTATATAAGGAGGTTTAGTTGTCAATTATTGACACAGAAAGCTCAAAATCTCCTCTCCTTCTCTCTCAGCCTGCCATCTAGTAGAATTTATGTATAGGTCGTGGCATTGAACAGTGACTCTGATAACCACCACTTGATCATCTATGTCAATTGGTAGGTTATTTACAAACAATGAGATCCTTCGCTTCTGTACCTAAAGGTATGTCTTTAACTACCTACAATGGTATTATGGCCTAGTTGCTCAATTTCTGACCCCGAATGATTGAATCACGTGCTTAGGGCTACTTAGTTTTCGCCTCCACCCCTCGAAATCCGCCGATTCTGTGGCCACAATGGCGATAATGAAGCCTAAGTGGCTTCAAGAAACTGAGGACCTTCCAGCACCCACGCCTTTGTACAACAAATCTAGCAGGCCTTGGTGGCTTACACTGCCTCACAACCAAAGAAAAATAAAAAAATAAAAAAGGGGGACTCTAGAATTACCCATCAAACCTGCTTGGAGGGGCAGCGTGTTTAGGCATGCACTACCGTCGAAGACTGATTTCAGTCGACTTATTCCTCCAAGAACTGTCTTTACACCCAATCTACGCCATTCCTATCACAGATCCACCATTCAGTGTGTGGGTTGCGTCATGTGACTCGTTTTTGGCCAATCAATGTGGTGGGGATGGCAGTGTGACTTTAAATGGCTGCGATAGCGGCGGGGCGCATATAATTCGGCGAAAAAGGGTGGTGGTGAGGCGTTCTCATCATTTCTGTGTCTGTAGGCAACGACTCAATGGCCATGGCCGCGATAGAAACCACCATGGTGTGGATAAAAAAGGGTAGGGAGATGGTTCCCAGCGAAGCGGATGGGGAAAGAGAAGCTCTAAGGATTTATTTTCAGGGGTGAGAGAGAGAAAGAGTGAAGTTAGAGAGAGAAGAGATTTGAGAAAGTATGTAACGCCAAGATAATGAGGGGCTAGGGTTTCTAATTTTAGAAGCCCTTTCTATATTTTGGGCATGTTTTCTTTCCTTTTAGGTCAGGTTTTGATCATTTACGGCCTGTTCTTTTCATGAATCAATTTATTTTTATCCACTTCAATCTATTTTAATCTATTTTTATTTATTTTAACCCATCCACTTAAAAAAAATATCAACTTTAACCCACTTCAACATATCTCAACCTACTTTAACCCACTTCAACCAACTTCAACCCACCTCTTCATAATTTTAATAATTTGTAAAGTACCATGTGAGATTTAGGGCATGTTGTTTTCGTGGGTAAATTGGGTGGGTAAAAGGGTGAAGTAGGTTGAGGTGGGTTAAGGTAGGTTGAAGTTGGTATTTTTTTTTTTGAATTGAGTTGAAATAGGTTGAATTAGGTTGAAGTGGATTGATGTTGGTTGAAGCTGGTTGAAGTTGATACGTTATTTATGTGGTGGGTTGAAATGAGTTAAAATAAGAAAAATGTAATTAATGTGTGATAATTTATGAAGTTATCTAAATTTTGTGAAATTTTTGTTTTTAATTTTTAATTTTTTTATTTTTTATTTTTAGTTTTTAGTTTTTTATTTTTCATTTTTCATTTTTTATTTTTTTTGGTTTTACTTTTTCATTTTTTATTCTTTATTTTTTCTTTTTTCTTTTTTTTTATTTTCTATTTACTTTTTTCTATTTTTTTATTTTCTTTTTTTTATTTTGTTTTTATTTTATTTTTTATTATTTATTTTTAATTTTCTATTTTATATTTTTGTATTTTTTATATTTTATTTCTTATTTTTTTAAATTCTTCTTTCTTCTTTCTTATTTTTTATTTCTTATTTTTTATTTCTTATTTTTTTATTTTTTAATCTTTAATTTTTTTATTTATTTTTTATTTTCTAATTTTTATTTTTCATTTTTCATTTTTCATTTTTCATTTTTAATTTTTTAATTTCTTTTTTCTTTTTTCTTTTTTCTTATTTTTTATTTTTTTTTTTTTATTTTTTTTTTTTT
>JACYFF010031957.1:93924864-93958345 GCA_017589665.1 Selenicereus undatus
TTTTTTTTTTAATTTTTTAATTTTTAATTTTTAATTTTTAATTTTTTTTTATTTTTTTTTTTATTTTTTAAGTTTATTTATTTATTTTTTTTAAGTTTATTTTTTTATTTTTTAAAATACTGTTGTGAAGGAAATATTTAATCATTTAAGAAAATGATTTGGTTAAAACATTCTCCCCGAAATTGCAGAGCAAATAAACACATATATCCAACACGATCACTAATATCATAACTAACGATCACTAATCCTCCTCACAATCACAAACTAGACAAGCAATATGCACACCCATTCCAAGGGGTTTTCCACAAGGTTTGTACGAAATATTTAAAAGTTTCTCTGAATATGAATTTTTTTTCTAAGAATTGTCGAAATTTATCAACAGAGAAACACATATACAACCGATCACGAATGCTACATCTAATCATCACTAAATATGTAACTAATGATCACGAATTACAAATCTAATGCAAAATATTCTCTTAAGGTTTGAAATACATTTTTTATACCTCTTGGAAGGTGATTGTTCTCCATTTCCCTTGCTTGTTTCTTGAACTTTTTGTGTCGCCATGATTTTTTAGTGACAAACCCTAGAGAAAAAGGAAATCTATGTCAAAACAAAAGATTAAAAAAAATTAACTCCTTCGAAAACACACTATACCATAAACTTCATCACATTGTACAGTGTTATCGGAAAAATAAATTAAACCTTCAAAACGGAGGTTTGTTAGTAAAAGATTAGAGCATTGTACATTTCTATGAACGAAACGACACTTTTTTTTAGTTCAAAAACAAAGTACAAGCTGCTAGAAGTGGGTATCAAAGCATATTTCCAATAAAAAAGTTCAAATTCAAGAAAGATTGTCTAGAAATCAAAGACAAATACATAAAAAAAAACAATCTGAATGTACTAAAACTCAACAGACAAAGCAATGACACATAGAAATGTCAAGAGTCTCACCATCAAAATGCAGAAACGGTGGTGAGAAGTTGAATGATTTGATGAATGCTGGTGAGATTGCAAATTCAAACTATGATAGAGATAGACAGTAAAAGAGTAAGAGAGAGAGTAAGAATGAAACTGAGAATAACAGAGTAATATAGAGAGTTAGAAAATGAATAGTCTCTCACATAGTCTTGAACTTTTAAACAATCATTATGCAATTCTTTTTTAGTTTCCCGTAATTTTTTTTCTTTTTCTTTTCTTTTTGTGTGTGTGTGTGTGTGTGTGTGTGTGTGTGTGTGTGTGTGTGTTATTTGGGCGCTTATATCATTGGAGTTAGTTGGTTGTCATAAGTATAACCATTTAATCTTACCTTGGGACAAGAATATAAATTAAGAGATGTGGGTTTCAAAAAACTAAATTGCGGTTTTTTTATTTACAATTAAAAGATGAAAATATTACAATCAAGAAATTGCGGTTTTTTTATTTACAATTAAAAGATGAAAATATTACAATCAAGAGAAATGCATGTTTGAATTTTGTACAACACAATAAAGTTTGTAATTTTAAGCAAAGAACATTTATTAATTAAAAATGAAATTATATGTTTTTTAGAAAACAAACAATTGAAAATGTAGAGAACAAACATAAAATTTTTTATTTAAATTGATGTTTATTAAGACTTAGGAATATAAATGAAAAGAAGGATTTGAGCACCGAAAAAATGATATTGCATGTTTTCATTAAATGATATCATTTCGTGATCAACACATGGCAGTTAAGATGATCATTAGAATGACAATTAGCGATTACTATGTTTATTCATAGTGATCAACAGACTCTCAATTATAATTGGTGATCAATAAATCAAAAGAATAATTCCAGTTGACAAAAAAAAAATGATAATATATGTTTTCATTAAACCATATCCCTTGTCGATCAACAAATGCAGTCGTGGCGACCATTAGAACTATGTTTAGGGATCACTTAAACGATATTTACTTATGGTGATCAACACATGCTTATTATGTTTGGTGATCAGTAGCTGTTCTTTTACCGTTACAATTTTGAAAAATATTATTTACTAATTACAATAGATTAACAAAGTACTAAATTTGATTTTAAAAAAACAAAGTATTTTGGAATTACTCTATTAACTATCTGCGTGAGCAACTACAGATGTGGGGCTAAATGAAGGACCGTTATCATCCTTGGTTGGTTGGTTGCTGCTCCTCTTGAAGCTTTGCAAACTCCATATGAGCACTGTGAAGCTTTGTAGAGGCCTTCTTCATAATAGTCTCCTGAGATTCACCTAGTGCAGGCACTCTATCCACACCGCACTGTTTCTGGGATTTGGTATGTACAGCAGGAACATCGCAGAACGAGGCGAACATTGCCCTCGCTTCATCTAGTATCTTGCGAAGACCTTCATTTTCCCCGTACTTGTTGCACATGGAATCCATGACGGTGATAAAAATTTTGCAAGCAAACGCCAATTGCTTAGTACCAGAAACTGTCTTGCCTACATCTTTTTACATTTTAAAAAAAAAAAGATATATCAGCCGATCACTAATAACATGACTATTGGCCATGTACTAAGCAATCATCGAATTGTAGACTGATGAAGAGAAAACTGATCGCTAATAGCATTGTTGACAAAAACCTAGACATTAAGTAAACTAATGAACAATCTTACTCTAACTGACCAGAAATAGCCTCTCTAATTATCATACACACAAAAGCAGTGAGTGTCAATCAAAATCTAAAATAAGTAAACACTAATTTAACGGATCACTAATTTTAATTACAATGATCACCAAGCACATGAGCCCTTATCATTTCCTACATATTCGTCCCAAAAGATAAAAATTCAAAATTAAGTTAGATGATCATTAACCTGTGTCTCTATTGATCACTCATTACATAAGTAGTGTAATAACATATCTACTGATAACCAACAACACATATATTGTTCATTTTTAACTTATACATTTTGATCACTAATAACATCAGTGTTGATCACTAATATTATTAATAATGATCACTAATCACACAACTACTAATCACATAAGTAACAGGCTATACTAATATTATTCCAACTTATGACCAATGAGATCTCCATTCATCACCCTTGCACACAAAAGCTGAATTCCAAGCAATGGAGGAAAAACCGAGAGATTTAGTTCAACTCGACCCTAATGTTATTCCTAATGATCACTAATTCTACAACAGTTGATCACTAATATTACTTCTATTGACCACCAAAAAGCATCTACTAATCATCATGCATAGGACTCTATTCTAAGTTCTATGAGTAACTTTGGAAACTAATGCCCTACACATGCAGGCGTGTGTCAACACCTTTATTTATCAGCAAACTAGGTTGGTTCACACATTTTTGTACACAAAAGATGAGAGCGACTTGTTTACTATCTCAATTTCAGTCATCTTGTTGTCCTCACCAGTTTTCTGCTCAGCCTCTATTGGTTGTTCAACATGCAATAGAGGTTCAACAACACCCCTCCCAAATCCATTACTCCCGTACACATCGTCTATCCATCTCTTGATGCCCTCATTAATCCATCTGGACATCGTAGGAAATTGTATGTTCATTGTCCGCGTGACGAATACAACTCTATCTAAGTACATCATCTGCAAATATAGGAACATAAAAAAAATTAATTAGTAGAAGCATTTAGGTTGCTTACACACGTATGAATGGTTGATCACTAATGCACAACTTATTGATCACTAATACCTAACTTACTTATCACTATTGAACAACCTACTGATTGCTAGTAAGTTAGTTACTGATCACTAAGACATTATGGCATTCCTTTTTTAATCATCACTGTGTTTCGTTATACTAGTCACCAATTTTATCAAGTGGTAGTTTGTTGGAATAGTAGAACTCAACATCAAGAAGAAGAGCGGACCGTCAAAATGCACACCTTTTACAACCTTAGTCTCCTTGTAGCGCCTGACACTGTCGATCAGTTTGTCCAGTACAAACTGGCACCATTCTAGGGATGCGATTCGGTTCACATCCTTCACATATTTCAGCACAGACTTGCTGCAATAGCGGTTCTTTGATATAATAAAAAAGCAATTCACTAAATATATGATGAAGTTTCTTTTGAAGCTCTCGCCCCCATCTTTCTTAGCCAGGATGAACTCCGGCATGCGAGTGAATTCAAAGGCAATGTAATTGATTTTCCACTCCTTGAGCCACACAGCATTGACCTCATCATATTCTTCGTCCGTCGAAGGCTTGGTGATTTCTACGATTTTCATCCCCCCTATAGGCACAACTAGGGCCACATAGACATTAAGTGCTATCACTGGAAACTTTTGCCCATCTAAAAGCCTGAAGCATATACAGTAGGGATCAAAGCTATCTACTAGCCATTTCGAATACTTCCCTTGGATTTGCTTCAGGCCAACCTTCAAAAAATGAAACAAATCCTGTTAATCTCACCACCTCAGTGTGGGCTTCGTTTAGCTATGCCATTGATGGGCCTGCAAGCGCACGGTGGCATTGTCTCAAATCAAGATCGATCTCACAAAGACTAGGTTGATCTATTGGGCTATATTCCCTCAAGATATGCTAGGTGAATACAAATTTGAGAATGAAATTTAACTAATCTACTATCCAATCTAATGGATAATCAATCAAGGAATTTAATCAAACCAAGCAATTTTCCAACTCAAGAATTAATCAAGCGCCCTTTTCTTTAGATGAGGAATTCCAAAACTAATAATCGATTTATCAAACCCCTCTTTCAAGGTGGACTGAAATTCTTAAATCTAATCAACTACCATTTGTCAAGTGTTTTTGATTAATCTAAGATCATTAAGAATGTAATTAACAAATTTAGAGGTTTCTTAAACGGTGAGTCTTTCTCAAGATCTCACTCACTTAAGTCGAATTTTACTTTTCCAACATCTAGTGTTACCTTTCAATTCTTCACCATATGTCTAAAACAAGCAAGAAATGGATCAAGTTTCCTACTCGCAAATCAACATCTAAGATTCAATAGAATAAACCCAACAAATCCAAAGCACTTTTAGATCAAAACAAGAATTAATTCAATCACAACAACTCAACTCAATTACAAGTTTAACAATCTAAAACTTAACATAAACATCAACAATAATCTAAAAGCATAAAATATAAAGAGAATAGAGAGGAGAAGGGAGATGAGTTGCTCAGCCAATGCGTGCTTAAACCGTTGTTGCAAACTCAATCCGGAATCCTTGCAATCTTCACATTCAACTTGCTCTTCCTCTAACCTAATTTAAATCCTAACTAGACGGTGGATTATGGAGAGTGGAATGGCGATGGGATGATGGTTTGCTGCGAAAATGACCTTATCTATAGAGAAAAGCAATCAACCTCAGCCACACGATGAGAGAAAACGAATGGGCAAGCAGTTATGTTTCCACCACGGGCATAGCAGTCACCAATTGGCCGCTCGTGGTGCTTGCTGCACCCGAAATTCTCTGCTATTCTCTTGCTCCACCGGCATAGCATCACATGGGTACCCGTGGAGGTTAAAATAAAGTCAAATAAGCATCAAATACTGGGTCAAATGGCCTAAAATCCTACAATAATCATCGGACAACCATATCCAAGCATAAATCGAGAATAGGAATATAAATTTTAACATTAAGTGCATAATTCTCCTAAAAATACAACAAAATGACCCTAAAATGTTATATATAATGAGCACTTATCAAACTCCCCTATGCTTAAAATGTTGCTTGTCCTCAAGCAAAAAAGGACAAAGTAAAATGCATCTCAAACTCAAAAATAGTTAATAACCTCCTTAACTAAGCAAGTCATAGCATATGACAAGCAACAATAGCAATCAGTGACAACCCCAAAAAGCACACAAGTCATTTCAAAATTAAAAGGATGAGAAGGTTTTCAAAAAAAATGTAAGACCACAAGCTTGATATCAAACTTGATCACCCCTAAAGAACCGCAAAGCATATCATGTCGAGATTTGAATAAAGCCAAATGAACTAGTAAAACCTCACTTTTGGGAAATGTGGACCACTCCTGCTCATATGTTTGAAATATCACATATGTGCACTCAAGACTTATTCCAAAGATGCAATTTACCATATGCTTGCAAAAACTCTCAAATTCTCCACCACTAGAATGAAATATGCACAAGGCAATCAAGAGGACGTTATATGGGTTGTAATGTGGGTTGAAAGGGTCAAGGGAAAGGAGTGGACAAATGAAATTGGGACAACGTGGAGGAACTTAGGCAAGTGATAAGGGAGCAACCAACAAAACACCAAGAAACCTTGAAGTTCACTAACACTCCAAACCTCAAATTACAATGGACATATCCCACAAATGAAATAGGAAATGAGTTGATAAAGGAAAAATCTCAAGCTATTTACATATCCAATGCAAATCACTGAGTTTTTTTTCTTTTTCTTTTTTTGATTTTCGTGTCTTTTTTTCTTGTTGCTTTTTTACATGATTTTCTCTTTTTTTTCAACATAACCTTTTTTCTTTTTTTTCTTTTCTTTTCTTTTGGGAAGTTAAACAAGAATTTCAATTGTTGAAAGGCATAGGACCACCAATTGTCAACTCAAAACCGATACACACACACACACACACACACACACACACACACACACACAATCCAAACAAGAGGGAGCCAAAGAAAATGCTGAACATCATCAATCCCTCAACAATCCAACATACCAAAGCCATCTTAAACTCAATTATCCCCAAAACCACCCACTACATACTTGAAGTGATACTCCATAAACTTAGCTTAAAGGTAAGAATATGTGTTTGGCTAAGGGCTAATACGAAGTGTTCACAACAAAGATGGATATAAGCTCAAAGGGGCTAGCAAAGGGAATAAGCATATAATACGAAAGTGGGCTATTTGGCTACGTAGCTAAAATGGCCAAAGAAAGAATGCCTCTATCATACCATCAAATATGCACATGCTAATTTGGTTTCGAAGAAGAGTCTAAGCAAGTTCTAGAGATACAACATAGAAGAGTCACACAATATGAAAGAAACCTGAGACTAATATAATGAATTAGTCTAAATAAGGCTCAAAATCTCACGGGATATCTACCAAAGTCTCATTAAGCTCATAAAATGACCCCCATGTACAAACATTAGTGAAGGACTCAAGGGATAAAATAGTTTTCAATTAAGAGGGGTTAAAACAAAAAATATTTACAAACCTTCATAAATTTTTGCACCAATAGGGATTACACATCAAAAGTTACTCAAGCTCATGAAAGCTATTTTGCTTAAACAAAAGCATTGTTGGAGGTTATCTCAAATCAATCCATACCATCCCTACATATAATCCTATTTGTAAATCTAAATGCAACTAAATGCAAAACACTATTGTAAACCAAAAGGAAACGTAAACATATATGCTCTAACAGGTGTGCAAACTAATAACTAAAATAGAAGACATAGAAATTACCCTTCCCCATGCTTGGATAAAGCATTATTATTCAAAGGAAAGAAAGTCAGAGAAGGGAAAGGAAAAACAAAGTACAACGATCTCACCCGGCTAGATGCAAAGTGCACCTAAGCTATGTGGCCTCATAATAATTGGGACACATGGAGTATCAGCCACTCCATCACGATGTCAAGACTCGACCCATTAAATCAGACATCGTCAAGAAGCTTGTCAAACTCATCAGCATAGAGTTTCCAAGCATGGCAATAAAACAGCATGATAGCAAAGAAAGTTAGTGCTCCCTTCAACAAAGTAAAAGCTGTAAAAAAATCAAAAGAGAAAGCAAAGAAAGTGTTCCACATGATTTTTCTAGGCTTGTCCACTAGGAATATGCAATACGGGACAGGGGAGGTATCATACCACAAAAGTGTCCTAGGGAAAGAAAGTTATCAACATTTCCACCAAGCATATTAAACATTTTGCTCTCATGTCCCAAATCAACATTAAAATCACAAATATTAGGATTATCAATGGGCGCATCTCAAGAATATTCGAGGGAAATAGGGGGTTGTGAACACGTAGGGGAAACATGGAATGCATAATTAAAACAAAGGCTAGAAGACTCCTCATGCACACACTCATAAAGAAACCACTCTAAAGGAGTGCAAACTAGGGGTGTGCAAAACCGGTTAACCGGTTCATCGGTTAACCGAAAATTCGGTTAGTGAAAATACCGAACCGTAACCGAACCAAAATTTGCGGTTAATCGATTTCTCGGTTAACCGAATTTTCGGATCGGCCAAAATTAGATTCGTAACCGAACCGAAATATTCGGTTAACCGCATTTTCGGATCGGTTAACCGAACTTTCGGTTTAGTTGATGGTTAATCAGAGTACTGAAAAAAATAAAAAATAAATTTGGTACACACTTTCCATATCAAATTAAAAGCACTTTTTCAATATCAAATTAAACCATGCATGCAATTGCAGTCGCCAGTCAGCAGTGCACAACCCACAGGCAGCACTCAGCAGCAACTAGCAGAAGCAGTCCAACAGACCAACAATAGCAAGAAGCAGTCTCAAACAGCAAGAGTGCTAGGGCTGGGGAGAAGGAATTACAACCTTGAAATGAAAACAACAATATCCATAAGTCCATAAGGACCATAACCAGCGCAAAATGTCCTAGGGAAAGGGGGTAAAAATACATAGACATCTAAATTATAAACTAGAACACATGATAAACATAAAGTAGCATCCCATAAGCTCGAACTCATATATCATCTGATGCAACCATTGACTCATCTATCGCAATCGTAGGTTGCTCCCATGTCAAGTCATGCAAACCTAGAATAAAATTTTTTTTTTAGGACTATACATATAATAATAAGAGCAACAAAATTGTAATAGTCTGACCCTAAATTTTGTTTATTAATTTCATGTCATTAATCCATGTGATTGAGTTCATTTCATTCACATCATTTCTTTTTATATTCCCATCTTTTTATTATTCTCATTTGGACATTTCTAACGAGGCCCTTACTTTGCAATTCGGGGTTTTGTTCTAGTCAATTTTGGAAATTGAGTTAGGCCTTGATATTTAATAATTTAATGTTTAAAATTCTTTTCCATGGCACCACAACCATTAAATCCCAAATTTGTTTTTTTTTTATTTTAAAAATGTCGCAAACGCACTCGTTTTCAGTTCTTTCTCTAAACTCGAGCTCATTTAAAGCCGATTTCGATGCAACAAGACTTGACCTTTATTTGATTAGCTAAATCCTCTTAATTAAGCCTTAATCAAGCTTGATAATTTTGACTTTTCTACCCTTATTTGCAGCTAAGTAAAAGGTAGTATAAAAATCAAAAAGTTGCTTCTTATCTTCATTTTTTCAAGAGACTTTCTCTCTCTTCCCTCTCCTCTTTCTCTCTCTTCACGGCAGCCCTCTTCCCAGCCACTATTCATCCACCTTTCAACCACCAAAAGCTCTAAAAACATCCTCCACTCACTACCCCCAAACACCTCTTTCACTTCCATAAGCATCAAGAAGCATATCTACCTCTCTTCAAGCTCAAAGTGAGTGTTATTTTCACCCCTATGCTGATTTTTGTTTTTGATTCTTGATCTTGTTGGTTTTTGTTTCTTATTTTGGTTGTTTTAGTGATGGATTATGTTGTTTTTATGGTATTAAGAATTATTTTGTTGATGGATTATGTTGGAGTTGAAATTGGATGAGGCTAGGGTTAGGGTTTCATCTTGGTCATGCAAAACTTCTTGTTTAAGTGGTGTTTATGGCATGTTTTATCCTTGTCTTTGCTTATCTCTTGGTATATTGAAGTTTTTATGTTGTTTATGGTGTTTTGGAAAAGTTGGGAGTGAGTTCAAAGTGACCCAAAGCTAGGGTTTGTCCAAAATGCAAGGTTTGGACCAACTAATGTTAAATTTGAGGTGTGTGGGTTTATGTGACTAAAAAAGGAGTTTTATTTGATATGAATATGAAGATAAATTATGTATGGTGATGTTGTATGAGGTTGAGATGTACCAAAGTGTGTTATACACTCTTAAGAAAGAGTTTGAGTTGAGGTTTAGTGTTAACAAAGTGAAGGAACAACTAAAACAGTGCTGCTAAAATTTTTAGAGAAACATGACAAACTTTGGAACAAAACTTATAATAATCGGCCAAGCCAAAAATTCTATTTTTGGTGGGTATATAGGTCTGGATGTTAGCTTTAAAATGACTCTTGAATTGCCTTAATCCGAGGTCTGTGGAGGAAGTTATGGCTATTTTACTGAACCTGGGCAGAATGGTTTTTTTTTCCAGCACTGAAACCTGACATGTTGGTGTTCTAACCCCATTTTATGGAACCTGTCATAGGAACCTTGTTATGTGTCCTTCAGGAAAGTTTTAGAGGACTTCCTAAGCTGTTTATATTGGGGTCTTATGTCTCAGTTGGAGGTCGGGAGTATAAGTTGTGAATTATTCATTCCGTACCCTCGTCATAAACCCTTACCCTCTAAACTCGCTACCGTGCCTTAACTTAGCATTTCTATACTTTATTTAACTTTATCAGTTTAATCTATTAACTGGTTCACACAAATTCTTTATAAGCCTTTTCTATTTAAGGGTATCCATTGTGCTAATTTTATTTAAAGGTATTCATTATCTAAATAAGTTCATTTCTAACCTCATATGCCTATAATGATTTTGAACAGGATCAAGGCCTAAGCTCTCATTCTCTCCATTCTAGTACATCTATTTAATCTGTGAACTAACTTTTAAAGACCCCAGGTACGTTCATTGACTGTATCTTTAGAAATCGGCACGTATTTGTCGAAATTATACTGTTTTGGTAAGTACATCAATGAATCATTTGAATAAGTGATTTATCACATAAGTAGTGACATCATCAGTTACCAGTTACAGGGCATTGCCCTCCAGTTACCCGCGCGGCTTCAGGCCAGGTCTTCCGGTCGGCTTGGCAGGTGTACACCTATACATAGATCGTAACAGTTACTAAAGGGTGCACTAACATATAATAATTGGCAACTTAGCTTTATATACATCTCATTCACTGTTTTAAAATCAAAATGAATTGCAAAGAGGGCCCTCATAATTTTCTTTCTCAATAAATCTTTATCAGTACAGGGATGCATGTACTGAGCTTTGGCTCATAGTTCGAAATATTTTTATGTTTTGTTTTAGGAAAGTGTTTAGTAAACCGCTCCCCGGCGGGCAGGGAAGCTGAAGGTGATAAATAAGTCGGGACCGTCCATGAGATTGGCAGATAGAAGTGCTAAGAGTGCTAAAATGCTTTCATGTCTTATGGTGGTGTTTTTTTTGGTGTTCTAGCTATATATGTCCGAACTGCAACATGTATTTTGATGTTATAATTGTATAATTAAACTGAGTTATGTATGATGATGTGACCCTGGGAAGTTAGAATCATTCCCGTGTGTTGTTAAATGTTTTGAATGGTCATGAATGCCCTCTAAGGTTGTATTTTGATTTTATGGCTAAATTTTCATATTCAAGAGAAGTCTTGTCCTTGCGGACGGCAGTAACGCCCATCCATGGATTTCTTAGTGTTCAGCTTAGGTAGGTTAATACAACTATGATTTATGTATTATTGGGGCGTTACAAAAATCAATAATAAATATGAATAAATACATAAGTACAAGTATAGTAAGAAGTAAGAACAAGAAAGCTTACTGTTTTCCAAATCCTCCAATTCAAGAAGGTTCTCTTCCAACACAATAGGGCCATGTGACTTGCGTGACCAATCTTGAACACAAATGAGAGCTTCCACTATCCTAGGAGTTAAGGAACTATGGAAAGAATCAAGAACACGACCTCCCGTGCTAAAGGCAGACTCGGAACCAATCGTGGAAACTGGCATAGCAAACACATCTCGGGCCACCATGGTAAGAATTGGATATCTCTTGTTTTGATCTTTCCAAAATTGCAAAACATCAAATGTCTCGTCATTTTGCTCACATTCATCACACAAGTATTTGTCAAGCTCACTCTTCTTCTCACTTTCTAGAGTTCCCTTCTCTTGCCTATACTCCATACTCAAAAGCTTATTCACATCCTACACCAACTCATTAGAAGGAACACTAGATGCCAAAGGAGTACTAGCACAACTCAATCCTTTTATTTTCCTCTTTGGCTGAGGAAGAGAAGATGCATAGAAGTCAAACATGGACCTTAAAGTAAATTTGATCTTGAGGTACAACATATTGGGACTTTCCACATTGTAGTTGGTCCTAACAAGCCATTCAACATAATCCAACTTGTGTCTTGGGCGAAGCACCAAGGCAATGAACAACAAAATGTTGATATTTTCAACATTTGCCCAATACTTGTCATATTTAGTCTTCATTGCATGTGCCATGCTCCGAATGTACTCATCCTCAGTATCACAATAAGTAGATATCAAATAACCAACTCCATAGATTTGAGGCACATAAACATTACCCATCACATAAAGACTCCGAGATAACTTCAAAGTTGTTTCATAAAAGATTTTCAAGAAGGGTAAGAATGCCTCAATTCTATTCCAATCATATTAAGTTGGTGGACCACCATGCCTTCTCAATTCTTTCACAAAAACACCACCCTTAGACTCCAAATTACTAAATGCTTTTCTAAACTTGGAGGCACAAGCAAGCATTAAATAAGTGGAATTCCATCTAGTTTCAATATCCAAACAAACAAGACTTTTGGACTCAATATTTTCCTCTTCAACACAAGCTTTAAACTTTTGAAGTCTTGTAGGGGAAGACCTTACAAATCTCACAGCAGCACGAACTTTAACTATCGATGGGTCAAGATCTTTCAATCCATCCTTCACAACAAGATTCAAGATATGTGCAGCACATCTCATATGCAAATAATTGCCATCCAAACTACTCCCTCCCTAATGGTTAAGTCTCCTTTTCAAATATTAAATGGCTACATCATTTGAGCTTACATTATCAACAGTAATGGTTAGAATTTTTTTCAAATCCCATTCAACCAAGCATTTCTCAACTGCCCTCCCAATAAGTTCCCTAGAGTGGCCAGCAATAGGACAAAAATTAATTATCCTCTTATGCAAATTCCAATTATCATCAATAAAATGAACAGTAAGACACATGTAACTGAAGTTCTGACCCGAAGTCCAACTATTAGTAGTAAAACAGATCCTCGAGGACAATTTTTGAAAGAAACTTTTCAACTTCTTCCTTTCATCAATATAGAGTGCATAACAGTCTCTAGTGATTGTGTACCTTGAGGGGACAACAAAATCAGAATGCATACTTTTGCAAAAATCACGAAACCCTTCCCGTTCAACATGTATGAAAGGCAACTCATCCACAATAACCATTATAGAAATTGCTTTCCTACTAACATCGTGATCAAAATGCCAACACTTAGGGACAGAAACAGTTTGCACATATCCATGTTCATTAACAATTGTCTTAGTATCAAAATCAATCAACTTTTGCGTCTTATCCAAATTAGCAGGATCCTTCTTACACCTATCCAAATGATTTTTCAAAGCACTAGTTCCATTTCTAGACGAGGCACGTATCAACTTACTGCAATATTTGCATTTGACAGCCCCTGGATCAGTTGTGCGATGAAAATGAGACCAATATTTGGATTTTCTCCTAGTACCACTTACGCCGGGCTGAGGTGGTTCAGCAACACTAGTACTTCGCTGCCTTTTATGCTCTGTTTTAATCTTCTTTTGTAGAACTTTCTGTTGCTCTAGTTCTGGATCTAGCTCTGGCTCCTCCTCCTTTATCTCCTCCATTTCAGTGTCTTCACTCTCACTTCCACCATCACTTATGTTCACATGAATATCATCCATGTTGTTACTAGAGGTTGAAAACATTTAGTCCCTGAATGCTGAATCAGACATGCCAAAATGCCAATCACTTAATAAGCATACAACAACAGATACGAGTTATTCTAAAATGAACTAAGTAAAAAATGCACCAACAAGTCGAAACCAGATATGTAACACCAGCTCAAAGCAGAAAAGGCCCTGGATTAGTAGACTCTATAGCTAGCTTCTTAAACCCCTTTGAAGCAAACAAAAAAAGAGATAGAAAATCACCACCAGCAGCTGCTACCTACTACACCCCATCAAGGCATCAACAAGACAACAACCCCAATTTGTTATTAAGGACTTAAGGTTAAGAGCTTCAATTCTTGGTGGTGGTGGCCCTAGAGTACAAATTGAAGCAACATACAAATCGAAACCAGAAAATGAACCAAAATCAGAAATTAAAACGAGTACAAATCGAAGCAACATACAAATCGAACCCAGAAAATGAACCAAAATCAGAAATTAAAACCAGCTCAACTCAGAAAAAGGCCTAGAGTACAAATCGAAGCAACATGGATGACAATCACATATCAGAAAAATTGAAATAATAAATTCACACCACAAATTGAAACTCAGCCATAGTGAAACAGCAAATCGAAACAAGAAATCCAAACCAGACAAATTGAAACAAAAATCGAAACAAATCGAAACCTAGACAAATCCAACCTAATCGAAACCATACTCATACATAAACAACCTGAAACAAATTGAAACCATACCCAGAAAAGTTGAATAGTGCGGCTCGGGCCTGGGAGAAAACTTGAAGAACTCGAACAATCTGGCACTTGAAAAGCTTGAACAAATGGGCAATGGGTGCTCCAAGTCCAACACTGGGGTTTCACGTTGAGGACTTGAGGGTTTGAGAAAAACTCGAACAAGTTGAAGAACTTTAGATCTGGGAGGAGGGAACCTTGAGTTAGTCACGAAGTGATGAAGAATTGAAGTCTGGAAGAAGAAAGGGAACTGGAAGTCTGGAAGTGGAAGGGGGAAGACGAGCCGAAGAGACCTAGAGAAGACTGAAGAGGCTAAGAGGGGTCTGGAATTCTGGAAAGTGGAAAGCAAGCAAAGCTAAGTACTCTAGGGTTTTCTATGCTCAGTTGCTCACTTTATATACCCACATAAAAATAAAAAAATAAAAAAAATCGGTTTTTGGTTAACCGCGGTTAACCGCATTTTCTGGACAAACCGGACTGTGACCGAACCGTGAACCGATTTCTTTTTTCGGTTCGGTTAACCGAACCGTTTTTTTCGAATAATTCACTTCGGTTAACTGGTTTTTTTGGTCGGTTTTTCAGATCGGTTCTCGATTTTGGTTTTTTTTTGCACACCCCTAGTGCTAACTAGATTATGCAACACATCAAGAGTATCTCTCGACTCAAAACATGCATCAACAACATCAAACCTAGCAACCAACTCAAAAGGCTCACCCGCCTCAAGCCCCATGCACTGAGCTAAAGGGAAGGATGAAAAATGTAAGGATAGGACAACATCAGTATTGTCCATAGGTGATGCAAAGTTAGGTTGAGCATAGAATGCATAACAAGGGCAAGAATTTATATCACGATCAAAAAAATTACAGAAATCACACCCAAAAGGGCATAATAAGATGTAGCGTAGAACGCATAATGATCAAAACATGAATATCTAGAAACACGACTAGCCTTCTCAAACTTAAATGAATTTTAAGCAACCCACTCAAGCAAATACCATGCCTCATCAACAGTTTTAGCAAGAAAACCCCAATAGTCTAAAAGAATATGGATTTTACTATTCACACCTTCATCAACAATATCCAAAATTTTTCATTTATCCACACAATAACCACATTGAGCAAGAAAGACATTTAAATGCTTAAAATACCTCCAAAATAATTTATGTTCGAATTGGGGAAAATGGAAATTGCCACTGTTGTTTTTATCTCAAATTTTTTTTAATTTTTAACTTTTTTTTTTTGGTTTTTTATTAGATTTTTTTAAAAGAAAAATAAAGTTCTTAGTCAAGCCTATCAGGAAAAACCCAATATTCGACGTTAGTCCCCGGCAACGGCGCCAAAAACTTGATATACCCGCAAGCGCACAGTGACGTAGTAAATCAAGGTCGATCCAACAAAGACTAGGTTGATCTATTGGGCTCTATTTGCTCAAGATTTGCTAAGCAAATCCAAATTTGAGAATGAAATTTAACTAATCCACTATCTATTCTAATGGATAATCAATCAGGGAATTTAATCAAACCAAGCAATTTTCCAATTCAAGAATTAATCAAGTGCCTTTTTCTTTAGATGGGCAATTCCAAAATCAATAATCAATTTATCAAACCCCTCTCTCAAGATGGAATGAAATTCTTAAATCTAATCAACTACCATTTCTCAAGAGTTTTTGATTAATCTAAGATCATTAAGAACGTGATTATTAAATTTAGAGGTTTCTTAAACGGTGAGTGTTTCTCAAGTTCTCACTCACTTAAGTCAAATTTTAGTTTTCCAACATGTAGTGTCACATTTCAGTTCTTCGCCATATGTCTAAAATAAGCAAGAAATTGATCAAGTTTCCTACTCGCAAATCAACATCTAAGATTCAATAGAATAAACCCAACAAATCCAAAGCACTTTTAGATCAAAACAAGAATTGATTCAATCACAACAACTCAACTCAATTCCAAGATTAACAATCCAAAACTTATATAAGAATGAAAAATAATCTAAAAGCATAAAAATATAAAGAGAATAGAGAAGAGAAGGGAGAGAAATCGCTCAGCCAATGCGTGCTTGAACCATTGTTGCAAACTCGATCCGGAATCCTTGCAATCGTCACCATCAACTTGCTCTTCCTCTAATCTAATCTAAATCCTAACTAGATGGTGGATTATAGAGAGTGGAATGCGGATGGGATGATGGTTTGCTGCGAAAATAGCCCTATTTATAGAAAAACATAATCAACCTCAGCCACACGATGAGAGAAAGCAAATAGGCAAGCAGTTATGTTTCCACCATGGGCATGGCAGTTACCACTGGTAGCCCATGGTGCTTGCTGGACCAAAATTTCTCTGCCCTTTCTCTTGCTCCACGGGCATAGGATCACATGGGTGCCCGTGGGGGGCAAAATACAGTCAAATGAGCATCAAATGTTGGGTTAAATGGCTTAAAATCCTGCAATAATCATCGAATAATCATACCCAAGCATAAATCGAGAATAGGAGTATAAATTTCAACATTAAGTACACAATTCTCCTAAAAATACAGCAAAATGACCCTAAAATGTTACATGATAAGCACTTATTAAACTCCCCCATGCTTAAACTGTTGCTTGTCCTCAAGCAAAAACCGACAAAGGGAAATGCATCTAAAACTCAAAACGGTTAATAACCTCCTTAAAGTAGGGAAGTCATAGCATATCACAAGTAAGAAAAGCAATCAGTGGCAACCGCAAAAAGCGCATAAGTCATTTCACAATTAGAAGGATGAGAAGGTTTTCAAAAAAAAGTATAAGACCACAGCTTGATATCAAACTTGATCACCCCCAAAGAACCGCAAAGCATATCGTGCAAGTACATGAGATTTGAATAGAGCCAAATGGACCAGTAGAACCTCAGTTTTGGAAAATATGGATCACTCCCGCTCATGTGTTTGAAATATCGAATAGGTACACTCAAGACTCATTCCAAAGATGCAATCTACTGTGTGCTTGCAAAGACTCTCAAATTCTCCACCACTAAAATGAAATGTGCACAAGACAATCAAGAAGACATTATATGGGTTGTAATGTGGGCTAAAAGGGTTAAGGAAAAGGAGTGGACAAATGAATTTGGAATAATGTGGAGCTACTTAGCCAAGTAATTAGGGAGCAACCAAAAAAACACCAAGAAACTTTGAAGTTCACTAACACTCCAAACCTCAAAATACAGTGAACATATCCCACGAATGAAACAGGAAATGAGTTGATAAAGAAAGAATCTCAAGCTATTTACATATCCAATGCGAATCACTGAGTTTTTTCTTTCTTTTTCTTTTTTTGTTTTCCTTATCATTATTTCTTGTTTCTTTTTTTACACGATTTTCTCTTTTTTTTCAACAAAACCTTTTTTTCTTTTCTTTTCTTTTGGGAAATGAAACAAGAATCTTAGTTGTTGAAAGACATAGGATCACCAATTGTCAACTCACAACCGAATATATACATATATACAATCCAAACAACAGGGAACCAAAGCAAATGCTCAACATCATCAATTCCTTAACAATCCAACATACCAAAGCCATTTTAAACTCAATTATCCTCAAAACACCCATTACACACTTGAAGTGATGCTCCATAAACTTGGCTTAAAGGTAAGAGTATGTGTTTGGCCAACGGTTAATATGAAGTGTTCATAACAAAGATGGATATAAGCTCAAAGGGGCTAGCAAAGGGAGTAAACATATAATACAAAGGTAGGCTATTTAGCTACGTGGCTAAAATGTTCAAAGAAAGAATGCTTCTATCATATCATCAAATATGCACATGCTAATGTGGTTTTGAAGATGAGTCTAAGCAAGTTCTAGAGATGCAACATAGAAGAGTCACACAATATGAAAGAAACCTGAGACTAAATATAATGAATTAGACTAAATAAGGCTCAAAATGTCACATAATATCTACCAAAGTCTCATTAAGCTCATAAAATGACTCTCATGTACAAACATTAGTGCTAAGGACTCCAAGGGATGAAATAGTTTTCAATCAAGATAAGGGTCAAAACAAGATATATTTACAAAACCTTCATAAATTTTAGCACCAATAGGGATTACATATCAAAAGTTACTCAAGCTCACGGAAGCTATATTGCCTAAACAAAAGCATCATTGGAGGTTATCTCCAACCAATCCACACCGTCCATACATGCAAACCTATGTGCAAATCTAAATGCAACTAAATGCAAAACACTAATTCAAACCAAAAGGAAACCTAAACCTATATGCTCTAAAAGGTATGCAAACTAATAACTGAAATAGAAGACATAGAAACTACCCTTCCCCCATGCTTGGATAAAGCATTATTATTCAAAGGAAAGAAAGTAGGAGAAGGGAAAGGAAAAACAAAGTACAACGATCTCATCAGGTTAGGTACAAAGTGCACCTAAGCTATGCGGCCTCGTAATAACTGGGCCACATGGAGTATCAGCCACTCCATCACAATGTCAAGACTTGTCCCTTTAAATCAGACATTGTCAAGGCATGCAGAAGCTTGTCAAAATCCTCCACATAGAGTTTCCAAGCATGGCAATAAAACAACATCAAAATAATCACCGCAAAGAAAGTTAGTGCTCTTTTCAACAAAGTAAAAGTCGTAGGAAAATCAAAAGGGAAAGCAAAGAAAGTGTTCCACATGATTTTTCTAGGCTTGTCCACTAGGAATATGCAATATGGGACAAGGGAGGCATCATACCCGCAAAGTATCCTAGGGAAAGAAAATTATCAACATTTCCACCAACCATATTAAACAATTTGCCCGCATGTCCCAAATCAACATTAGAATTACAAATCTTAGGGTTATCAACAGGCGCATCTAAAGAATATTCGGGGGAAATAGGGGGTTGTGAACGCGTACAGGAAACATGGGAATGATCAAGGGGATTAGGGAAAGCATAATTAAAACAAAGGCCAGAAGACTCCTCATGCACACACTCATAATGACACCCCTCTAAAAGAGTGCTAACTAGATTATGCACCACATCAAGAGTATCTCCTGACTTAAAACACACATCAACAACATGAAACCTCGCAACTAACCCAAAAGGCTCACCCGCCTCAAGCGCCGTGCACTGAGCTAAAGGGAAGGATGAAAAATGTAAGGATAGGACAACATCAGTATTGTCCATAGGTGATGCAAAGTTAGGTTGAGCATAGCATGCATAATAAGGACACGAATTTATATCATGGTCAGAAGAATTACAGAAATCACACCCAAAAGGGCATAATAAGATGTAGCGTAGAACGCATAATGATCAAAACATGAATATCTAGAAACACGACTAGCCTTCTCAAACTCAAATGAATCCTAAGCAACCCACTCAAGCAAATACCATGCCTCATCAACAGTTTTAACATGAAAACTCTAATACTCTAAAAGAATACGGGTTTTACTATTCACACCCTCATCAACAATATCCAAAATTTTCCTTTTACCCACACAATAATCACATTGAGCAAAAAAGACATTTAAACACTTAAAATACGTCCAAAATAATTCATTCTCAAATTGGGAAAAATGGAAAATTGCCACTGTTGTTTTTATCGCAAAACTTTTTTAATTTTCAACATCTTTTTATTTTTGCTTTTTTATTAGATTTTTTTAAAAGAAAAACAAAGTCCTTAATCAAACCTATCGAGAAAAACCCAATAATCGACTCTAGTCCCCAACAACGGCGCCAAAAAACTTGATAGGCCCGCAAGCGCACGGTGGCGTTGTAGCAAATCATGGTCGATCCCGCAGAGATTAGGTTGATCTATTGGGCTATATTCCCTCAAGATATGCTAGGTGAATCCAAATTTGAGAATGAAATTTAACTAATCTACTATCCAATCTAATGGATAATCAATCAAGGAATTTAATCAGACCAAGCAATTTCCCAACTCAAGAATTAATCAAGCACGCTTTTCTTTAGATGAGTAATTCCAAAACTAATAATCGATTTATCAAACCCCTCTTTCAAGGTGGAATGAAGTTCTTAAAGCTAATCAACTATAATTTCTCAAGGGTTTTTGATTAATCTAAGATCATTAAGAATGCAATTATTAAATTTAGAGGTTTGTTAAACGGTGAGTGTTTCTCAAGATCTCACTCACTTAAGTCCCATTTTAGTTTTCCAACATCTAGTGTCACCTTTCAATTGTTCACCACATGTCTAAAACAAGCAAGAAATTGATCAAGTTTCCTACTCGCAAATCAGCATCTAAGATTCAATGGAATAAGCCTAACAAATCCAGAGCACTTTTAGATCAAAACAAGAATTGATTCACTCATAACAACTTAACTCAATTCAAAGATTAACAATCCAAAACTTAACATAAACATCAACAATAATCTAAAATCATAAAAATATAAAGAGAATACAGAAGAGAAGGTAGAGGAATTGCTCAGCCAATGCATGCATGAACCGTTGTCGCAAACTCAATCCAGAATCCTTGCAATCTTTACCTTCAACTTGCTCTTCCTCTAATCTAATCTAAATCCTAACTAGATGGTGGATTATGGAGAATGGAATGAGGATGGGATGATGGTTTGCTGCAAAAATAGCCCTATTTATAGAGAAACACAATCAACCTCAGCCACACTATGAGAGAAAATGAACAAGCAAGCAGTTATGTTTCCACCACGGGCATGGCAGTCACCACTGGCAGCCCGTGGTGCTTGCTGGACCCAAAATTCTCTGCTCTTCTCTTGCTACACAGGTATTGCATCACATGGGTGCCGTGGGGTCAAAATATAGTCAAATGAGCATCAAATGCTAGGTCAAATGGCCTAAAATCCTGCAATAATCATCGGGCAATCATACCCAAGCATAAATCGAGAATATGAGCATAAATTTTAACATTAAGCACATAATTCTCCTGAAAATGCAATAAAATGACCCTAAAAATGTTATATATGATAAGCACTTATCAGCCATTAATGATGAGATTGAACGTGTAGTCATCCTCGTAATAAACCCCTTTTGATATGCCTTTTTGTCATTGGCACCTTCATCCTCATATTTCAAAGGCTGTTCTAGGGGGCCCATTTAAACGTCTTGTGCTGAGCTGGTTGTTTTCTCCCTTTCTGAAGTAGCACCAGCATTGGATTAAGCATCTTTTTGCTCTGTGCCTTGATGACCTTCAGATTTTAATGAAGGTTTGTTCCTCTTTAGAACATCCTTCACAGCTTCAGGAATCGTCATCTCTTCTTCCTCCTCTTTCCTATTGTCATTAGGATCAACTTCTTCATCTTCATGACTCGAATTTTTTTCTTCTGCATCCGAACTATCAAAAATTTCTACCTCAGATATGTGTCCTTTTTGCACTGGAGGCTTCGATAAGGCTCACATCCTCTGCAATTGCCTAACAGTGATTGCCTTCTTCTTTCCTTTTTTTCTGCGTTTTTCGCTATTTCTTTCTTCTCGAGTTTGGTGAGGCATTTTTCAAAAGCTTCCCCTTTCTCTTGGGGCTTCTGAGAATTTTCCTCAGATCTTTCATCCTTACTTGAAGCATCCTTTTTCTATGCTAAACTCTCATGCAACACCTCTTTCTCTCCACTTTTTTGGGCAGATTTATCACCCTTTCCTCCTTGCTAATGAAATATGTCCCTCTTTGCCTTCATCTTTAGAGGCTCCTCTAGTTTCTTTTTGCTAGCCTTCCTCTTCTCCACTATGTCTTTCGCTTTCTTTTCACTTTTAGATATAGTGGGGGATTTTTCAAAAGGCTCCCCTTCCTATTGGGGCTTCTCAGAAGTTTTCTAGGATCTTCCATCCTTACTTGAACCCTCCCATTTCTCTGCCAAACTCTTATTCAGTAGCTCTTTCTCTCCACTTTGCTAGGCTGATTTGTCACCCTTGTGCTTCTTCGTGAGATATGTCGCTGTTTGCCTTCTTCTTTAAAGGCTTCTCTGGTTTCTTTTTGCCACCCTTCCTCCTCTCCACTATATCTTTTTGTTTGTTTTGACCTTCACAGTTTAATAAATGCTTGACCCTCTTTGAAACAGGCTTCATAGTTTTAGCAATAGTAATTTCTTCTTCCTTCTATGTTTGGTCGTAATTAGAATCAACCTGCTTCTCTTGATAAGTTGAATTGCTTTTTTCTGCATCAGAACTATCAGAAATTTCCACCTCAGAGATATGCCCTTTCTGTACTAGAGGGGTTGATAACTGCCACATCCTATGTGATCGCCTAATAGGGACTCCTTTCTTCTTTTGCTTCTCTTTCTTTCTTTCTTCTAGCTTCTTTGCTCTATGCTTTTTCTCAGATTTGCTTGGGGATTCTTCTAAAGCTTCTTCTTATTGTTGGGGCTTCTTAGGAGATTTCTCAATGCCTGGATGTTTACTTAAAGCCTTTTCAGCAACGTTCTACATCTTCTTCTCCTCTGCCTTTCCCACCAAACTATCTTTTATTATCTGTTTCTTTGCACATTTTTGTACAGATTCATCATCCTTTCCTACTCCCTAAGAAGATTTGAACCTCTTTGCCTTCTTCCTTAGAGGCTTGTCAGTCTTCTTTTTCTTATCAGTTTCTTCACTATGCTTCTTGTCACTCTTAGAGGGTTGGTCTTCAATGGCCTTCATTTCCTCTCAAGCTTTCTCCAGTGATATTTGGGATCCATTCGGAGAATCATCGTCGTTGTCTATTTCGCGGGCAAATACTTTGTATCGCCGCTTTTTTGCTTGGCCAAAACTGCTGCTAATCTTACCAATAGATCCTTTTCTTTGATTAGCACCTTGTCCACTTTCGCGCATGTATGAAGCTACTTTAGGACTGTAGAATACAAAAGCCAAGTGAGTACACAGTGTGCATACTTCATAAAATATAATGTATCTCCAGTCCTAGTTCTAATGATCACCAATCATAACTATATTGATGACAAATAATGAGCATATGATCGAAATTCAAGCGTAAGTGAGTTATTTACTATGTAAGCCTGTTTATATTGGAGGTAGCAAAGGGCTACTATTGACTAGTTGAAAGTAAACATTATGCAGAATAGGATAGAATAAGCAAACATTTCTCCAAAATGGTCATTAGTATCATATCTAACCATCAATAATTGCCTTTCTAATAATGAGAAAAATAGATAACACACATGCAAAATGATTACTAATATTACTGCTAACAATCACTAATGACCTTTGTAACAGTGGGAAACACATAACACACATATGCAAAATGATCACAAATATTACACCTAACAATCACCAATTACCTTTCTAACAATCACAAACTAGACGTGCAGTATCAAAAAGCTATTGCTGTGGAGTTTTACACATTTTTTTCATCTCTTTGAAGAAACACATTTAAGTTGTGTCAGAATTTGAATTTCTTTTAAAAGATCATGCTGAAACTCATCAATCGACAAATGCATTTAAGGTGAGTCTATTTATGTTGCTGGTGGCAAAGGGCTATTACTGATTAGTTGAAAGCAAAGATTTATGCACAGTACGATACAGTAAGCAAACATTTATCAAAAATGGTCATTAATATCATATATAACAATGACCAGTGACCTTTCTAACAATGACAAAATAGATAACACACATATTAAAATGATCACTAGTATTAGACCTAACAATCACTAATTACCTTTCTAACAATCACAAACTATACGTGCAGTATGGAAAAACTGTTGCTCTCGAGTTTTTATAGATTCTTTCATCTTTTTGAAGAAACAATTTTGAAGGTGTGTCAGAATATGAGTTTTTTAAACGAACGTACTCAAACTCATGAACAAACAAACACCCATGCAAAACGATCACGAAAACTATACCTAATGATCACTAAATATATAACTAATGATTACAAACTATATAAGTAATCTGAAAATATTCACTTAAGTTTTGAAATGCTTTTTGTTACTGCATGGAAGGTGATTCTTCCAAATTTCTCTTTGTTTCTTGAACTTTTCGTGTGGCCATGATTTCTCGCAAGGAAACCTTATTGAAAAAGCAAATTCTTGTGAAATCAAAAAGATTAAGGAAAATAAATCCTTCGAGAGCACACTATATCACTAAAATTATCAAATTGTACAATTTTAGCAAAAAAATAAATTCGAAACCAAATTTTACAATATTGATAAAGGCTGTTCATAAGTGAGAGATCAGGGCATTGTACATTTGCAAAAACCAAATGACATTTTTGTTTTACTGCAAAAACAAATTTGAAGCTTTTAATAGTAGAATTCAAACAAGATTTTGAAAGAAAATGTTCGAACTTAAGAAAATATAAAAAAATCGAAGATAAATCGCTAAAGAAAAGCAAAATAAGTGCACTAAAACAAAACAAGAAGAACAATATGAACAGAAAAGTCAAGAATCTCACCTTCAAAATGCAGAGAATGTATAGAGAAGTTGATGAATGTTGACAATTGTAGATTACAACTATGAGAGAGAAACACACAGAGTAAGAGAAAGAGTGAGAATAGCATAGCAAGATGCTTGCGAGAAAATGAGAAGTCTCTTGGGAATCAGAAGAGTTGGTTAGCTATCATAACTAAGAGTATATAATTAGCTAGCTTTAAATTAGTCAACATGTTATTTAAAAACTGAATCTGGGCTTTTGTGTGGGTTTTGTTTGGGTTAGAATTAAAAGATGGAGTATATACAAGACAATGCATGGGTGAATTTTGTAGAAGACAACGAAGTTCTGAATTTTAAGCACATAACATTTACTAATTAAAAATGAAATTCTGTTTCCCCCCCAGAAAACTAACATTTAAAGATGTGGACAGTCATCAAATAATGTTGTATTTGAAATTAAGGTTTATTAAACCTTAATATAATAAATCAAAAGAATAATTTTAGTAGACCAAAAAATGATGATATATGTTTTGATTATTAAATGATATCTTTTGCTGATCATAAGAACTATGTTTAGTCATCACTATATTTGTTCAGGGTGATTAATGTATCCTAAATTGTAGTTGGTAATTAATAGGTGTTGCTTTGGTGATCAATAGGGTTGCTTTGGTGATCATAAGGACTATTTTTAGCAATCACATTTATTCAATTTTTGGGTAAGTCATGATCACTAGATTATTCATGGTGATTAACATATCCTTAATTGTAGTTGGTGATCAATATTTGGTTACTTGGTTATCACTAGTGTTGCATTTTTGTGATCAATTTATAAAATTAGGTTGATGCATGTGAATGTGTTTGTTGATCATCATATGTCCTAACTTATGAAGTGGGATACCGGTCAACATTATTAGTTTTGGCGATCATTAGAGCGTTGTTTTGGTGATCACTATTTAGGTTTTTTGTGGTCAGCGTAAATATGTTTGTTTTTCTTGAAACGAATCCTAGATCATAGTTGCATCAGGTGCTATTTTGTTGCATGTGCGAGTTTACTCTCATAAAAAAAAAATCATAGTCTATGTTCTTATCAATTGTTGAACTTTTTGTAATTATTAGAAGCATTTTTCGTTATTACTGGTTCAATTTATAGTTATCAGCATATTCTTAATTATAGTTACTGATATCAGACTATTACTTAGTGATTGATAGTTGTTGTTTCAGTGATCATTAGCAATGCTTTTGGTGATCAATGGATTCAATTATATTCTCCTATTTAATGTCTGTGTAGATCATAATACATGTGAAGTTATCAACTCAGTTATTGATAAACACAAGTAGTTTTCCTCATCATTATAACTATGTTCGGTATTTAAGAAATCAATTATATATCTAACAATCACCAAAAATTAAAAACTATAAACTTACTTAATTCATCACTAATCACTAATTGGATATTTAATGATCACCAGGACTGAAATTCACTGCTTTCTTGATTTTAAACAACTCCAATGCATGAGCTGAGCACTACTTCTTGAGTTGTTCAACATTTTGGTTTCGTGAACACTTACCATGCTCTTCACATGTGGGAAAATGACATTGGTTGCTAAAGTGAGGATCTTGTGGCAGCACTCCACCCTAAACTTATGAATTGCAGCAGTCTGATATCCAAATGAAACTTGTGAATTGTCATTATATATCATGTTTAAGTGTGTTGTTTGAGAAAAATAAAGTTTGCATTAGGAAATTTTGTTCTTTAAACACAAGTGAGTAGCATTTTTATCTGATCATTTGCAAATCCTATGTCCCATTGGAAAGGGACTCCTTTGTATTCCTACATGTGCTTTATAACATAAATGGTTTTACTATCATCTGTCTTTGAAGCATCTTTTTTCTAAAACACATCTATGTATTTCATTTCAAAGTCTTCAATCGATTTTGTGCTTCCCTTGTGACTCCAATCATTAGTGAGATACTTCTAAAAGACCAAGCTCTACAATGCTAACATAAAACCAACAAAATTAGAAAAGTGCATTCAACTTAAGTTTGTTTTTAAAGCAAATTAAAATTTTATGAAGCTTTTACCAAAATATCTAAACAGCATTCATATATGTAATGTTCTCTGCATTTTCTTTCGATATAGCCAATTATTTCCAGACTTTTTTGCTCCAAATTAAAGCAAATGAGAAATTGTTTTCCCTCATCACAACAATGGAAGAATACCTGAAAGGAACAAATTTATCAAAAACTAGTGCCTCAAGAATAGGCGACAAAATAAACACTTTTTTTTAAAAAAAAATGTATCTGTCTTGCTAAATTTTTACCATGTCAACTTGCTTCAAGCTGATATGTGGACTCAAGGATATCTCCTTATTCAGCTGGCAGAAAAACACAGCTTCAGCATGGCTTTCCTATTTTGTTGTCATGTACGAATGCTTCAAAAGCAAAAACAGACTTTTTGTTGTGACAGTATATCTATTTTTATGAAAAGCATACATGCTTGTGTAAAAATATCATTGCAAGTATTTTCTTCAGTTAACTTATAAGTGCTTTGTTTGTAAAGAAAACCCTCTAAACACAGAACGATTTGTATTCAGTTCACTTGTACTCAATGTATTCACCCAAATGTTGACAATGATTTGGTCAACACGGTCGCCGCCAGCAATAGTTTAAAGTATGCCTTAGTTGGCCATGTAGTATTGGTCATCATACAACACTTGGCTAGAGAATAAACAAACAAACCCATCATTGAATTGGCATTTATAAAAGACTTGCCTATGAATCATCTTTTTTGAGAGACATATGTATTATTACCTCTATTCTTGTATTGAGTTGAAGACAAAGTAATCATGCACCATTAGTTCGTATGAAGTTGCACAAGAGATCTTCTCATTCCACTACATGTAAGCAGACCACAAAGAAGGTCGAGGCCCTATTGGCAAGGGTAATGCAAAAGCAACAACGAAATAAATTCATACAAGGGGAATTTGTTTCAGAAGAAAAATAAGATCATTGACACTAAGTTTATCACGAACAAAACTAGCATTGTCTTTTTACCTCCTCGGAATTCTGTGATACTACATTGCGCTGAACTCGTTCTGTGCCTTTTCGGGGTTTCCGCCACTATAGCTTTTCCGTTGTCAGTATTGCTTGTTGTTTGTACGTCTCGTATCTCAAGATTAGGCTCTGCAATTCTCATCACAGATCGATTAACAAATGCCTAGTTGTCTTCCTAGGAGCATACCATTATTGTACCTTAGAAATAGAGGAAGTAATGAGGAGAATGGTATAAAAATAGATTTACATAAACAGCAGTGCTCGAGACAACTGCTATACATTGTTATACAGATTATGTACATAGTCATCATATGATTTTAAAATGTCATGCATGGCTGGGGCGGTGGGTGGGGAGCATGTCTGCATAATACGGTCACTAATTTATCAGGTAATGATCACTAATTTATCTACTAATGATCACTAATTTATCGACTAATGATCACCAATTTAATATATTTTTGATGTAATATTTTGTGATCGATGATTTGTCTCCTAAAGATCAGTAATTTTATCAATAACGATCACTATATTCGGTGTTCATTAAAAATATTTGAACATAATAGATCAGCAATGTGCCTATTTTTTATCACTGCATTTTGGGTTAGAGACAAACCTACATGCAAAAAGATCATCAATTATTAGGTAATGATCATTAATTTCTCAACTAATGATCACTAATTTAATACATTTCTAGTGCAATCTTTTTGCGATCACTAATTTGTCCCCTAAAAGATTAGTAAATTTATTAATAACGATGACAAGATTTGTAGTTCATTACAAATATGTAAACTAGGAATGATCACTAATTTGTCTATGTATCATTAGTACTTTCTAGATTAGAGACAAACTATACATGCAAAAAAAATCATTGGTGGCAAGATCAAAAAAATTTCTACCTTAAGATCACTAATTTATATGATGGTAGGAAATAAAGCAGAACGATCATGCGATTTTACTTTCATCAAAGAGCAACAAAAAGTCGGCCATGAGACTACAATAAGAAGTACTCGGTGGCAATGGTGTGCTGCTGCACTGTGTAGAGCCTTTCATACATCTCATTAGGATATCCTGCACATTTCAATTTACCACTTGCACTTTTGCAGTTGGAATATTAGGCTCTGAATCCACGACAACAACTCCTTTGGGCAGCGCCTCTTTCTCCTCTTGAGACACCCCAAAGGTGAAACTGGCTGGAGTGAACTTTGGGAAGTCATGCACTGTATCTCGGGAGCCCATGAAGTGTTTCTCAATCACATCAATCTCCATCAAGAATCCTTCCAACTCATACGAGACCTGTGAGAATATCCGGCTTTTAGTCTTCGACTTATTAGTCCTATCACCGATGAGTGCATCACTCATCGACTTCGCACCGACCTTTCTAACTCTCTTGAATGGGGTGCTTGTCCTAGGAATGAACTCCTCCAATTTTGTTATCACTTTTGCCAGCAATCAACTGTTGGTCATTATTGAATCGGTTGTCGCCTTAGCATCACAAAAAAGAGCATGATTAAAACAAACATTAGTTATGGTCAAAAAGGAGATGCCATATTAACTCAAAAGAATACGGCAAAACAACACAAGTACAAAAAAATTTTCTCGAAGAAATAAATGATACATTAAAAATATTAACTAACCTTAAGCTTTGAAACTCCTATTTCATCTGCGACTTTAGCTTCATCTTCATAATTTTTGCTATGACATTCCTCTTCATTAACCACTTCCTCCTCATCAGTGATGGTAGTCTTATCCAGGGTATCCTCGATATAACTTCTGCTCAATCCAATTATGAATTCTTATCCCGCCCTAGATTTTATTTCACCATTTGTCCACCCTCTTAACATTAGGAATTGACGAGCATCGACATTAGTTTGAAAACCACACAATCAAGGTAACACAGTTGCAACAATCATAACCATATTGATAGGAACAGCTTTCAAGACATATTATAAAATGAAAGTTGAGCTAATCACTCATTGTGGCACTAATGATCACTAATATGTCTGCTAATGATCACTAATTTGTCAACCTTAATATGTTGGAATATTTTCTTTTTGATCCCTAATTTTTGTTTTGCTGATCACGAAACAGACAGATGGTGATCACTAAGCAAACAACCCATGCATTGATCAGAATTAGGGATGTAAAAGTTACTAATTGCTTAAACCTTGCTGGAAACAAATTGGTAGCCATCAATGGACAAATTAGTGGCCTACAGTAGATAATAAAGTGATCGTTATTGCAACAATTCATGATCAGCAAAAATATTGTAGCATATTAAATGTAACAGGTTAGTGATAAGCACACTAGAAATTACTAATAATTAATTAAATATATGATGATCACTAAATTTAGATGTTATTCACAATGTTCTAATGAAAACATGTCACTAATTTTATATGCATGATCAGGTTTTTCTCAAAGTTGTAAGGCAAGGATCATCCTATTGCTAACTAGTAAATTTCTAATAACTAACCCTTCCGAAAATGAACACTAATTCAAAGTTTCATACTACACAATGAAACATTCAAGACTATGAATTAGGTAAGACTTTAAATGTACTATTAGGAAAAGGATTGGCCAATCTGAAGAACTGTGACATCTTCTTTTTCCACTGATCGACTGATGAGACAAGCGCTCTTATCATGTATTGTGCCCAATTCAATCATCTCACTTTGCTTAAATCTACCGGCACATTCATTATCAGGTAATTGACTTCTCCTCTTTGCCTGCCATGGAGACATGTAGAGACAACCAACATTACAAAATTTCTTCTGAAGTCCTAACCCCTATCTACTTGACCTTGTATCATCTCAATCACCTCCCCACATTTAGGAATGTTATCACGTTCAGGCCACTGCTGTTTCCAATGGTTTAGGAGGCTTGCGAACTCAATGCTCACATTGCTTTCGTTTGTAGGCTTAACTACCTCAAGCGCGCCTTCAGGTAGACCCAATGTGACGTGAACATTGTGCTCGGTCACCCTCGTCCTTCCATGGGTGAGTGGTAGGGAGCAAGAGCATGTGTCAAAGTTCCACACCAACCACAGTAGCAGCTTCTTCGAGGATCATGTCAGCTTATAAATGCAAAAAGCCCCCAAACCTGATCTCTCTGACGACTTCCTTTTTTTTATTGTTTAGATTTTCAATCATTTGTCACAACGCCTTAGGTGACATCGACTTCTTAAACTCCTTGAGCTTCTTACGTCTAATTTTTGGTTTATGTGACATCTCAGCATTCCCGGACCCAACGTGCTCTTCTTGGCATTCTTTGCCCTTGTTCATCATCTGGAGATCAGCCACGTGTTGGTCCTTGTTCATCATTTGGAGATCACCCACCTGCACATCTATTCCTTATGCCTCTTCTACACTATGCTGACCTTGTAAAGCTGTAGTTTATCTCACACATTCCAAATTGACCTTACCGTCATGGTCTGGATGTTGTATATAGCTCTATTGTGTCCCGGTACTTGCAGCTGTAGGTGTAGGGTAAGGACTAGGTGTCCCTAAAGGTATGTATTCATCAATATAGCCATCACCATACATGATTTGTGAATCATGAATCTCATACTTATATACACAAATAGGGGAGTTGAATTTGCTGTCACACGTAGTCTTTGCTCCCAACTTTGATGTGCCCTTTGCGGTCTAAGCCGTTAATTGCAGAAGTTATTTTAATAAAGTAAGCTGAGTATTCTTAATCATCAATACAAGTAAATGAGCAACAAAAAGAACACAAGTGTTTTGCCACTACCTTTGCTTAGTTTGAGGTCCAACGACAACATGCTCTTGAGAGTCACTAAGCCTTATTGAAGTTTGACTTCTACTTGTACTTACCATTTCATAAAAACAGAACAACAGAGAAATGAAATAAAAGGGGAAAAAATCAAGAGATCACTACTATATAATAATCAATCACTAATCAGACAACTATTCATCACTAATAACACGACTATTGATCACCAATAAACAGAAGTAGGAAGTTCTAAAAGAAGATCAAAATAATTAAGCACTTATTCAAGAGATCACCACATACCATGCCTATAGAACAGCAAGAACACAAGAAGTAAGATGGATACGCAATTGCACAAGAACAACTAAAAATATTTATTTGAGAGATTAGTAATCACATAACACATGATAACTAATCAGGCAACTATTGATCACTAATAAGACGTTTATTAATTACCAACAAACAGAAGTAGGAAGTTCTAAAAGTAGCTCAAAATAATTAAGCACTTATTCAAGGTATTACTGACAACATGTCTGTAGAACACCAAGAACACAAGAAGTAAGATGGATGCATAATTGCAGAAAAACAACTGAAATATTTATTTGAGATATCACTAATCACATAACCACTGATCACTAATCAAACAACTATTGATCTCTAATAATATGTCTATTGATCACCAACAAACAGAAGTAATAAAATCAAATAACAAATGCAAAAAATTTAAAAACTATTCAAGACATTTACAAGTCTACTGATCATTAATAACATATCCGATGAACACCAAGAATAGGAAACAACTAAGTTGTACAAGAAAATTGCATAAATATTGAATATGTATTTAGCACATCAGTAATCTTATCCATAATGATCACTAATAACAAAACTATTGATCACCAAATTGAGAAGGAATCAATAACAACAATGATGGAAAACTACATACACATTTACATCATCACCACAGTTACACCTATTGATCAATACTTACATTTCTATTGATCACTAATTATTCTAGCAGTTTTAACGGAACTTGTAAACGTGTAAATTTCAAAAAAATCAAAGTCATCAAAAGCAGAATTTCTACGTCCATATTTATAGAAAAAGCTCGCATGCAAACACATATGATAAGATTCAAATTCAATAAATAAAAGCCAAATTTGCAATAAACAAACCTTCAAACCTTAAATGTTTAATTAACACAATGTACTATGCCTGATAGTCAAACACAATACAGTGATTCAATTACAATATCATATTAACTCTAACGAAAACACCATACTCGAAAAAATTGCAGCAAATTACAAACAACACCTGCAAACACGAACCACCAACAACAAATTGTCTAATAAAAAAGCTGCGAAGAGGAAATGCAACAAGAAAATTTTGTCAAGAAGGCTTGACATGACATCAATAAATGCAATTGGAAGCTATGACTTCTAAGCAAGATGAGAAGAAGCAGAAAATCGACAAGCATAAGTGAAAACAACAGCGAATGGAGAATAATGAAAAGCTAAGGAAGAGGGTGAGGGTGACATAGACAAAATTTTGTATTAGGTCAGGTGACCTATTTAAATCCAGTCCCCTCATCTAGATCGGATGGCGGCTACTGCATCATTCTACTAACCCTATAGAGAAGCGCATCTTACTAGAACGCGTGCGCACACACACGCACACACAAACGCACACACACGCACACACAAACGCACACGCACACACACAGAGCTCTATACATACATACATATATACACAAATACAAACATACATACACACACAAACACAAACACACACACACCCACACCAACACACACACACACACAAACACACACACACACGCACACACGCACACACACACAAACACACACACACACACACACACACACACACACACACATATATATATATATATATA